>JARQOD010000010.1:76515422-76560325 GCA_033576555.1 Oophaga sylvatica | reverse complement strand
TTGCGCCCTCTCCCCGTGCCCCCAAATGGGGTTTAAAACCCTCAATGGGGTAGGGGTATTCAGAAAAATTGCACAACAAATTTTGGGGTTCATTTTTTTTTTTAACACTTGTGAAAAAAAAAAAAGGTTCCGAAGAAAATTTTTTTCAAAAAAGTTAAATGAAATTTTTTCCTTTCCCACTTGCACAGCCTGTGAACACGAAAAGGGGTTAAAACTTCTTAAATGTGGTTTGAGACCTTGGGGGGTAAAGTTTTTAAAATGGTGTCATTTTGGGTATTTTTTAAAAAGCCCCCCTCAAGTGACTTCAATGTGATGTGGTCCCAAAAAAAAAATGGTGTTGTAAAAATGAGAAATTTTTGGGTCAATTTTTAAAACCCTTAAAATTCGTAACAAAAAAAAATTTTGTTCCCAAAATTGGCTGATGTAAAGAGCATGTGGGAAATGTTATTTATTAAAAAATTTTGTGTGAATATCTCTTCGATTTAAGGGCATAAAAATTTAAATTTTTGAAAATTTTATTTTTCAAAATTTTCCCCATATTTCCATTTTTTTTCATAAAAAAAAAGCAATCAAAAAAATTTTGTTTTACCAACGTAAAGTCATATGTCAAAAAAAAACATTCTCAGAATCCGGATTCGTTAAAGCTTTCCCAGAGTTATAACCTCTAAAGTGACAGTGGTCGAATTGTAAAAATTGGCCCCGGTTTTTAGCTAAAAAATGGCTTGTCACTAAGGGGTTAAGGAAACTCCGAAAGGAAAAAAGAAAAAATTAATCTGCATTTTCCAACAAAAGTTGCAAACACTTTAGTTTGTTGATGAAAAAAAATATCAAAAATTTTGCAAAAAGCGAGTGATACAGATTCCTTAAAATCCTTGCAAGACTATAAACTAATGTGCCAGAAAATGATGGCTGCTTTCATTAAAGCTTTTTAGAAGAAGAAACAATGCAGTATGAATGAAGTGATTGTGGACAGGAGACTGTTAGTTAAAAAAAAATCTAAAACATCTTTCAAGTGTACCCTGAAACCTCAAGCTGTCGAAGCCTTTCTTGAATTGGAAATGGTAATGGAAACCCAACAATATGTTGAGAGCAGGATGCACTATATTAAAGGACAACCTACATTTCATAGTTTTTTATGATATGATGGGTCCCTCTATGCAGAATTATTTCCTGGACAATCTGGCTGTCAACAGCAATCATATCTTGATTCAGCCTTTCAAGAAAAACTGGAGCTTAACCCATTGAGTACTCTGGAGAATCATTATTAGAATCAACTTTCCCAGTATCTACAGACAATTAATGAAGCAAATAGCTGCTACTATGTATTCCTGAAATACAAGCGAGAACTGCAAGAATATGAAGATGTTCTAAAACATAACTGTGACCATGCTAAATTTTCCCTTACTGTACCTTTCAGCTGTGGAGTAAATATTGGAGACACAATAGATGATCTGACAGCCTTTCAAATAAGTACTTTAAAGATAATAAGAGCATTTATTATTCTTCTTGTTTAAAATCCAGGAAAGAAGGAACCTGCAGTCTCCCTCCTAGAAGTTATCTCTGCCAAAATTGATTACATTAAGTCCTCTGCATCTACAAGCATTCAGCTGTCAGTTTTTGGTATTGAACACTTACCATTTGAGGCAGCCAAAGTTCTGGCTTTCAATGAGAGAAAAAAATATAGTGGCCAGGATCCTACGGGGGATTACTATATTAATATACTTGTGCTCTCCATTTAATATTTTTTTGGATAAACCAGAATTTGTACTGAAATATGAGCCTCCGGTTACAGAGATCATGCTTATAAACCAGGTCTTCCACTTTGCCAGTAGTCTTCTCCCAAGCAAAAAAACCCTACATGTGTGTAGTTTTGAGCAAAAATGCATCAGTGATCCAATTTGAAGAGGAACAATATCTTTAATATACTCAATTGTTAACGCACCTCATGATGAGGAAAAATTTAAATTTGTTACAGTGGGAGGAGATGGGATTTGATTTGCCACTGGAGGATTGGACATCTTGTTAGGATACATTGTCCAAGGGAAGCCACCAATCTATCCCTTGTGGAGACCTCATTGAAGGTTCTCCACAGAACCTACCTCGTTCCAACTAAACTTTATGGTATATATCCAAATATATCAGCTGTATGTTTTCGAGGCTGCAGTCTACCGGGGACATGAAACACATCTGTTGGACTTGTCCAGTGGTCTCGGATCTCTGGCATAGAGTAAAACTCATGGTGGATCAATTCATAGGCAAGAAAATTCCTCTGGATACTTCAGTTTTCCTCCTTGGGGCAAAGCACCCATTTCTTCCTAAAGGTCTTGATATATTGGTAAATTTCCTTTTCATAGCTACCAAAATTCATATAGCAGCAAAATGGAAATCCCCAACGTTGTCATTATTGCTTGTTAAAGAAAGGATGAATAATATTATGCTCTATGAACGCATTGAAGCTACTAGAAACGACATGTGGGATCAGTTCTTTAAGATTTGGGAGCCATGGATGGATTTGGAATCAAATACACAAATGGACCAGATCTTGCGCCTATCACCATCATATCTCCGGACTGAGGGGATGGGGAATTAGATCTAGAACTACAGTACATAGTAAATATATGTTTGTTCTTGGTTCATGATGTGGATGAGATTGGAATGAAACAATCATTAAATCTAGGATATCGAAAAGATACTAACGTCACTACAATGTATACTGTGGATTTAATGCTTCCATTCCCTACTGTTTTATCCTCTTGTTGTAATTGTCTTGTCTTTCCTTTTATTAGTAATATGTTTGTCATGAAAAGTTAAAAATTCCCCTGCGAGTGAATATGTTTCAAAGTGTATTGTTTTCTAAAGTTACAAATTTCCATAAAACCTTGTTGAAATTAAAAATATAGTGGCCAAAGAAATATTTCTAATGAGCTACTGAGCCAAATTAACAGCATTGCTTTATCAAAGTTATATGAAGTGTATTGTGTCCAATGTGAGCAACTAGCCAACACAAAAAGGAGCTTTTCAAGTGAGGCCTTTAATGTATGCAAATGTTCTGAAGTCTTTGGAAACCAGGATATTTTCTTCTTTGGAAAAATGATTGACCAAGCTCGATGTGCAGATCATGATGTTCTGCAGATTATGATTGAAGAATGCAATCATTATCTGGAATTTCAGAGTACATGCTTCCGGATCTTACAGGAGTGCATTGTGGATGAAGTCCTAATTCAAGAGACCAATGTTTTACAACTGACTGAAAGGCAGAACAAATCTACAACTCTTTTAAAGCCTGAAGCTGTTGAAGCACATATTGACTTAGCTATGACATATGAAACGTTCTCAATTGTCTAGAACTGAGCCTTGGGGAACAACAAAAGACAGATGTCAAGGTGAGGAGGTGGTGTTGGAGAGGGAGACAATGAATATCCCACTAACAGTCTGCAACATGTGACTGCAACATGTGTGCTAGGCAGGGAAGGCCTCTTGAAAACTTAGTGATGGATGGGAACCACGTACTGCGCAACAACCACCACCATAAGTTTTTAAAACTGTTTTTCTCCATCAGCTGGAATGGCAGCCTTTCAAAGGCCAGGAATTGTAAATGCTGTTATTCAGGACCAGGGCCTGTGGGCGGGTAGTCAGGTATTTCCTCTTTCTCTGGAGGGTTTGGGTGATGGAGAGCTGTACACTTCCATGGGACGGGGTGGAGATGCTCGCTGACACTGCTGGTGGTGATGTCACATCCTGTCTTTGCGGGTAGGCTGTTGATCATGAGCTGGATGAAGAGGTCAAGATTGCAGCAGAATTGGGAGCAAGAGGAAGCTCTCATCTGTCATGTTTTTTAAGGTGTCTACTGCAGCTTGTACTTAGAACTCAGATGCATGCAGGTGGTGCTCAGGTTAAGAAAATGTTAAAAAATCAGAAGAGACTGCTTCATGACTTTGGGCCGATACTGCCTGGCCGATTTGCAAGGCGGTGAGGTGGAAGAGAGATGCCCAAGGTCCTCAGGTGAAAACTCTGCGCTTTCAGCAGTGGACCCAGTGGAAGGAACTGGAGGCGCTCTCAGTCATCCAATCTAACACCGGCCTCCACATGTTCTTGCCTCACTATTATTGATGAGCGAGTATGCTCGTTGCTCTGGTGGTCTTTGAGTATTTGGGCGTGCTCGGAGATTTAGTTTCTGTCTCCACAGCTGCATGATTTGTGGCTGCATGTGTGGAATTCCTAACAGGCAACCCCCACATGTATTCAGGCTTTCTAGCAGCAGCAAATCATGCAGCTGCGGCAAAACAAACTAAATCTCCGAGCACGCCCAAATACTCGGAGACCACCTGAGTAATGAGCATACTCGCTCATCACTACTCACTATCCATCCAACAGTGCTCGTGCTTAGGATATGATGCACAACATCCTGTGGACTGCATGCACCAGAGGAACATGTTTCATGCAGACATGTAACAGGCACAGATCTGCCCGGCCTGATAGAATAACATTGCTCCGAGTGCAGGACAATATTTGGAGGATTGCACTCATCGGATTTTTATGCCAGCATGAGTGAGACTCAAAATGTGAAGAGTCACATATTATACAGAACAGAACTGGCAGTAAATAAGACAAGTGAAGCAGAACTAGCGATATGGGATGGGGAGAAGCAGTTGTGGCCATAAATATTGGGGCAGTTCATAGAAGGAGTATGAGGTTTTATTGTCCTGTGATTTTAGGTCTGATCCAGGGTTGTGAACTCTCCAGGAGGTCTGAGGAGCACATTCCTTAACCCCTTTCTGTCATTGGAGGTACTATCCCATCCATGGGACCTGGGCCTTAATTCCCATGGACAGTACGTCATGTGTGATCAGCCGCGCTCACAATGGAGGAGCCGGGCTGATCGCGGTCGGCTGTCAGCTGATTCTCATAGCTGACACTCAGCACTAAGTGCCAGGAGCGGTCAGAAACCGCTCCCGGCACTTTAAGCTCCGAAACACTGCGATCAAATATGATTGCAGCGTTCTAGAGCCAGCACAGGGGCTGACAGCTCCTCTGCCTCTGGATCGAAGACCCCGAAGTACGCCGTGGGGTTCCGATCGCTAATATGGAGACCCGATGTCATCATGACAACTTCCGGGTCTCCAGAGCTGTGAAACTTACTGTCATGCGCAGTGCATGTCAGGAAGTCTCACAGGTCAGTGCAATAGAAACTGCAGCACTAACAGCTTCTATAGCGTGCAGATGCTGCTTCATCTGAATGCTATAGAAGCGATCAGCCTGCACATAATCAATGTCCCATAGTGGGACAAAGTGTAAAAGTAAGAATTAAATACAAAAAAAAGTAAATAATTGTAAAAATATTTAAAAAAAAACCAATATTTATTCTATCACTAATTAAATATTTGAATTAAAAAAACTAACAAAAACAATCTAAACAATAAAAGTACACATATTTGGTATCGCCGCATCCGTAATGACCCGACCTATAAAACTGTCCCACTAGTTAACCCCTTTAGTGAACAGCGTAAAAAAAAAAAACAAGGCAAAAATCAATGCTTTATCATCATACCGCCAAACAAAAAGTGGAATAACGCGCGATCAAAAAGACGGATATAAATAAATATGGTACCGCTGAAAACGTCATCTTGTCCCACAAAAAAAAAGCCGCCATACAGCGTCATCGGCGAAAAAAATTAAAAAAAGTTATAGCTGTCAGAATAAAGTGATGCAAAAAAATATTTTTTTCTATAAAATAGTTATATAAAAGCGCCAAACCAAAAAAAAAAAGATATAAATAAAGGATCTCTGTTATCGTACTGACCCGAAGAATAAAACTGCCTTAGCAATTTTAACACACACGGAACGGTACAAACGCCCCCCCCAAAAGAAATTCATGAACTGCTGGTTTTTGTTCATTCTGCCTCCCAAAAACCAGAATAGAAAGCGATCAAAAAATGTCATGTGTCCGAAAATGATACCAATAAAAACAACAACTCGTCCTGCAAAAAAATAAGACCTCACATGACTCTGTGAGCCAAAATAAGAAAAAATTATAGCTCTCAAAATGTGATGATGCAAAAACTAATTTTTGCAATAAAAAGCGTCTTTCAGTGTGTGACAGCTGCTAAACATAAAAACCTGATATAAATAGTAAATCAAACCCCCTTTATCACCCCCTTAATTAGGGAAAAATTATACAATAAAAAATTTATTTATTTCCATTTTCCCATTACTGTTAGGGCTAAAGTTAGGGTTAGAGCTAGAGTTGGGGTTAGGATTAGGGGTGTGGGTTTGGAGTTAGAATTCGGGGGTTTCCACTGTTTAGGCACATCAGGGGCTCTCCAAACGTGACATGGTGTCCGATCTCAATTCCAGCCAATACTGCGTTGAAAAACTCAAAAGCCGCTCCTTCCCTTCTGAGCTCTGTCATGCGCCCAAACAGTGGTTTACCCCCACATATGATGTATCAACGTACTTAGGACAAATTGCACAACTTTTGGGGTCCAATTTCTCCTGTTACCCTTGGTAAAATAAAACAAATTGGATCTGAAGTAATTTTTTTGTGAAAAAGTCTGTGTCCCCCAATGAGGCGAAGGAGATAAGCTAAATGTTCGTGGTTTTTTTTTTAAAAACATTCCAAAAATTCCTGTGAAGCACCTGAAGGATTAACTAACTTCTTGAATGTGGTTTTGAGCACCTTCAGGGGTGCAGTTTTTAGAATGGTGTCACTTTTGGGTATTTTCTATCACGTAGACCCCTCAAAGTGACTTCAAACCGCAATGTGTAAACACAGTCTGATACAGATCCAACTGCAGTTACTCCACTGATGTCACCCCAAGCGTTATCATTATAGAAATGAAAATCCAACTCATAACTGTCAAACTATTTTATTACAAGTCAAATAGCTACAACTGAAAAAGAGGAATATATAAATATATGAATACATACAAATGAATAATAATCAGTTTTAGAACTCAAAACAATGAATTATGCCACATTAGAGATTAATGACAAAACAAATGCAAAAAACACATTTTGTACAAAAGTCCCCTACGCTTTAGCTGCTAAAATTGTATTGTGGTACTTAACACTATAGGACATGAGCGTGGGTAAAAGGAAGGGGACCTGGGTGGCCCTGTGCCACAGAGAACGCGTCCTAAGATGACACAAAACAAACACAAAACAAAGCCTTTGATAAAAAGCCACAGAGAAGCATGAGAGTACAGAGAGTATGTAAAGCAAATACGGTGAAGGTGAGAAATAAATATTGGACAAAGGAAATGAAAAGGTGGTAGACCCCCACAGGACCAATCCTAGCAAGCCATGAGACGTGGGAAGAGGGGAGGGGAATGTCGGAGATATTAGACTCATCTATCTGACATCAGAGGGGCGCTGGGTCACACCTATTTTGGCAGAACATGGATGGTGGAGACACCAGCACTTGGTGGAGAGATGACAAATGATGAACTGGCATCCAAAGGAGGTCACTACTGTGGAGGGCACTGTGAGAAAGATGGAGGAATTTCACAACACCTAGAAGAAAACAAAGACATTTTTTTTAAGAAAAATCCTGCCTAAATTGTACAAAAATACATGGCCGCACCTCCCAATATTCATACCCTGATCTAATGCCCATCAGCAAAAATATACAAAACATGAGGTTATTACTTTACATTCTGATCAGACTGTATGAAGCCCACTACAACGTCATAGTGACCAAAGAGACAGGGAGAGCGGCAGTACACTTCCTTCCCCAGGCAGACTCCAGAGCACGCAGTCCCATGTAAGCATCACCCCCTTCCCCAGGCAGACCCCTGAGCACGCAGTCCCATGCAAGCATCAGCCCCTTCCCCAGGCAGACCCCTCGAGCATGCAGTCCCATGCAAGCATCGCCACCTTCCCCAGGCAGACCCCGAGCACGCAGTCCCATGCAAGCATCGCCACCTTCCCAGGCATATCCCCCGAGCACGCAGTCCCATGCAAGCATCGCCATCTTCCCCAGGCAGACCCCCCGAGCACACAGTTCCATGCAAGCATCGCCACCTTCCCCAGGCAGACCCCCCGAGCACGCAGTCCCATGCGAGCATCGCTATCTTCCCCAGGCAGACCCCCTGAGCATGCAGTCCCATGCAAGCATCGCCACCTTCCCCAGGCAGACCCCCGAGCACGCAGTCCCATGCAAGCATCGCCACCTTCCCCAGGCAGACTCCGCGAGAACGCAGTCCCATGCAAGCATCGCCACCTTCCCCAGGCAGACCCCCAAGCACGCAGTCCCATGCAAGCAGCGCCACCTTCCCCAGGCAGACCCACGCGCACGCAGTCCCATGCAAGCAGGGCCACCTTCCCCAGGCAGACCCCCCGAGCACGCAGTCCCATGCAAGCATCGCCACCTTCCCCAGGTAGACCCCTGAGCACGCAGTCCCATGCAAGCATCGCCACCTTCCTCAGGCAGACCCCCGCATACGCAGTCCCATGCAAGCATCCCCACCTTCCCCAGGCAGACCCACGAGCAGAGCACGCAGTCCCATGCAAGCATCGCCACCTTCCCCAGGCAGACCCCCCGAGCACGCAGTCCCATGCAAGCATCGCCTGTCACGCGGTCTTATGATATGTGTACGATGTCAGTAAACTATTCTTAAAAGAACAACACTCTATACAACATATAGATTAGCAACATCAGCATGTAAATATAGAATAGATTTACCTGACACGATATCCGTTGAACTCAGGGTTAATCTTGAGGACTTGATACACTGTCACAGGAAAGAGGAGGACCGGGGTCTAACCTGACCCTAAACTGGGGTCCTAACTAATCCCTCACCTTGGAGGTACTGATAATGGTTCAGAGGTCCAAGTCTCCAGCCTAACCCTGTCTCCTATCAGTCCCTGAACCCTGTAATCAGTCCTAAGAAGGATTCTGATTACCACCAAAGGGATATGGGCTGATCTCTGCTAAATACACAGATTAGACATATAAGACAGACTGGAGAAAACACAGACTTGCATACACACTCAAACACAGAAGGAACATAAATGATCTGGGATATTAAACTCTAAGCAAGGTGAGCTTAAAACAACTAAGGAGCTCTTTAACTTAAGTCTATACAGATACAATCCTATCTGTGGTCTGCATGAAGAATTTCACTGGCAACTCCCAACACAGACAACCAGAGATTTAAAGGAAACCAATCAACAAATAATTAATTGCAGCCGGAAGAAACTGCACCCAGTCCCAGAACTGAGCACAGACAGAATTAACTCCCTAACTGCCAAACACAAAGAAACAGCAACTCAGCTGTGAGAAGTCAGAATGTGCAACCGCGACGATCTTCGTGGCGATGCACACATGACAGTACCCCCCCTTCTACGAGGGGCCTCCGGACCCTCAGGGCCAGGTTTGCCCGGGTGAGTTCTGTGGAAGGTCCGCACCAAACGATCTGCGTTAATGTCAGACGCAGGAACCCACGTCCTCTCCTCTGGACCATACCCCTTCCAATGCACCAAGTACTGAAGGGACCGGCGATTCAGACGTGAGTCAATGATCTTTGACACTTGAAACTCCAAGTTACCATTGACCACCACTGGAGGAGGAGGTAGAGGTGATGGTATGACTGGTGCCACGTACCTCTTAAGTAATGACTTGTGGAACACATTATGAATTTTAAACGTAGGAGGGAGGTCCAGACGAAATGCCACAGGATTAATTATGGAACTGATCCTGTACGGCCCGATGAATCTGGGGCCCAGCTTCCAGGAGGGAACTTTAAGTTTTATATTCCTGGTAGACAACCATACCAGATCGTTCACATTAAGATCTGGACCAGAAACTCTCCTCCTATCAGCCATACGTTTATAACGGTTCCCCATAGCACTCAGATTATTCAATACACCTCTCCACACTGAAGCAAGTGACGACGAGAAACGCTCCTCCTCAGGAACCCCAGAAGGGCCCCCCCCATTGAATGTACAAAACTGGGGATGAAAACCATATGCCCCAAAAAACGGGGACTTACCAGTGGACTCGCTCCGCCTGTTGTTAAGAGCGAACTCTGCCAGAGGCAAGAAAGAAGACCAGTCCTCCTGGTTCTCTGAGACAAAACACCGAAGATAAGTCTCTAGGCTTTGATTCAGACGCTCTGTCTGACCATTGGTCTGCGGATGAAAAGCCGAGGAAAATGACAATTGCATCCCCCGACGTAAACAAAATGCCCTCCAAACTTGGACACAAACTGAGACCCCCTATCTGACACCACATCAGAAGGCAACCCATGAAGTCTCACAATCTCCCCAATGAACACCTGCGCCAGAGTTTTAGCATTAGGGAGGGCAGGAAGAGCAATGAAATGTGCCATCTTACTGAACCTGTCAACAACCACCAGTATGACAGTCTTCCCTGACGACTGAGGAAGGTCCGTGATGAAGTCCATAGACAAATGAGTCCATGGACGCTCCGGAAGTTTCAAGGGTAAGAGGGTCCCAGACGGACGGGTATGAGGGGTCTTAGAGCGAGCACAAACCCCACAGGACGCGACAAAAGTTAAAACATCTTTATTAACGTTAGGCCACCAAAACCGGCGAGAAAGGAGATCTAAAGTAGCCTTACTCCCTGGATGTCCTGCTAAAGCAGAATTATGATGTGCCTCAATAACCTTTTGTCTCAACTGATTTGGGACAAACAGTCTCCCTGGAGGTCCTGCAGGGGCGTCCCCCTGAGCCTCTAACACCTCCTCCTCAAGCTCAGAACATACAGCCGACACTACCACCCCTCCTGAAGGATAGGAATCGGGTCATCCATTTTCCCGGCCCCTGGGAAACTGCGAGACAAGGCATCCGCCTTAACATTCTTAGATCCAGGGCGATAAGTGACAACAAAATTAAACCTGGTAAAAAACAACGACCATCGAGCTTGTCTGGAATTCAGACGCTTAGCAGATTCCAAATACAGCAGGTTCTTGTGATCAGTAATGACGGTGACCGGGTGGACTGCCCCCTCCAAAAAGTGACGCCATTCTTCAAAAGCCAACTTAATGGCCAAAAGTTCCCTATTGCCGATATCATAATTCCTTTCGCGGACGACAATTTTTTAGAAAAGAAAGCGCACGGATGCCATTTACCAGGGGACGGACCCTGGGACAATATTGCACCCACCCCTACGTCAGACGCGTCCACCTCCACAACGAACGGCTGTGATGCATCTGGTTGGATGAGAACGGGTGCCGAAGCAAAACATTTTTTCAAAGAGGAAAAAGCTTGGCAAGCTTTGTCCGACCATTTAGAAAAATCCGTCCCTTTTCTTGTCATGTCAGTGAGAGGTTTGACAACAGATGAGAAATTACAAATAAATTTCCGGTAGTAGTTAGCAAACCCCAGAAAACGCTGCAGAGCCTTAAGATCCTCTGGCTGATCCCATTCAAGCACTGCTCTCACCTTTTCAGGGTCCATATGGAAACCGGAGGCTGACACCAAGAAACCCAAAAACTGAAGTTCCTGTACGGCGAATACACACTTTTCCAGTTTGGCGTATAGTTTATTGTCTCGCAAGATCTGCAACACCTGTCTCACATGCTCCTGATGAGACACAAGATCTGGTGAGTAAATTAAAATGTCATCCAAATATACGACCACAAACAGCCCCACCAGATGACGAAAAATGTCATTAACAAAATGTTGGAATACTGCTGGTGCAGTAGTCAGACCAAAAGGCATGACAAGGTTCTCATAATGTCCCTCCGGCGTGTTAAACGCCGTTTTCCACTCATCCCCCTCTTTTATCCTAATCAGATTATACGCCCCCCTGAGATCCAATTTAGAGAACCATTTGGCGCCAACAATTTGATTGAAGAGATCAGGAATCAGAGGGAGTGGATACGGATCTCGAACAGTAATCCGATTAAGTTCGCGGAAATCCAAGCAAGGGCGTAGGCCTCCATCTTTTTTCTTCACAAAGAAGAACCCCGCGGCCACTGGGGAAGATGAAGGTCTAATATGCCCTTTGGCCAGACTTTCCGAAATATAATCTTTCATAGCCTGCCTCTCAGGACCAGAAAGGTTATATAACCTAGCTTTAGGTAACTTAGCATCAGGAAGTAAATTAATAGAGCAGTCATACACGCGATGAGGAGGCAACTCCTGACACCCCTCCTCAGAGAAAACATCCCCAAAGTCCTCCAAAAAAGGAGGCAATGTACTAGGCACGACCGCACTGATGACTGTGTTCATGCAGTTACTTTTGCAAAACTCCCCCCATTGGCTTATATCTCTGGACTGCCAATTAATCACAGGGTTATGTTTAACCAACCAAGGAAGTCCCAACACAATAGGAGTAGGTAGACCCTCCAACACATAACAAGATAATAGTTCCCTATGTATTGCCCCTACCCAAAGGTCAATGTTATGAACCTCATGAACAAAGCTACCTTGGCCGAGAGGCCTGGCGTCAATGGAGAATATAGGGATCGGTTTGACCAATACACTCAGATGCATACCTTGAGCCTGAGCAAACTGAGCGTCAACCAGATTAGCCCCGGACCCACTATCAAGAAGAACAGAAAATCTCTCCACTCTCGTACCAACCACCACCTCCACTGGTACAAGGAACTGAGAAGAACTAGCGGACGAAATACATACTCCCAGGTTGTCGTCCACCACACAACCTGGGATTAACAGTTTTCCGGCGACTTTTTGCTCAACAAGGCACGGATGGACATCCCCCAACAAAATGTCCCTCTTTCCCGCAGAAGAAACACCTTCTAGTCCTGCAGCGTACCGCCAATCCCCTCCTACGAAATGATGTCCCTCCCAACTGCATAGGCTCCTCCGAACAGACAAGGGGAACCTCAACATAAGGGACTTTAGTAGTAGGTGGAGTAACAACAGGGGGCGAGTTACCTCGCACCTCTCCTGGAGCCGTCTATCAGTACGGATAGCTAGGGCCATAGCAGCCTCCAGTGATGGAGGAGAATCATACTGAGCCAAAACGTCCTTTAATTTGTCAGAAAGCCCATGACAAAACTGGCTCCTAAGAGCTGGGTCATTCCACTGAGTATCTGTGGCCCATCTACGGAACTCAGAAGCAAATTCCTCCGCCGGATGATCTCCCTGCTGTATCTTACGTAATTTTGTCTCAGCAAGAGAGACCCGATCTGGGTCATCATATACCAAACCCAGGGCAGTAAAAAATCGATCTACTGACTGTAGAGCCGGGGATCCCGGAGGAAGGGAGAAGGCCCAGGATTGAGGGTCCCCTTGTAGGAGCGAGATAACAATTCCCACTCTCTGCTCTTCACTCCCTGATGATCGAGGCCGAAGCCGAAAATACAATTTACATGCTTCCCTGAAGGTAAAAAATGTGTCTCGCCCACCAGTGAACCTGTCCGGGAGAGCTACTTTAGGTTCAAATCTGGTTTGCTCCGAGGGAGACAAAACTTTGGACTTAATGTCCGTCAGCTCCATGGATAATCCCTGCAACTGCAGAGCCAGCTGGGCTACTGGATCCATGGCAACTGGGAATAATTTTATGGGCCAGTGAAAATGTCACGCGGTCTTATGATATGTGTACGATGTCAGTAAACTATTCTTAAAAGAACAACACTCTACATATAGACAACATATAGATTAGCAACATCAGCATGTAAATATAGAATAGATTTACCTGACACGATATCCGTTGAACTCAGGGTTAATCTTGAGGACTTGATACACTGTCACAGGAAAGAGGAGGACCGGGGGTCTAACCTGACCCTAAACTGGGGTCCTAACTAATCCCTCACCTTGGAGGTACTGATAATGGTTCAGAGGTCCAAGTCTCCAGCCTAACCCTGTCTCCTATCAGTCCCTGAACCCTGTAATCAGTCCTAAGAAGGATTCTGATTACCACCAAAGGGATATGGGCTGATCTCTGCTAAATACACAGATTAGACATATAAGACAGACTGGAGAAAACACAGACTTGCATACACACTCAAACACAGAAGGAACATAAATGATCTGGGATATTAAACTCTAAGCAAGGTGAGCTTAAAACAACTAAGGAGCTCTTTAACTTAAGTCTATACAGATACAATCCTATCTGTGGTCTGTATGAAGAATTTCACTGGCAACTCCCAACACAGACAACCAGAGATTTAAAGGAAACCAATCAACAAATAATTAATTGCAGCCGGAAGAAACTGCACCCAGTCCCAGAACTGAGCACAGACAGAATTAACTCCCTAACTGCCAAACACAAAGAAACAGCAACTCAGCTGTGAGAAGTCAGAATGTGCAACCGCGACGATCTTCGTGGCGATGCACACATGACAGTACTGTCTCGTTCGTCTTATACTGTGTGTAGGCATTTACCTTCCCGTTCCCTGTGGTGGTGATCAGGGTCCTTCTCAGGACTAGATTACAGAGGGTCAGGGATTCACAGGAGATAGGGTTACGCTGGCGGCCTGGACCTCTGTACCATCAACAGTACCTCCAGGTAGAGGGATTAGTCAGTGCCCCAGCTTAGGGTCAGCATAGACCCCGGACCTCCTGTATACAGTGACAGCGTGACATTTTCACCGACCATACTAAAGATTCTCTCCAGCCACCATGGATCCAGTATCCAGTCTAGCTCGGCAGTTGCAGAGTTTGTCCATGGAGCTGGCGGACGTTAAGTCCAAGGTTTTGTACCCCCTGGAGCAAGCCGGACCTGAACCTAAAGTAGCTCTCCCTGACAGGTTCACTGGTGGGCGGGACAAATTTTTTGCTTTCCGGGAGGCATGTAAATTGTACTTTCGGCTGCGACCTCGGTCATCGGGGAGTGAAGATCAAAGGGTGGGAATTGTCATCTCGCTCCTACAAGGGGACCCCCAATCATAGGCGTTCTCGCTTCCCCCGGGCTCCCCGGCTCTCCAGTCAGTGGATAGGTTTTTCGCAGCTCTGGGTCTTGTATATGATGACCCGGATCGGGTCTCCCTTGCTGAATCTAAGTTACGTAAGATACAGCAGGGGATCGTCCGGCGGAGGAATTCTGTTCGGATTTCCTTAGGTGGGCTACGGACACCCAGTGGAATGACCCGGCTCTTAGTAGCCAGTTTTGTCAAGGTTTATCTGACAAATTAAAGGATGTGTTGGCACAGTATGACCCTCCCACGTCACTGGAAGCCGCTATGGCCCTTGCTATTCGCATTGACAGACGGCTTCGGGAGAGGTGCGGGGTAACTCCGCCCCCTGTGATGACTCCACCTTCTACTAGGGCCCCTTATATGGAGGTTCCCCTGGTCAGTCCAGAGGAGCCTATGCAGTTAGGAGTGACATCATTCCGAGGAGGGGATCGGCAGTGCGCCGCAAGACAGGAAGGTGTTTCTTCTGCGGGAGAAAGGGACATTTTATTGGGGGTGTCCAGCCCGTCCTTTGCAGAGTGAGAAGTCGCCGGAAAACTATTGATCCCAGGTTGTGTGGTGGACGACAATCTGGGAATGTGTATTTCGTCCCCAGGTCCGTCTCAATTTCTTGTACCGGCGGAGGTGGTGATGGGTACGAGAACTGAGAGGATATCTGTTCTTCTGGATAGTGGGCCGGGGCTAATCTGGTGGACGCTCGGTTTGCCCGGGTTCAAGGTATGCGACTGAGTGTATTGGCTAAACCCATTCCCATATTCTCGATCGACGCCAGGCCTCTCGGTCAAGGTAGTTTTTTGCAAGCCGTGCATAACATAGATCTTCGAGTGGGGCGATACATAAAGAACTGTTGTCTTGTTACGTGTTGGAGGGTCTTCCCACTCCTATAGTGTTGGGCCTTCCTTGGTTAACTAAGCATAACCCGGTTATTAATTGGCAATCCAGAGAGATAAGCCAGTGGAGTGAATTCTGTAATAAAAACTGCATGAACACGGTCATCGGTGCGGTCGTGCCTAGGGCCTTACCTCCATTTCTGGTGGACTTTGAGGATGTATTTTCGGAGAAAGGGTGTCAAGAACTACCTCCTCATCGCGCGTATGACTGTTCTGTAAAATTGCTCCCTGAAGCCAAGTTACCGAAATCTAGGTTGTATAACCTTTCTGGTCCTGAGAGGCAGGCCATGAAGGATTATATTTCGGAGAGTCTGGCTAAGGGGCATATTAGACCTTCATCTTCCCCGGTGGCCGCGGGGTTCTTCTTTGTGAAGAAGAAAGATGGAGGCCTACGCCCTTGCCTGGATTTCCGTGAGCTTAATCGGATTACGGTCCGAGATCCGTATCCGCTCCCACTTATTCCCGATCTCTTCAATCAGATCGTGGGCGCCAAATGGTTCTCTAAGTTGGATCTCAGGGGGGCGTATAATCTGATTAGGATGAAGGAGGGGGATGTCACGACGTATAACAGATATATTCAAAGATAGCAACCTATATCTAATGTGACATCATTCTAAATTTCATATAATAGAGAAAATCAACATGTATACATAGTATCTACCAGCAATGTCTTACCTGACATAATATCCTATGTATTGTGGGTCAATACTGTGTACGTGTCACGCTGTCTCTGGATAGAGGTGGACCGGGGTCTATGCTGACCCTGAACTGGGGTCCTGACTAGTCCCTCTACCTGGAGGTACTGTTAATGGTACAGAGGTCCAGGCCGCCAGCGTAACCCTGTCTCCTGTAGATCCCTGACCACTGTAATCTAGTCCTGAGAAGGACCCTGATTACCACCACAGGGAATGGGCAGGTCACAGCTTACACACAGTCTAAGACAAACGAGACAGACAAGGGGTAAAGAAAACACAGCCTTGCATACAACACTTCCACTACAGAGGAACACAAAAGGTTAAGGAGATAAACAATAAGCGAGGAGAGGAAAAACCACAACAGGCACTCTTAGTGTCATGGGTGCATCGCCACGAAGATCGTCGCGATTGCACATTCTGACTTCTCGCAGCTGAGTTGCTGTTACTTTGTGTTTGGTAGTGAGGGAGTTAATTTTACCTAGCTCTTTGCTAAGACTAGGTCCAGCCTCGCCCGACTGCTTTTGATTATGCACTAATTAGCTTCCTTTATATACCTGCCAGTCTGCTTAGGAGTTGCCGGTGAAAGCTTACATGCAGACCAGCAGATTGGATCAGGTTATGAGAAGACTTAAGCTAAGAGTTCCTTTGTGGTTTCTCCTCTCCTCGCTTATAGTTTATCTCCTAGACCATTTGTGTTCCCTCTGTGTTTAAGTGTTGTATGCAAGACAGTATTTACTTTATCCCCTGTCTGTCTCGTTTGTCTTTACTGTTTGTTAAGCAGTGACCTGCCTATTCCCTGTGTGGTAATCAGGGTCCTTCTGAGGACTAGATTACAGTGGTCAGGGACTTATAGGAGACAGGGTTACGTTGGCGGCCTGGACCTCTGTACCATTAACAGTACCTCCAGGTAGAGGGACTAGTCAGGACCCCAGTTTAGGGTCAGCATAGACCCCGGTCCACCTCCAGCCTGTGACAGCGTAATACGTCTTCAGGATTCACCCACAGTACAACGGATATTATGTCAGGTAATACTATACTTTATGTACATGTTGATATTACCTATTCATATGTTATATTGTATGTTGTCCCTCTTGGTATTGATTACTGACATTATATATATATCTGTGATACAGCGTGACACTTAGCTTAAGTCTTCTCAGAAACGATCCGCTCTGCTGGTCTGAATGAATGCTTTCACCGGCAACTTCCCCAGCAGACCAGCAGGTATATGAAGGAAGCTAATTAACAAAACATCAATCGCAGCTGGGCGAGGCTGGTCAGCCCAGCACCGAGAGAGAAAGAATTAACTCCCTCAGTGCCGAAAAACACCCAGCACCAGAAACTCAGCTGTGCGAAGTCAGGGTGTGCAATCGCGACGATCTCCGCCGCGACACACCCGTGACAGTACCCCCCCTTCTACGAGGGGCCTCTGGACCCTCAGGGCCTGGTCTATCTGGGTGAGTAGTGTGGAAGGCCCGAACCAAACGGTCTGCGTTAATATCCGACGCAGAAACCCACATCCTCTCCTCAGGACCATACCCCCTCCAATGAACAAGGTACTGAAGGGACCGGCGATTCAGACGTGAGTCAATGATCTTCGATACCTGAAACTCCAAATTACCATTGACCACCACTGGAGGAGGAGGTAGAGGTGACGGTATAACTGGTGCCACGTACCTCTT
Organism: Oophaga sylvatica; assembly: GCA_033576555.1. NCBI lineage: Eukaryota > Metazoa > Chordata > Amphibia > Anura > Dendrobatidae > Oophaga > Oophaga sylvatica. The sequence goes on along the minus strand of JARQOD010000010.1, from coordinate 76,542,209 downwards.
AAGCAACGATTTGTGGAACACATTGTGGATTTTAAATGTAGGAGGGAGGTCAAGACGGAATGCCACCGGATTAATTATCGAACTGATCCTGGGACCGAGTTTCCAGGAGGGAACCTTAAGTTTTATATTCTTGGTAGACAACCATACCAGATCGTTCACACTTAGGTCCGGACCAGACACTCTCCTCCTATCAGCCATACGTTTGTATCGGTTCCCCATAGTGCTCAGATTATTAAGCACTCCTCTCCACACTGAAGCAAGTGACGACAAAAATCGTTCCTCCTCAGGAACCCCAGAAGAGCCCCCCCCCATTGAAAGTACAAAACTGGGGGTGAAAACCATATGCCCCAAAAAACGGGGACTTACCAGTGGACTCGCTCCGCCTATTGTTAAGAGCGAACTCTGCCAGAGGCAAGAAAGAAGACCAGTCCTCTTGGTTCTCTGAGACAAAACACCGGAGATATGTCTCTAAGCTCTGATTCAGACGCTCTGTCTGACCATTGGTCTGCGGATGAAAAGCCGAAGAAAATGACAAAACTGCATCCCCAGACGAGAACAAAATGCCTTCCAGAATTTGGACACAAACTGAGACCCCCGATCCGACACCACATCGGAAGGCAACCCGTGAAGTCTCACAATCTCCCCAATGAACACCTGCGCCAGAGTTTTAGCATTAGGAAGAGCAGGAAGAGCAATAAAATGTGCCATTTTGCTGAACCTGTCAACTACAACTAGTATGACAGTTTTACCTGAAGACGGAGGAAGGTCCGTAATGAAGTCCATAGACAGATGGGTCCATGGACGCTCTGGGATTCTCAACGGTAAAAGGGCCCCAGACGGACGGGTATGTGGGGTCTTAGAGCGCGCACATACCCCACAGGACGCGACAAAAGTTACCACCTCTTTATTTAAGTTAGGCCACCAAAACCGGTGAGAAACGAGATCTACAGTTGCTTTACTCCCTGGGTGTCCTGCCAAAGCAGAATTATGATGTGCCTCGATAACCTTTTGTCTTAACTGATCTGGAACAAACAGTTTCCCTGAGGTCCTACAGGGACGTCCCCCTGAGCCTCCAATACCTTCTCCTCAAGCTCAGAGCATACAGCCGACACCACAACTCCCTCCTGAAGAATAGGAACCGGGTCATCCGTCTTCCCGGCCCCCGGGAAACTACGAGATAAGGCATCAGCCTTTACATTTTTGACCCAGGACGATATGTGACGACAAAATTAAACCTGGTAAAAAACAACGACCATCTAGCTTGTCTGGAATTCAGACGCTTTGCAGACTCTAAATACAGCAGGTTCTTGTGATCAGTAATGACGGTGACCGGGTGGACTGCCCCCTCCAAAAAGTGACGCCACTCTTCAAAAGCCAACTTAATGGCCAAGAGTTCCCTATTGCCGACATCATAATTCCTCTCGGCGGACGACAATTTTTAGAGAAGAAAGCGCACGGATGCCATTTACCAGGGGACGGACCTTGAGATAATACCGCACCCACTCCTACGTCAGATGCGTCTACCTCCACAATGAACGGTTGTGATGCATCAGTTGGATGAGTATGGGTGCTGAAGCAAAACATTTTTTCAAGGAGGAAAATGCTTGACAAGCTTTGTCAGACCACCTAGAAAAATCCGTCCCTTTTTTTGTCATGTCAGTGAGAGGTTTGACAACAGATGAGAAATTACGAATAAATTTCCGGTAGTAGTTAACAAACCCCAGGAAACGCTGCAGTGCTTTAAGATCCTCTGGCCGATCCCATTCAAGCACAGCCTTCACTTTCCCAGGGTCCATACGGAAACCGGAGGCTGACACCAAGAATCCTAAAAACTGAAGTTCTTGTACAGCGAATACACACTTCTCCCATTTGGCGTACAGTTTATTATCTCGCAAGATCTGCAACACTTGTCTCACATGCTCCTGATGAGACACAAGATCCGGCGAGTAAATTAAGATGTCATCTAGATAAATGACAACAAACTGTCCCACTAGGTGGCGAAAGATGTCATTAACAAAATGTTGAAACACCGCCGGGGCAGTAGTCAGACCGAAAGGCATGACAAGGTTCTCATAATGTCCCTCCGGAGTGTTAAACGCCGTCTTCCACTCATCCCCCTCCTTTATCCTAATCAGATTATACGCCCCCCTGAGATCCAACTTAGAGAACCATTTGGCGCCCACAATCTGATTGAAGAGATCAGGAATAAGTGGGAGCGGATACGGATCTCAAACCGTAATCCAATTAAGCTCACGGAAATCCAGGCAAGGGCGTAGGCCTCCATCTTTTTTCTTCACAAAGAAGAACCCCGCGGCCACTGGGGAAGATGAAGGTCTAATATGCCCCTTGGCCAGACTTTCCGAAATGTAATCCTTCATAGCTTGCCTCTCAGGACCAGAAAGGTTATATAACCTAGATTTTGGTAACTTAGCATCAGGAAGCAATTTTATAGCACAGTCATACGCGCGATGAGGAGGTAATTCTTGACACCCTTCCTCTGAAAACACATCCTCAAAGTCCTCCAGAAAAGGAGGTAAGTTCTAGGCATGACCGTACCGATGACTGTGTTCATGCAGTTACTATTGCAAAATTCACCCCACTGGCTTATCTCCCTGGATTGCCAATTAATAACTGGGTTATGTTTAGTTAACCAAGGAAGTCCCAACACAATAGGAGTGGGAAGGCCCTCCAACACATAACAAGACAATAGTTCTTTATGTATTGCCCCCACTCGAAGGTCTATGTTATGCACGGCTTGCACAAAGCTACCTTGACCGAGAGGCCTGGCGTCAATAGAGAATATAGGGATAGGTTTGGCCAATACACTCAGTTGCATACATTGCACCTGGGCAAACCGAGCGTCCACCAGATTAGCCGCGGCCCCACTATCCAGAAGAACAGAAATCCTCTCAGTTCTCGTACCTACCACCACCTCCGCTGGTACGAGAAACTGAGACGGACTTGGGGACGAAATACATACTCCCAGATTGTCGTCCACCACACAACCTGGGATTAATAGTTTTCCGGCGACTTCTTGCTCAGTACAGTATGGGATGGACACCCCTCAATAAAATGTCCCTCTCTCCCGCAGAAGAAACACCTTCTTGTTTTGTGGCGCACCGCCGATCCCCTCCCTCGGAATGATGTCCCTCCCAACTGCATAGGTTCCTCGGAACAAACCAGGGGAACCTCAATATTAGGGACTTTAGAAGGAGGTGGAGTCATCACAGGGGGCGGAGTTACCCCACACCTCTCCCGAAGCCATCTATCAATGCGAATAGCAAGAGCCATAGCGGCCTCCAGTGACGGGGGAGAATCATACTGAGCCAACACATCTTTTAATTTGTCAGATAAACCTTGACAAAACTGGCTCTTAAGAGCCGGGTCATTCCACTGAGTATCCGTGGCCCACCTACAGAACTCTGAAGAAAATTCCTCTGCCGGACGATCTCCCTGCTGTATCCTACGTAACTTCATTTCAGCAAGGGAGACCCGATCCGGTTCATCATATACCAGACCCAGGGCTGTAAAAAATCGGTCCACTGACTGGAGAGCTGGGGAGCCCGGGGGAGAGAGAACGCCCAGGATTGAGGGTCCCCTTGTAAGAGCGAGATGACAATTCCCACCCTCTGATCCTCACTCCCCGACGACTGCGGCCGCAGCCGAAAATACAATTTACATGCTTCCCGGAAAGTAAAAAACTTGTCCCGCCCACCAGTGAACCTGTCCGGGAGAGCTACTTTAGGTTCAAATCTGGTTTGCTCCGGGGGGGACAAAACCTTGGATTTAACATCCGTCAGCTCCATATACAAACTCTGCAACTGCTGAGCTAAATGGGCTACTGGATCCATGGTGGCTGGGGAGAATCTTTAGATGGGCCGGTGAAAATGTAACGACGTATAACAGATATATTCAAAGATAGCAACCTATATCTAATGTGACATCATTCTAAATTTCATATAATAGAGAAAATCAACATGTATACATAGTATCTGCCAGCAATGTCTTACCTGACATAATATCCTATGTATTGTGGGTCAATACTGTGTACGTGTCACGCTGTCTCTGGATAGAGGTGGACCGGGGTCTATGCTGACCCTGAACTGGGGTCCTGACTAGTCCCTCTACCTGGAGGTACTGTTAATGGTACAGAGGTCCAGGCCGCCAGCGTAACCCTGTCTCCTGTGGATCCCTGACCACTGAAATCTAGTCCTGAGAAGGACCCTGATTACCATCACAGGGAATGGGCAGGTCACAGCTTACACACAGTCTTAGACAAACGAGACAGACAAGGGGTAAAGAAAACACAGCCTTGCATACAACACTTCCACTACAGAGGAACACAAAAGGTTAAGGAGATAAACAATAAGCGAGGAGAGGAAAAACCACAACAGGCACTCTTAGCTTAAGTCTTCTCAGAAACGATCTGCTCTGCTGGTCTGAATGAATGCTTTCACTGGCAACTTCCCCAGCAGACCAGCAGGTATATGAAGGAAGCTAATTAACAAAACATCAATCGCAGCTGGGCGAGGCTGGTAAGCCCAGCACCGAGAGAGAAAGAATTAACTCCCTCAGTGCCGAAAAACACCCAGCACCAGAAACTCAGCTGTGCGAAGTCAGGGTGTGCAATCGCGACGATCTCCGCCGCGGACACACCCGTGACAAAGACCCCCTGAGCACGCAGTCCCATGCAAGCATCGCCACCTTCCCCAGGCAGTCCCCCCGAGCACGCAGTCCCATGCAAGCATCGCCACCTTCCCCAGGCAGACCCCCGAGCACGCAGTCACATGCAAGCATCGCCACCTTTGCCAGGCAGACCCCCCGAGCACGCAGTCCCATGCAAGCATCGCCACCTTCCCCAGGCAGACCCCGGCGCACGCAGTCCCATGCAAGCATGGCCAGCTTCCCCAGGCAGTCCACCCGAGCACGCAGTCCCGTGCAAGCATCGCCAGCTTCCCCAGGCAGACCCCCCGAGCACGCAGTCCCATACAAGCATCGCCAGCTTCCCCAGGCAGACCCCGGGCATGCAGTCCCATGCAAGCATCGCCACCTTCCCCAGACAGACCCCCGAGCATGCAGTCCCATGCAAGCATCACCACCTTCCCAGGCAGACCCCCAGGCATGCAGTCCCATGCAAGCATCACCACCTTCCCCAGGCAGACCCCCCGAGCACGCAGTCCCATGCAAGCATCACCCCCTTCCCCAGGCAGACCCACGGAGCACGCAGTCCCATGCAAGCATCGCCACCTTCCCCAGGCAGACCCCCAAGCACGCAGTCCCATGCAAGCATTGCCACCTTCCCCAGGCAGACCCCCCGATCACGCAGTCCCATGCAAGCATCGCCACCTTCCCCAGGTAGACCCCCCGAGCATGCAGTCCCATGCAAGCATCGCCACCTTCCTCAGGCAGACCCCCGTGCACGCAGTCCCATGCAAGCATCGCCACCTTCCCCAGGCAGACCCCCCAACCACGCAGTCCCATGCAAGCATTGCCACCTTCCTCAGGCAGACCCCCCGCATACGCAGTCCCATGCAAGCATCGCCACCTTCCCCAGGCAGACCCCCGAGCACGCAGTCCCATGCAAGCATCGCCATCTTCCCCAGGCAGACCCCCGAGCACGCAGTCCCATGCAAGCATCGCCACCTTCCCCAGGCAGACCCACGAGCAGAGCATGCAGTCCCATGCAAGTATCGCCACCTTCCTCAGGCAGACCCCCCGAGCATGCAATCCCATGCAAGCATCGCCACCTTCCCCAGGCAGACCCCGAGAACGCAGACCCATGCAAGCATCGCCACCATCCCCAGGCAAACCCCCGAGCACGCAGTCCCATGCAAGCATCGCCACCTTCCCCAGGCAGCCCCACGAGCAGAGCACGCAGTCCCATGCAAGCATCGCCACCTTCCCCAGGCAGACCCCCCAAGCACGCAGTCCCATGCAAGCACCGCCACCATCCCCAGGCAGAACCCCCCGAGCACGCAGTCCCATGCAAGCATCGCCACCTTCCCCAGGTAGACCCCCCAAGCACGCAGTCCCATGCAAGCACTGCCACCATCCCCAGGCAGACCCCCCTGAGCACGCAGTCCCATGCAAGCAGCGCCACCTTCCCCAGGCAGTCCCCCGAGCAGGTAGTCCCATGCAAGCATCGGCACCTTCCCCAGGCAGACCCCCGTGCACGCAGTCCCATGCAAGCATCGCCACCTTCCCCAAGAAGACCCCCGAGCACGCAGTCCCATGCAAGCATCGCAACCTTCCCCAGGCAGTCCCCCCGAGCACGCAGTCCCATGCAAGCATCGCCACCTTCCCCAGGCAGTCCCCCCGAGCACGCAGTCCCATGCAAGCATCGCCACCTTCCCCAGGCAGACCCCCCGAGCACGCAGTCACATGCAAGTATCGCCACCTTCGCCAGGCAGACCCCCCGAGCACGCAGTCCCATGCAAGCATCGCCACCTTCCCCAGGCAGAACCCCCAGAGCATGTAGTCCCATGCAAGCATCGCCACCTTCGCCAGGCAGACCCCCCGAGCACGCAGTCCCATGCAAGCATCGCCAGCTTCCCCAGGCAGACCCCCCGAGCACGCAGTCCATACAAGCATCGCCACCTTCTCCAGGCAGACCCTCCGAGCACGCAGTCCCATGCAAGCATCGCCACCTTCCCCAGGCAGACCCCCGCGCACGCAGTCCCATGCAAGCATCGCCACCTTCCCCAAGAAGACCCCCCCCGAGCACGCAGTCCCATGAAAGCATCGCAACCTTCCCCAGGCAGTCCCCCCGAGCACGCAGTCCCATGCAAGCACCGCCACCATCCCCAGGCAGAACCCCCCGAGCACGCAGTCCCATGCAAGCATCGCCACCTTCCCCAGGTAGACCCCCCAAGCACGCAGTCCCATGCAAGCACCGCCACCATCCCCAGGCAGACCCCCTGAGCACGCAGTCCCATGCAAGCAGCGCCACCTTCCCCAGGCAGTCCCCCGAGCAGGTAGTCCCATGCAAGCATCGGCACCTTCCCCAGGCAGACCCCCGCGCACGCAGTCCCATGCAAGCATCGCCACCTTCCCCAAGAAGACCCCCCGAGCACGCAGTCCCATGCAAGCATCGCAACCTTCCCCTGGCAGTCCCCCCGAGCACGCAGTCCCATGCAAGCATCGCCACCTTCCCCAGGCAGACCCCCCGAGCACGTAGTCACATGCAAGCATCGCCACCTTCGCCAGGCAGACCCCCGAGCACGTAGTCCCATGCAAGCATCGCCACCTTCCCCAGGCAGAACCCCCAGAGCATGTAGTCCCATGCAAGCATCGCCAACTTCGCCAGGCAGACCCCCGAGCACGCAGTCCCGTGCAAGCATCGCCAGCTTCCCCAGGCAGACCCCCGAGCACGCAGTCCCATACAAGCATCGCCAGCTTCTTCAGGCAGACCCCCGGGCATGCAGTCCCATGCAAGCATCGCCAGCTTCCCCAGGCAGACCCCCGAGCACGCAGTCCCATACAAGCATCGCCACCTTCTCCAGGCAGACCCTCCGAGCACGCAGTCCCATGCAAGCATCGCCAGCTTCCACAGGCAGACCCCCCGCGCACGCAGTCCCATGCAAGTATCGCCACCTTCCCCAGACAGACTCCCGAGCACGCAGTCCCATGCAAGCATCACCACCTTCCCCAGGCAGACCCCCCCCAGGCATGCAGTCCGATGCAAGCATCACCACCTTCCCCAGGCAGACCCCCCAAGCACACAGTCCCATGCAAGCATCACCCCCTTCCCCAGGCAGACCCCCGAGCACACAGTCCCATGCAAGCATCGCCACCTTCCCCAGGCAGACCACGAGCAGAGCACGCAGTCCCATGCAAGAATCACCCCCTTCCCCAGGCAGACCCCCAGCACTTACTTGATCTGTGACCCCAAAACACTTGAAATGCCGCCATGACACCTGCAGCTTCCTCCTGTCTGTACTCTGCTCTAGGTTGTGGCTAAATCTGAGTCGGGTAAAGGACCTGGTCCGTCTGTGCGCTGGGATTTCGCTTTCTCACACAGTCGGCTGTTTCCTAGGTGGCAGAGGGACCAGGTCCTTTAGCTGACTTGGATTTCGCCTGCTCTATATAAGAACGCTAAATCCCAGTAGACAGGACGATACTTATTGTATATAGATATACTGTATATGACTCCTGTCATGTCATTTTTGCAGTAATATTGAGCGGCAGACTAGATGTGACATCTGATTACACATCTATTTATGTGACATTTATACACAAGAATTTTCCCCTTAATTCCAGTGTGTACAACATTCTGCGCCAATCTCCTCCGCGTCCCGTTTTATTTACTGGTGATCATTTTTGTAGATCACACAACCACAGATTTTTTCCATGCATGCACCTAGGAGTGTTTTTAGTGTTGGGCAATTTTCCGTTTTTTTCCTTCCTATAACTTTTTTATTTTTCCATCCACATCGCCGTTGGGATTTTTTTATTATTTTGGCGGGACGTTCTTATTGATACCATTTTGGCACAGATACCACGTTTTGATCACCTCATTTCATTGCAATGTTGCCGCGACCAAAAATAACGTAATTATGCCGTTTTTAGTTTTTTTCTCGTTATGCCGTTTACCGATCAGATTATTTTAGATTTTGATTGTTCAGGCCTTTCTGAACACGTCAATTCCAAATTTGTGTATTTTTTTTTTTAATGGAAAAGCGATATTTTTTTTTCTATATTTTCATGATATATGACGTAACTACATCATGCTTTGTGAAGGGGTTAATACTATAAATATAGGCCAAATGGACCAGGTCCTTCTGCCAACTTGGATTTAGCCTGCTCTCTGTGAGAAATCTAAATCCCAGTCACCTAAAGGACCACTTATAAAATGTGTTCACAGTGCTGCCCATTGTGTTGGATTGTCAATGCAACCCTCTTCTCCCACTCCTGACACACTGATAGCAGCCAGGGTGGATTGATTTAAATCACGCCGATTTAAATCAACGATTTAAATCAAATGATTTTTTTCTATTTAAATCAGATCGATTTAAATCGTGATTTTAATCATGATTTAAATCACTGATTTAAATCAAAAGATTTTTTTAATATAAATCACGATTAAAATCTAAAACTTGCAATCATTGTTTCAATTAACTCCACACTTCTAGCTTGATTTCACTTTCTGTAGCTTGGTTTCAGTTTCTTTTTCCATTCAGTTGACATGCCCAAACTTGTTGGATAGTCAGTCAGCAGTACTTGGCTGTAGTAACAATCAAACTTCAGAAGTGATCTGCGTGAGCCATGGCAGGTCGTAAGAGAGACCCTATTTGGGTTCATTTTGTTGAGATGCCAGCAGAGCTTGGAAAGAAAGGTGGGAGAGCAAAGTGCAAATACTGTCAAAAGGATATCCAAGGACTTGTTTGCCGTTTGAAATCACATTATGAAAACTGCAACCAGAAGGGAAATTAAGATGTTGATAGTGATACAACTAATGTCAATGAACCCCCACAGCTTCTTATGCACCAGGACCCTAGCACTAGTGGTAAGTCTGGCAATTACAACCTATTTTAACAGACGTTTTACTGGGATGGTTAAAGTCTATGAAAAGAAAAATTTCTAGCACTAGTTCTGGAGTATAGAATTTAAATTTATGTTAAGGCAATATTTCACAGAAGATTAACGTTAAGTAAAAATAAAAGAGTGTGTATACGCCTATTTTTTTTTTATTGTAGGCTACAATTCACTTTTGAAGTCTGCCAAATTGACCATTTTTTTAAAAAAACATTTTTAAAACTTTTGTGAGATAATTTTTTTCAGTTGCTCTGATATTACTAGTATTACAGCAACTTCACCGGAAACTTGAGTAGCATAACTTTTGAGACAGCCCTTATAGGACGAGGACCATTACATTGTTCAAAAAGTTTGTTTCAAAATATTTTCGTTATATTTCTTCAAATACGCAGTCGAATTATATTTTTAATTACTGTGCTTTCAGGGTCAAATATGGCTTGTGCTGCACGTGACAATCAATATCTGGGTACAACTTCAACAAAGCAGCCCAACAAAAAACTTTGCGTGCAAAGTGTAGAAAAATTCCTCTTAAAGACTACGACGAGCCAGAAAGAACATTTTGATGAATTAATTGCTAAATTCATATTTGCAACCAATTCTTCTTTCCGACTAGTTGAACACCCATTGTTTGTACAAATGATCGAAGGAATAAGACCAGGCTACAAACCACCAAGTAGATTTGATATCTCAGGAAAACATCTTCAGGCTGTATACGACAAAGAAAGAGCGGCTTGTACAAAATATTTGAAAGACAAAGTTGTTAACATGAGCTTGGATGGTTGGAGCAACATCCACAATGACCCCATAATTTGCACTTGTGTCACAACAGAAGATGGTGAAACTTACCTTACAGACACAATCGACACATCTGGAAATTCACATACTGCTGAATATTTACTTGAAATTGCTAAGAACTCAATTCACCAATGCCAAGAACAGTTTGGATGTAAAGTAAGGAGCTTAGTTACTGATAACGCAAGCAATGTGGCAAAAATGCGAGCGGAACTGGCACATGAGGATGACACAAATGTCATTACATACGGTTGTTCTGCCCATTTGTTGCATCTTTTGGCAAAAGACCTGCATATTATTTCGGGTGTCAAGGAACATGTTGTAGAAATTGTTAAATATTTCCGCAATAATCATTTTGCACATGCAACCTACAAGGAAATGGGAGGACTGAAGTTGGTTCTACCACAAGATGTTAGATGGAATACCTTGGCTGAATGCTTGGAACTGTTTATTAACAATTGGTCAAAATTAGTGTCCATTTGCGAAACACATCGGGATAAAATTGATGCTAATATACGAAGCAAAATATTAAATCTTGGTGTGAAGAGAAATGCCGAGGACCTTTTGGAAAGGTTAAAGCCAATATCTATTGCGTTGGATAAAATGCAGAAAGATACTGCAACCATAGCTGATGCCACAGAAGTTTGGAAAGATTTAGAAGGTTCGCTAGATCGCTTGAACCTCTCAAACAATGTAAAGGTTGCAATACACCACCGCAAGGACCAAGCATTAAAAGAAGAACACTATTTAGCCAATAAACTTGCATCCCATCTACAGAGGGAAAAAACTATCTGAGGCGGAAATCAACTCTGCAATGGAGTGGCTCGCAATACTAACCATGACATTGTGGCAACTGTGCTGAAATTGAAGTGTGAATCTGCACCATTTCAAAAATACATGTTTGCAGATAACATCGTTAATGAACTAAAACCACTGGACTGGTGGAAGTCGCAATCACTTGTTCTTCCAGCGAAGATAATAAATGTAGCTACTCAGCTACTGACTGCATCGGCTTCATCGGCAGGAGTAGAGATTGTTTTCTTCATTTGGTTTTGTGCACACAACAGTCCGAAACCGCTTAAGGGTATACACACTAAACAGCTTCGCTAACGAGATCGCTAAAAAACGTCACTATTTAGCGATCTCGTTAGTGACGCTGTTGTGTGTGGCATGTACTAACGACGTGGCCCCTGCTGTGATCTCGCTGATCGTTCACTAGAGTTCTGGACCGTATTTTAATCGTTGGCGTCCCGCTGGTGAGCCTATATCGCTGTGTCTGGCACGTTTTGTGAACGATTTGCGCTGTTTTTTACATCACAAAGTCGTTAAGGAGATCGCTAACCGCTTATGCGTCGTTAACGAGATCGCTAAATGTGGCAGCTACTAGCGACATTAAAACGATCACAAAAACGATCGCATTAGTATGCGTCGTTATTGTGATCGTTAGCGGGAGCGTTTAGTGTGGCAGTACCTTTAGGAACTGTTAAAGCAGGACAACTAGTTTTCCTATTAAAAGTCCTAAATAAACAGTAGGCTTAAAGGACTGATGTATTCACTGAAGATGTTTGCTTACTTCAAACGTTAGAGATAGGCTATTGTTAAAAAGTACTTACTCTCTGTAGTTCAATTCTGATTGTTTAATAGTGCAAATAAAAATTATTAGGTTTCATAATCATCAACTGTTTTAATATTTTTATTTGTGTAAAATAATTTGATTTGCAAAAAGACAAAGTTTTGCTTGTGTACAACTTGATTAAAAAATCCTATTTAAATCAAAAAAATCCGATTTAAATAAAAAAAAATCCGATTTTTTTGAAAAAATCATGATTTTTATCCACCCTGATAGCAGCACCGCAGAAGAAATGCTAGCACAGGCTTCCAGTATCCGTAGTTTCAGATGCTGCACATCTCGTATCTTCACAGCATAGACAATTGCCTTCAGATAACCCCAAAGATAAAAGTCTAAGGGGGTCAGATCGGGAGACCTTGGTGGCCATTCAACTGGCCCACGACGACCAATTCACTTTCCAGGAAACTGTTCATGTAGGAATGCTCGGACCTGACACCCATAATGTGGTGGTGCACCATCTTGCTGGAAAAACTCAGGGAACGTGCCATCTTCAGTGCATAAAGAGGGCAACACATCATCATGTAGCAATTTCAGATATCCAGTGGCATTGAGGTTTCCATTGATGAATAATGGCCCCACTATCTTTGTACCCCAAATACTACACCATACTATCAAGATACGAGATGTGCAGCATCTGAAACAACTTATACTGGAAGCCTGTGCTAGCATTTCTTCTGCGGTGTTGCGATCAGTGTGTCAAGAGTGGGAAAAGAGGGTTGCGTTGACAATCCAATACAATGGGCAGCACTTTGAACACATTTTATAAGTGGTCATAAACTTGTAAAAAACTGTATTCTGATATCAGACCGAGGTGCATGGACGTCTGAATGAGTCCTTATACAGATTACACTAAGGCTTCCATACATAAAGCTGAAGTCGGCAGGATCAGCCAACAAGCTGACGTGTATTTGGGCTTCCCGCCTCTCCCTTGATAATTGATGTCAGGGGAGAGAAGGATCCGGCTTGTTGGAATTCCAGTAGTTGATCCTCTTGTTCTCTCTGAAGATGCCACCAGTGCGGCTCGACACCTGCTCTGTAATAGAGGGCACACTCACTCCTGTATGCCTCTTTAGGCCAGTTTCACACGTCAGTGGCTCCGGTACGTGTAGTGGATCTTACTTGGCTGCATTTATTGCCACAGCAGCACTACTCTACCTGAACCACAATCCTGAATTCAGCCACATATGGGTCAGCAGAAACCCCTTCACTACTCTGGGATTATCCTATGAGGACTTTATATAGGTGAAAATAGATGTGAATATATCTATCTAGATATCACTAGTGTATGTCCTGAGGAAGGTCACAGAGCGAAACGTTATCCTTTTTCATACACTATACTTTACTTCTAAATAAAATGTCAAAAGAGTACCGGATTCCACATTTTTTGTATTGTAAGGATTAGGACCCTATCCGTGCACCTAATCCACACTAGGAGCGCTGTACTTCCCTCTACATATTGCCCCATTATTTGGCCTAGACAACTAATCAGGCTGCAGGGTCACATGGAAAGCCAAGTCGCATAAGAGAGTATTTAATTTTTTAAACGTGGCTGCTGAAGACAAAAGAAATTGTGGGTGAGATGTGAAGGATTTAGCACGGGTCTACATGTGAGGACTTTGCTACAGATCATTTCCTCAACAAATCGCAATGTGTGAACACGCCCTGATACAGATCCACGTGCAGTTACTCTTCACTAATATAACACCAAGATTTATAATTATAGAAATGAAAATTCAGCCCATAGTTCTCACAGTTTTATTAAAACAAATAATTATAACAAAAAGGAGACAGGTATAAATATATTTATACATACAAGTGTAGAACAATAAACTTTACAAAATACATAGAATAAAGCCAATTTGTACATTAGGGCCAATGCAAGGAAAAACCTTTTGTACCCGAGACCCCAACACACAGAGCCATCCAGATCTCCATGAAGTAGAGATTTCCCCCCAAGATGAAATGACCACAGAGGCTGCGGGGCTCCCAGCAAGATGATGGGGTGCCTGGAAGAAATGAAAATAGGCCCAGGAGTAGCAAAGGTGCAGAAGCTGGGAAACCACACAGTGCTTTCAAATGGCAATGGTGACAGAAGGCACCTAGTGGAGGTTGAGCAGAGCCTAAAAAAAAAAAAAAAAAAAAGACAATCGGTCAGAGGGAAGGGAATCTGGGTGGGCCCCATAACACAGAAAAGGGTCGAGAGGCGAGTGAAAAAAAAAGGGACGGGAGGCGCGTGAAAAAAAAAAAAAGGGATGGGAGGCGCAGGAAAAGAAAAAGGGCAGGGAGGCGCGGTACCTCCAGCATACAGACCATCGCAAGTAACAGCACCTCCTCCTTCCCCATGCAGACCTCCCAGCATGCAGCCCCATGCAAGTAAGAGGGCCCCTTCCTTCCCCATGCAAATCCCCAGCCTCATGCAAGTAACAGGACCCTCTCCTTCCCCACGTAGACCCCCAGCACGCATCCTCATGCAAGTAAAAGGGCCCCCTGCTTCCCACGCAGATGCCCAGCCCCATGCAAGTAACAGGACCCCCTCCTTCCTCATGAAGGCTCCCAACATGCATCCTCATGGAAGTAACAGGTCCCCCTCCTTCTCCAGACAGATCTTAGCTTGCAGCCCACGCAAGTAACACCCATCCTTCCCCACGCAGACCCCCATGCAAGTAAATGGACCCCTCCTTCCCCACGCAGACCCCCAGCATGCAGCCCCATGCAAGTAACACTGCACCCTCCTTCCCCACAGAGACCCCCAGGCATGGGCGTACCCAGGATCAAAACTAGGGGGGGGCAAGCCATGGTCGTTCAGGTTGTAAAATATAAGAACAAAAAATGTGAATAAAACGAAAATGAACGCCATACACAACATAATTCCTTATACCAAGACCAATAATATCACATACAAGGAGAAATACCACCATGATCAATCCTATTATGTAAACAATTTATTGATTTTAGGCTTACCTTTGCAGTCTTCTCTTCTGTTCAGCAGGGGGACTTCAAGCTCATGCGTGTTTATCACACACTGACACTGAGCCATTCACACTGCCCTTTCTAAACACAGCAATTGGATTGATCTTTGGGGAAAAAAAATGAAAGATAGATAGATAGATAGATAGATAGATAGATAGATAGATAGATAGATAGATAGATAGATAGATAGAAAACCAGACAAATTGGAGGCAGCACATAGTTTGTAGTGAAAAAAAAAGCTATTTAATAAGGTCAAAAGGCGACATTTCGGTCCAAACAACACAAACCTTTCTCAAGCCTTGAGAAAGGTTCTGTTGTTTGGACCAAAACGTCGCCTTTTGGTCTTATTAAACAGCTTTTTATTCACTACAAACGGTGTGCTGCCTCCAATTTGTCTGGATTTCTATAATTGATGTTTGGTATTTGCCTGGGGGGCTCTGCACCAGGACTCTTTCTTTGTGCTGCTCTAATTTTCTTCTTTTTAGATAGATAGATAGATAGATAGATAGATAGATAGATAGATAGATAGATTTAAGCATGGAATGCAAGTAGATTCCACCCTGAAATATGCCCCATCATTGTCCCCTTCTTGTAGTAATATGCCCCATCATTGTCTCCTTCTTTTAATAATGTGCCCCAGACCAGCACCTGTATGTCAGATATACAGTATATTACTGAAGATATAGACTGTACGGGCTCCTGTCAGGTATATATTACAGTAGATATAGACTGTACGGGCTCCTGTCAGGTATATATTACTGTAGATATAGACTGTATGGGCTCCTGTCAGGTATATATTATTGTAGATATAGACTGTATGGGCTCCTGTCAGGTATATATTACTGTAGATATAGACTGTACGGGCTCCTGTCAGGTATATATTACTGTAGATATAGACTGTACGGGCTCCTGTCAGGTATATATTACTGTAGATATAGACTGTACGGGCTCCTGTCAGGTATATATTACTGTAGATATAGACTGTATGGGCTCCTGTCAGGTATATATTATTGTAGATATAGACTGTATGGGCTCCTGTCAGGTATATATTACTGTAGATATAGACTGTACCAGCTCCTGTCAGGTATATATTACTGTAGATATAGACTGTACAGGCTCCTGTCAGGTATATATTACTGTAGATATAGACTGTACAGGCTCCTGTCAGGTATATATTACTGTAGATATAGACTGTACGGGCTCCTGTCAGGTATATATTACTGTAGATATAGACTGTACGGGCTCCTGTCAGGTATATATTACTGTAGATATAGACTGTATGGGCTCCTGTCAGGTATATATTATTGTAGATATAGACTGTACAGGCTCCTGTCAGGTATATATTACTGTAGATATAGACTGTACAGGCTCCTGTCAGGTATATATTACTGTAGATATAGACTGTACGGGCTCCTGTCAGGTATATATTACTGTAGATATAGACTGTACAGGCTCCTGTCAGGTATATATTACTGTAGATATAGACTGTACGGGCTCGTGTCAGGTATATATTACTGTAGATATAGACTGTACAGGCTCCTGTCAGGTATATATTACTGTAGATATAGACTGTACAGGCTCCTGTCAGGTATATATTACTGTAGATATAGAGTGTACGGGCTCCTGTCAGGTATATATTACTGTAGATATAGACTGTACGGGCTCCTGTCAGGTATATATTACTGTAGATATAGACTGTACGGGCTCCTGTCAGGTATATATTACTGTAGATATAGACTGTACGGGCTCCTGTCAGGTATATATTACTGTAGATATAGACTGTACGGGCTCGTGTCAGGTATATATTACTGTAGATATAGACTGTACAGGCTCCTGTCAGGTATATATTACTGTAGATATAGACTGTACAGGCTCCTGTCAGGTATATATTACTGTAGATATAGACTGTATGGGCTCCTGTCAGGTATATATTACTGTAGATATAGAGTGTACAGGCTCCTGTCAGGTATATATTACTGTAGATATAGACTGTACAGGCTCCTGTCAGGTATATATTACTATATAGACTGTACGGGCTCCTGTCAGGTATATATTACTGTAGATATAGACTGTACGGGCTCCTGTCAGGTATATATTACTGTAGATATAGACTGTACGGGCTCGTGTCAGGTATATATTACTGTAGATATAGACTGTACGGGCTCCTGTCAGGTATATATTACTGTAGATATAGACTGTATGGGCTCCTGTCAGGTATATATTACTATATAGACTGTACGGGCTCCTGTCAGGTATATATACTGTAGATATAGAATGTACGGGCTCCTGTCAGGTATATATTACTGTAGATATAGACTGTACAGGCTCCTGTCAGGTATATATTACTGTAGATATAGACTGTATGGGCTCCTGTCAGGTATATATTACTGTAGATATAGACTGTATGGGCTCCTGTCAGGTATATATTACTGTAGATATGACTGTATGGGCTCCTGTCAGGTATATATTACTATATAGACTGTACGGGCTCCTGTCAGGTATATATTACTGTAGATATAGACTGTACAGGCTCCTGTCAGGTATATATTACTGTAGATATAGACTGTACGGGCTCCTGTCAGGTATATATTACTGTAGATATAGACTGTACGGGCTCCTGTCAGGTATATATTACTGTAGATATAGACTGTACGGGCTCCTGTCAGGTATATATTACTGTAGATATAGACTGTACGGGCTCCTGTCAGGTATATATTACTGTAGATATAGACTGTACAGGCTCCTGTCAGGTATATATTACTGTAGATATAGACTGTATGGGCCCCTGTCAGGTATATATTACTGTAGATATAGACTGTACAGGCTCCTGTCAGGTATATATTACTGTAGATATAGAGTGTACGGGCTCCTGTCAGGTATATATTACTGTAGATAAGGAGACATCAACCCATTAATTAATAAATCCTCCTATGTCACTGAGGACTCTGACTGACCTCAGATTTCCCTCCTGCAGCAAGCACACGGCTTCTCTTCCTGGCTTCCTGGCTTTGCAGAACACGCCCCCGGGAACGATGTCACACCGCTGGAAAGAGCCCATACAGTCTAGTATGTGAGTCGCAGCCAGCCCAGAAGCACCTTTTAAAGGGCCGGCTGATGCGATGGCCTCATCTTGGCACGGGGCGCCCCTGCTCCTAGGGGGGGCAACGGCCCCCCCCTGCCCCACGGTGGGTACGCCCATGCCCCCAGGCCCAAACAAGTAACAGGACCCTCTCCTCCACACAGACCCCCAGCCCCATGCAAGTTCCAGGACCCCCTCCTTCCCAACACAGACCCCCAGCACGCAGCCCCATGCACCGCAGACCCCAGCACGCATCTTTATGGAAATAAAAGGTCCCCCTCTTTCCCCAGACAGACTACAGCTAGCAGCCCCAGGCAAGTAACAACTCCTCCTTTCCCACGCAGACCCCCATGCAAGTAAATGGACCCCCTGCTTCCCCACACAGACCTCCAGCCCCACACAAGTAACAGGACACCCTCCTTTCTCATGCAGACACCCAGCCCCATGCAAGTAACAGGACCCCCAGCACGCAGCCCCACGCAATAGGACCCCCTCCTTCCCCACGCAGCCCCAGGCAAGTAACAGGACCCCCTCATTCCCCACTCAGCCCCAGGCAAGTAACAGGACCCCCTCATTCCCCACGCAAACCCCCAGCCCCACTCAAGTTACTGGACCCCATCCTTTCTCATGCAGACCCCCAGCATGCAGCCCCATGCAAGCAACATCACCCCCATTCTCCTCAGGCAGACCCCCCCTCCAGCATGCAGCCCCATGCGAGCAACATCACCCCCTTCTCCCCAGGCAGACCCCCCCTCCAGCATGCAGCCCCATGCAAGCAACATCACCCCCTTCTCCCCAGGCAGACCCCCCCTCCAGCATGCAGCCCCATGCAAGCAACATCACCCCATTCTCCCCAGGCAGACCCCCCCTCCAGCATGCAACCCCATGCAAGCAACATCACCCCCTTCTCCCCAGGCAGGCCCAACCTCCAGCATGCACATGCAGCCCCATGCAAGCAACATCACCCCCTTCTCCCAGGCATACCCCCCCCCCTCCAGCATGCAGCCCCATGCAAGCAACATCACCCCCTTCTCCCCAGGCAGGCCCAACCTCCAGCATGCACATGCAGCCCCATGCAAGCAACATCACCCCCTTCTCCCCAGGCATACCCCCCCCCCCTCCAGCATGCAACCCCATGCAAGCAACATCACCCCCTTCTCCCCAGGCAGGCCCAACCTCCAGCATGCACATGCAGCCCCATGCAAGCAACATCACCCCCTTCTCCCCAGGCAGACCCCCCCCTCCAGCATGCAACCCCATGCAAGCAACATCACCCACTTCTCCCCAGGCAGACCCTCTCCCCCCCCCTCCAGCATGCAGCCCCATGCAAGCAACATCACCCCCTTCTCCCCAGGCAGACCCCCCCCCTCCAGCATGCAGCCCCATGCAAGCAACATCACCCCCAGTCTCCCCAGGCAGACCCTCTCCCCCCCCCCTCCAGCATGCAGCCCCATGCAAGCAACATCACCCCCTTCTCCCCAGGCAGACCCCCCCCCTCCAGCATGCAGCCCCATGCAAGCAACATCACCCCCAGTCTCCCCAGGCAGACCCTCTCCCCCCCCCTCCAGCATGCAGCCCCATGCAAGCAACATCACCCCCTTCACCCCAGGCAGACCCCCCCTCCAGCAAGCAGCCCCATGCAAGCAACATCACCCCCTTCTCCCCAGGCAGACCCCCCCCCCTCCAGCATGCAGCCCCATGCAAGCAACATCACCCCCATTCTCCCCAGGCAGACTCAACCTCCAGCATGCACATGCAGCCCCATGCAAGCAACATCACCCCTTCTCCCCAGGCAGACTCTCAGCTCGTGCATGAACATCCACTTACCTGATCTGTGACCCCAAAACACTCCAAATCCCGCCCAAAATACTCCACATCCCACCATGACATCCCTATGAGGCGCCGCCCCTTCTGGTCACATGGTCATGACGTCAGCAGAGGTCCTTCAGCCAACTTGGATGTAGCCTCCATCCTCTGCTCTATGGAGGAACAGGCGCCGCCCCTTCCTGTGACATCATTTCCACACATGGTCACATGGGCATGACGTCAGGAAAGGTCCTTCTGGCCACTTGAAGTAGCCTCTGCCGTGCTGGAGTGCGGCGGTGCGGCTCCGGTGTCACCAGCCGGTATGTAACCGGCATTGTGCGGACAGGAGGGAACCGATAGGTGCAGATTTATGTGACCGATTCTGAAGACCCCCCTACACAGCGCCTCGTCATCCTCATGTGGGGGTCTGTTCTCCTGGGATGAAAAGGGAGGAAATCCGCATGTTAGCCATGGACATGTGCTTGTAATCTACCTTTAGGCTTATTCACACACTGCGTTTTTGCTATGGAAAAAAAAGTGCTTTACAATAGCCGCAAAGTGAATCCAATGTCTGTTCTGCACCTGCTGCTTAGATTTCTAATTGCAGAACTGAACCTTCGATTCTTCCATCAGTTTTCACCTCTTCTAATGAGTGGAGGTTTTTTTTTGCTAACATCCTGTTTTCTTTGCTGCAGAAAAAGCTTCAATGTGTGCACAAAACCTAAGGCCGCGTTCACATCAGTATTTGTGAGCCATTACCAGAAGTGGAGCCTGGAGAGGAGATGAATGGTGGAGAGATTTACTGCTGCTCCAGGTTTTTGGTTTACAAATATTGATGCACAAATCCTGCCCAAGGGTCGATTGAAAACACATCAGAATGTGACCCCACAGAGAAAGCGGGCATAAAAATGTGCAGGTAACGAAGACCCCGTGTAATATCTGATGGCACAGATACATTGCACTTGTGTGACGGCGGCGACTGTGAATGGTTAATGGCTGCTGTTAACAAAGCAGATTGTGTACAAAAAAAAACCCACTTTCTGGATGAAAATCAGACTGATTTTTATTTATTTTTTATTTATTTTTTTAACTCCATCATGTGAACCTAAAGAAGCCCAGTGTGCTGACCGATCCGGCCGAATTCCACAAAGTGTAACGTGATTTTCAGCCGTGACCCTGAACTGTCATCACTTGTATTGCTTACTGGTATCTCTCATTTTTTTGTCTCCTGCGCAGGCCTCCGACCAGCACGGCCTCCAACCAGCACGGCCTCCAACCAGCACGGCCTCCAACCAGCACGGCCTCCTTTCACGCTCCCTTTCTACGTTCTTTCCGCTTTCACCCAATTCTGTGTTCTTCATGGATAACTCTGATTTCCACGCTGAGCAGTAATGTGACCCGGGTACAGCACAGAGAGGCTGACGCTGGGGGAGGTACACGTCTCTGCCCTCCTGTATGCGCCCGTCTTCCAAGCATGGTCTGTCTGTTGGCCGTATACACCACCTGCTGCGTATGCTGTAGATATACCGAGCCCGTGACACTGCTGATACAAGCACGTACTAATGGTCACGGCTTCGGTTTGGAGCCGCACAACGTTTAACTCTTTATTAACCACTCGGACTTGTGTCGTGAGAACGCCATATACATCACTATGTCCACCGAAGTGTCGCCTCCTCTCCTTCAGTGGGTGGAAGACATGCTTTTAATTTTTTTTCTGCGGGCTCGGCGGCTGCTCCTCCAGACGGGGATTTTGGTGTGTGTCCTCCTGCTGCTCCTGTGGGTGTCCATCTTTCTGTACGGCAGCTTTTACTACTCCTATATGCCGACTGTGAAGTATTCCACTCCGGTGCACTATCAATACAGGTATGTAGGCACGTGAAACCTGCAGATGGCACCATGCTTTCTGGATTTATATATGCTGCTATAAGGTGTAGGTATAGTATTATAGAGAGAGAATAATGTACACAGAGCAATCTTTCCATATAAGCCTGTGCGCCAGAGACTTTGTGCGCAGGCGTTCAATGCCGAGGGGCGCAGGCGCTCAATGCCGAGGGGCGCAGGCGCTCAATCCCGAGGGGCGCAGGCGCTCAATGCCGAGGGGCGCAGGCGCTCAATGCCGAGGGGCGCATTCGCTCAATGCCGAGGGGCGCATTCGCTCAATGCCGAGGGGCGCAGGCGCTCAATGCCGAGGGGCGCAGGCGCTCAATGCGGTTGGGTGAGCGCGTGACACCACATTATAAATGAGGACCATTAAGTTCCAGTGGTTCCCACCATCATATGACAATTACAAAAGCAAACCCTAAAATACATGAGAAAAGAGCCCCACTTGTTTTTTCTCATATTGTTTTTTTTGTGCTTTTCCTTGTATTGATTCATTGCTCTCATACATTTTTTTTGCTCTTTTATGAAATTGAACACTGACATGTAAATTAGTTGCTTGTCAAAACGAGCTCGCTTTACTCTACCTAGCGTGTTAACATTTTCTTGTTCAAGCTAATGTAATTACCACTTTATGACTTTGGCACGTCAGTTTCTGTAAGCGCCAGAGGAGATCTGTGCTGAGCCGCCATACAACATCAATGCATTATTGCAATAGATTATGTAAGTCCTTGTTCACATGTTCGTGTTTCTAATATGTGTGGCATCCTTTTTTTTTTTTTTTTCATGGATACCACACGTACCCATTATAACCCACGGTGCGGTTTACATAGACTGTGCAAAACACATGGCGACATGTCCACTTTTTTCTGGCAGCAAGAATGACAAGGGCCAAGACAAGTGTATGGGACTTCCACGAACTGTCCGCGTTTAACATTGCAAAGTATAGGAGAAGGTTTGTCATTTCTTTTTTTAACCATACCAGAAAAACGCCTCTGGTAAAAACGGACACCCTGACTGCACCATCATCGGGTTTTCACATACGCGTGTAATCATCTATGTGTGACGAGGACCTCAGAGATGCAGAGCAGGTGTAGGCATGTATTGCAGAATATATCCCTGCATACAGCTGAAAGATTCATGCTTTTTTACTTTTTCGTTTCAGCTCCACATGCAACCCATCACCTGGAATCCTGTGCTCCTTTCCCACCGCTAATGTATCACTTCTGAGGAATAATCGTGACCGGGTGAGCTTCTAAATAGGGTAACCTGCAAGATGGGCCACCGCAGGCTCCACGCAGTCATGCAAAAAATTGAGTCTCAGTTGCTTTATTATTTTATTTTTTAACTATTGAAATGTAATATATATGTCACCAGAAATAAATCTGTTAACCTGCAGATATGGGGTTAATCTGCAGGTTAGCAGCGTTATTATGCTGCCCGGCTCCTGCAAGAAGCCGAATGCAGCGGGGAGAAAATGACCTTTAGGCCGGGGTCACACTTGCGAGTGTGATGCGAGAAACCCGTGCATCAATACTTGGCGCTCGGACCGGAGTGTGCTGCTGCATAGAAATACATGCAGCCGCACACTCCGGTCCTGAGTGCTGGCGGCAGCGCCGGGTATTGATGCAAGAGACTCGCATCACACTTGCAAGTGTGACCCCGGCCTTTTCAGCAGTCTCATTATCATCACAGACAAGATTACAATGACAGATACATTGTATTAGGATAAGATGTATTCTTCGCTCTTCTCTCCGCAGGTGCTGATGTATGGCCAGCCATATCGTATAACTCTGGAGCTTCAGGTGCCAGAATCGGTAGTGAACCAAGATCTCGGGATGTTCATGGTTTCAATGTCATGTTACACGCGAGGCGGAAAGGAGATTTCTTACGCGGCTCGGTCTGTGAGTTACTGATGTTGATCCCTTTCTTTCTGTTGACGTTTTTTGTCTTGTTCTCCTCGTTGCCATGTTGTCCTTCACCAGGCGATGCTGCACTACAAATCCCACCTCCTGAAAACTTTGGAGACTCTGGCCGTATTCCCTTTGTTCATCTCGGGACTTTCTCAGCAGAAGCAAATTCTTGAAGTTGAGCTGCACTCTGAATATCGAGAAGATTCGGTTGGTATCATACTTTTTTTTTTTTTTTTTTTTTGCTTTTTCTAATCTTTATTTTAATGTCACTTGTTTTTAATTCACTATTCTCTAGTATTTAATCTTTATTGACATTAAAAGAACTTTCCCATAAAGCCATTTTTTCACCTATACCTTCATACGTCCCCATGCATAGCTCCAAAAAAGTGTCCTCTTCATGTCCCACGCTGCATGCAAATTGCACAGTAAGGTCCAATGGGCGAATCCTGATCACGCTCGGTGCCGCCTCTTCTATCCTGATGGAGGTGCCCTACATCATCCACACGGTGCTCGAAGTCTCGCGCCTACTTAGTTGAATCCTAGACCTGCCCTGGCGCATTTCTCAGTTCATTGATTCTGCTGCACAGGCGCTAGAGGTCATCAGTTTCCATCAAGATAGACCAGGTGGCGCTTGAAGGGACTGGTGCGGCACTGAGCGCAATCTGGAGATCAGACCTCGCAATTTGCATGCAGCCCTGGACATAAATATATACAATCTGGATGAAGGGAACCTGTCATCAGCTTTATATTGGATAAATCATGCCCCTTATTAAACTTATAGGTGCCCCTGCACGTCTCAGAAAAAGGTGCTGTGTGGTTTGTTTGTTTTTTTTTTTCATATACTAAACCCAGCACTGGGACTTCCTCCTTTCGACCGCTGATCCATTCAAACTATGGTTGTGCAGTGAGGAGGATTGGGGGGGACTTAGGACCCCTGTTCTACTGATTATCTCCCATCCTGTAGGTAGTGACAGAATCTTCTTTGGTGGAAGACCCCTTTCGCCCATCTTGCTTTTAATTCTTTTCCTTGCATTATTATACTACACTCCTCTTTTCTTTTATCGTTCCTATATATTGTTTGTTCTACTCTCTTTGCAGTACGTCCCAACCACCGGGGCTGTGATACAAATACAGAGTGTCCACCTACAAATATACAGTGCTGAGCTCCGGGTCCACGCACACTTTACTGGTCTCAGGTGCGGTTATAGATTTGTGTGACTCTCCTATTTCTCATATTCCCCTCCCCACATGACCATTTTATTTTTATGTGAAGTGAAAACGTTGGAAGCCTTTAGCATTTAGACTTTAGGACTTAAATGGCAAAATCATTGGCTCCCCACGATCGTGTTGCGGTGTGACAATGGGCATCTAAATGCACCTACCGTGCAGGATCTAACCACTTATCATTTTTCGATTGCCAGCACCATCTAAGCAATGATTGGTGCTGGCTCTGATTTATCACAGGTCCTATCAATATGCAAATGTGTTCAATGTGAGGGGAAAACTTATGCAGTAGTGCTACATATCACGGAGTACCCTGACATATTAGCTAAAATTTTATATATATTTTCATCCTCCTATTGAAGAAATTGATGGATGCTCAGATAATCTAGAAGCCCTCTGCTGGACTTAAACCTCCTCTCCTAAAGCCCTTTTTTTATGCATAAGATTATTGTCCCGGCCTAAAGCCCCCGTCTCACATAGCTATCTCGCTAGCGAGATCGGTGCTGAGTCACTAGTTTTGTGATGCAGCAGCGAGCTCCCCAGCGATATCGCTGTGTGTGACATTCAGCGATGATCAGCCCCCTGCTGGGTATCGCTGATCGTCGCTGAATGTCCTGGACATTTTTTTGATCGCTGGTCTCCCGCTGGCCAGCACGCATCGCTGCGCGTGACAGGCGGGAGACCAGCAAACCGCTGGTAACCAAGGTACACAGCGGGTTTCCAGGCGTGGGGCTGTGCCTGGAAACCCGATGTGTACCTTGGATACCAGCGCCCTGATGCAGGGAGCTGATAACCAAGGTACACAGCGGGTTTCCAAGCACCGCGCAGCGCCTGGAAACCCGATGTGTACCTTGGTTACCAGCTCCCTGCATCAGGGGGCTGGTATCCAACGTACACTGCGGGTAACTAGGCGACGTTACCCGCAGTGTCGCTGTCCTGATCGCTGCCTGAGCTGCCTGTTTGGCAGCTCAGCAGCGATCATGTAGCGACACACCAGCGATCCTGATCGTTGTTGGGATCGCTGGTGTATCGCTATGTGAGACGGGGGCTTAAAACTGAGAACACTGGTGCAGAAAACAGATTTCAGACCTGCCCCTAAACCACAAAATGGGGACTGTTTTTTTTTTTTTTTTTCTTTCAAATGGTCTGGGAAAGCTGGTAATTTTTTATCAATTTTTTTTCTTTTTTTCATTGTTCATTTTTGTTTTATAACAGTAGTTTTTTTTTTTTTTTAACAATGTTGTGTTGCATATTAGCACGCATCATTTCTCTTTTCCCTATTTTTAGTCTTTTTTTCCAAGCTAACTTCTGTTCTCTGTGATCCGTTTGTAGGTATATGCTGTACAATTACCCAGTCATTTCTGCCATCATCGGCATTGCCAGCAACTTTGTCTTCATGAGCGTCCTGGTGTTACTCAGCTACCTGCAGTTTAAGGGTGGAAGATCCCGTTTCAGGGTGAGTGAGGAATAAAGTGAGGAAACTGACACATCAAGAATCCAGTTGATCGAAGCTGAAAGTATGACTGCATGATTGCTTTTTTTTTTTTTTTTTTTCCTGTAGGCGGCGAATGTGGGCAGCACCGAAATCGGAAGAGCGGAGACCCAAGAAGAAAGCACTGCTCAGTCAGGTAAAGCCGCGTGTTATCATTAATTTAACATAACACAGTCTCCTGGTTAAAGGGAACCTGTCGGCTGATTCCAAACCACCATCTCCCAAATAGTAGAGCTGGCTGTGGCAAGAACAACATATCCCAAATTGGTGGGGAGGTAAAAGAAATGTTAGGAGAATACAGATGGAGGCCTGTACAGGATATAATTACCTTTCTCAAAAAGGACTCCTCAAATGAGCCACTCATATACTATGAGGCACCTAACGGTGCGAGAAACATACTTGTATATTAGTATATGATCACTAGATGGCAGAATTTCTCTATATAGTATAATCTTCTGTGACATTGGAG
>JARQOD010000010.1:76458352-76515322 GCA_033576555.1 Oophaga sylvatica | reverse complement strand
TAAAAATTGTGTAAGTTTCTCTGTCTGCTAATGCATAAATTACGTTTCTACGATACCTTTATGATCCCGGGGGCAAATTACATATTACAGCAGCAATCAAACGCAGTACTAAATTTTTGGGACACAAATCTTGCACGGGTATACCAATTACAAAAAAAATAAAAATAAATGGGGTAGTTCAGTGTATATAAGACAATGTTAATTGCATTAACCCCACCATCATCTTATTTTCTACCCCCTTGGGAAATTATTTACATCCCCATGCATAGGCAAACGATTTCCTGAATTTTTCTCCTTTTTGCACCTTAGTAATAGACGGCTGCTGAATGTCCCCTTTTCTGTTTTAAGAACAGCTCGTATAGTGGGGTGTATTTTTTTTTTATATACTCTACACTTCTTCTAAAATTCTATCCCCAATCCCCCCAAAAAAGATAAAGAGGAGGCCAACAGCTGCACTTCCCTTTTCTTAAAAGTTTGTTGAGCTTTTTTGGTCGCTACTCGCACACTACCCCCCAAAAATGATAGCAAAAAGTTGGCGCTTGCTACAAAAGGGACTGGGAAAATCTCCGTTTTACTGCCCCCAATTGCGACCTGGCTTCCCCAGGAAGTAAAGTCTGCTCATTTCCCCTTCTTGTAAACCTTTTCTTATGACATCCAATCGGTTTCGCAAGGGAACCCCCCAAAAATTTTTTAGCTCTCAAAAATCTCAACCTCCTGGCCCGCAAGGTGATCGGTAATAATCCCCCTTTTTTCCTTTTATAACTCACCCCCCATTTCCTTGGTTTTCTTTCTTAGTTTAGACAGTCTGACACCAAAACCCCAAAGTCAGAAACCCCCCTTTTAATTTCCTCCTCCCCCCGGCCCCCACAATGCCCCCTACAATCAGGAGTCATCTGAGAATTTTTGGAGGTGCAAAAAATTTTGCCCTCTCCTTGTCCTTTTGTAGAAAATTTTTCCCCAATTTAATTCAGTGGGAAAAAAATTGGGGTCTTCTATTTATGGAAAGCAAAAAAAACTTTTGTTATTCACAATAGAAAATTTCTTTTCTTGATCCTTGTTGCGCTTTTTCATTGGAGCACCCCACAATCAATACAAAATCCCATATATTTTTGCCCAAAGGGTTTTCTTTTTTTTTTTTTTATTTGCAAGGCTTTCTGTCTTAAAAAAAAATTTAAATTTCCTCTGCACACATTCTTACAAGGGGACCTCCATGCACACAAATTTTTTTAACATTTTACAAAAAGGTTCGACATTTTTCACAAACCCCTACATCCATGAAAGGGGCTAAAAATTATGAAATTTAGCTTTTTTTTTGTGAAAAATTTGGGACCCCCCCAAGTTTTTGACTCGGGTGCACAAAACCCTTTGGAAAGTTGCTCCAAAAATTTTTAAGGGAATATCTACACCTTTTTTTTTTTTTTTTTTTTTGCATTCTCTGCCATGTTGCAAAATATTCCCTGCAAAAGGGGCAGTGTCGGACTTTTGGTAAAGGCCCCTCATAGCATTGATTCATGAAGCCCTCTGTTCAGTACATGTAAAAAAAACCTGACCCATATAAAAATTTACTTTTTTTTTCTAGTAATGAAAATTTGGGAGAGCTTGAAAATGAATGATTAGATGATAACTTTTTTTTTTCTACAAATTGTGAATCAAGCGTATGATCACTTCTCATTAGCAATCCTTCACAGGGGCCCACCGGAGGATTTTCCTGTTCCCCTTTCGGCCAGTCCGAGCTTGCGCACATGCTAAGAGGTATTCGGGCTCATAGCAGGGCTTTCCTACTTCTAGATCAGCACATGTGACAAGTTTTTTGATGGACCAGTGGGTTTCTTCGGACCTTGATCCCTCCACCAATTTGCAGCTAACTTCACGTCTTGTAATGTTCAAAAATAGAAATAAGCCTAGGAACCCTTTTAAGATGTCATCTCTTAATGAATTTGGCTCATCTTACACCAAGTGCCCTACAGTTTTGTAAAGAAAAATGGATTTATTTATTTTTTCGGTTACCCATGACTGCATCCCAGAGAGAACCCGCCCTTCAAGGACAGGAAACCTATTGTGTAAAAGGAGGAGTCTCTGGAAACGCATCAGTGGTTTCCTGTCCTTGGAGTGGGAACCTACACCCTGGGGTTCCTACAGGTAGAAGATTCTTGTGGAATACTCACCCAGGACCCAGTCCGGTCCCCTTCTAGGACTGGTCAGGTGGAAATCTGGTGCACTGCAGTGCTTCCCTGAGGGAATGCAGCCGCAGAGTGGTGGAGCAGTAGCGTAAGTGCTTCCGTGAAGCCAGCGGTCCACCCGTGTTGATGATGTGAGTAGAATACGGGAAGTCAAGAATATTTCTGAGTTATGCCGAAAAAAGGCAGGCAATTTGAAAAAGACCATGCTGCCCTGATGTGGTGCCTGTAAGCGGGATAGAACCAGAAGAATGGTCGACTCCACTGTAGGACAGTGCTTGGACTTCAGGATGGATGAGTCCACACCCTCCAGAGGGGACCATTCGGAAGATGTGATTTCTGCTCCTAATCTGGTATTTGAAGGCTACTAAAGGGGTAAGTGACCTTTTGTGCATGTGCCTCTTGTAGTAGGGGTTTATACTTCTGTCTTATAGTGCAGGTGTAGGAAGTGCATCGCTACGACTAAGCAGAAGGAGTGTGCATGGGAAAAGAGATTGTCAGTCCTGTATAGAAAACCCATTTGTGAAGAATCTCCTTCGTTTGCCTCGGACATTAGATTAAGGATAATGTAAAACAATTCTCTTAAAACCCTAATTCATGCTAAAGAATTTAGGGGAGATAAATCGAGAAGAGCCAAAGCCATCCCCTCTGATTCAGCTGAGCATGTTCTAGGTATTCCTATTTTTTTTCAGAGCTTTTTCCATAAACCAGTTTACTAACAGAATGGTGGTTGCTTTTTGGGGGGGTTTAAATGTCAAAGGTGCGTGACCAAAATCCTCCCTGCCTTAAATTGGTTGCAGATAAAACCAGAAAGCTGAAGCTGTAAATGCACAAGCTCCTACCTTTTCTGCATGAGTACTTTTATTTTGGCGTACACTTTAGGATATTTTCCTGGAAATGACACCATGAAGTGCTGCAACCAGACAGTTCTGGGGAGAGGTTGAGTTGACGTATGATAGGATGTAGTTTCGAAATCCTGGCACCAGCGTAAATGCTCGACCTGGAACTCCACCTATCATCCTGTGACTTCACAAGGCAGCGAAGCTGCTAGGATCTAGATATCTTGAAATGCATGTGTTTGTGCACCGAGCATGACTACGTTATTATATATTCAGGCCGTGGGCTCCGTCATATCGAGAATCTGCTTCTTCTGTTATCTTTTATTGTTTTGCTCCTGTGATGGTGCAGAACAATGGAGATATGCAATGTTGTTGTGAACAGAGCTTTTGATTTCTTTGTAATATACAGTCCTGGCCAAAACTGTTGACACCCTTGAAATTGTTCCAGAAAATGAAATATTTCCCCCAGAAAATTATTGCAATTACACTAGCTTTGTTATACTCATAATTATTTCCTTTGTGTGCTTTGGATCAGCACAAAAGTACAAAGGGGAAAAAAGGCAAATTGGACATAATTTCACACACAATCCCAAAAATGGTCCGGACAAAATTATTGGCACCCTCAATTTAATATTTGGTTGCACACCCTTTGGAATAAATAACTTCAATCAATCGCTTCCTATAACCATCCACAAGCTTCTTACACCTCTCACCTGGAATTTTAGAGCACTCTTCTTTTGCAAACTGCGCCAGGTCTCATGTGAAGACGCCTTCTCCCAACAGCAATTTTAAGATCTCTCAATAGGTGTTTAATGAGATTTATATCCGGACTAATTGCTGGCCACTTCAGAACTCTCCAGAGTTTTGTTTCCATCCATTTCTGGGATCTTGAAGTATGGGGTCTTTGTCCTGCTGGAAGACCCATGATCTAGGACGCAAATCCAGTTTTCTGACACTGGACACTACATTGCGACCCAAAATCCATTGATAATCTTCAGATTTCACGATGTATTGCACACAATCAAAGCACCCAGTGACAGAGGCAGCAAAACAACCCCAAAACATCTTCGAACCTCCACCATATTTGACTGTTGGTACTGTGTTCTTTTCTTTGTAGGTTTCATTCCATTTTCGCTAAACAGTAGAACGATGTGCTTTACCAAAAAGCTCTATCTTGGTCTCATCTGTCCACAAGACGCTTTCCCAGAAGGATTTTTATGTCTCTGTGTCAGCAGTGGGGTCCTCCTGGGTCTCCTGCCTTACCGCTTCATTTCATTGAAATGTTGATAGTTTGCGCTGACACTGATGCACCATGAGCCTGCAAGACAGCTTGAATTTCTTTGACACTTGATTTAAGCTGCTTATCCACCATCCAGACTATCCTGCATTGAAACCTTCATCTATTTTTCTTTGCCTTTGATGTCCAGGAAGATTAGCTACAGTGCCATGAGTTGTAAACTTCTTGATTATGTTGTGCTCCGTGAACAAAGGAACATAAAGATCTCTGGAGAATGACTTGTAACCTTGAGATTGTTGATATTTTTCAACAATTGTTTCTCAAATCCTCAGACAGTTCTCTTCTCCTCTTTCAGTTCTCCATGCTTAGTGCGGCACACAGTGCAAAGATTGAGTCAACGTCTTCCCTTTTTATCTGGCTTCAGGTGTGATTTTCATATTGCCCACATCTGTTACTTGCCATAGGTGAGCTTGAATGAGGATCACATGCTTGAAACAGTTGTTTACCCACAATTTTGCAAAGGTGCCAACAATTTTGTCCGGACAAGTATGAAATGATGTCCAATTTGCCTTTTTTTCTCTGATTTGTTTTGGAAATAAACGTGTAACAAAACATGTGTAATAGCAATATTTTCTGGGAGAAATACTTCATTTTCTGGAACAATTTCAAGGGTACCAACATTTTCGGCCATAACTGTATATATGAGTGATATAGAAAATTAAAAAAAAAAGCAAAACCTGACACTTGTTAAAAATACACTTTGCATTACTTGATGAATGTGGACCTGCGTGTAAACATCCTGAAAGCATTATTGCTGTCCTAAGGGGATGAACTGTGGAGCCCCCCCTTCCCCGAACATTCTGTAGGATCATATTACTGTAGGGCCCCATTGGAAGGCGCTATAGACCTGTTCTCTCTCCTTTGCTTCCCTTTCCCCTCTCCTGTCATCCTGATTTACCTTCCACTCACTCTCCACTCCCACATACTCAGCCTGTGAATCAGGACTCTGATCCTACTCAAGAATGACCTCACAACTGGTGCGAATATAAAGACACGTGCCGGATTTCTCCAGAACACACGCAGCCGAGAAATCCCAGAAAGTCAATCCAGCCCGAAAAGCTGCGAACTACAGAAAGGTAAGTGAGACTGGTCCCCCTGATACCCCCATCACCCATAAGACAATCAGAAGGAAGGGCTTGTTCTACTGCAGTTATTCGCTCTCCTGCGGTGGTATGACTACAACTCCCAGCATATTTTCACAGCCTGAGGCTAGGTATGGTAGTGTCAACGCCCCAGGGTGTAGTATATGTTCTGCATTACACACTATATAGGCAGTACATTAGGTTGGATTACTAGTTATCTCCTATCCAAGGAAAAGGTGATGACTTATCGATTGGTGCGATTCAGACTGTGTGGACCCCCACTTATCAGCCAAACAGGGAACTTTTATCCCCCATTAAAATAAGCATGTTCGACTGCCGCTCCATTTGTTCCCTATCGAGCTGCACTCGGTTTTTGTTCTTTTTCAGCAGCCCTATAGAGAATGAACCGAGCAGTAGTCAGACATCCAACCTGCCTCTCAATTCTGCAACGGGTATAAACGTTCCCCGATCTGATCTAAAGGGAATCTGACAGCAGGTTTTTGGTATGTAATATGAGAGCAGCACAATGTAAGGGCAGAGACCCTGATTCCTGCAATGTGTCACTTGCTGGGCTGCATGCTGTTATTTTGCTCAAAATGATAAGCCTCAGGTAACCTAAATATCAACACTCTGGGGCTAACTGTTGTTTTAACTCCGGTATTGCCTAAAAGGTAGTGTATC
The DNA here is from genome assembly GCA_033576555.1 of Oophaga sylvatica. Lineage (NCBI taxonomy): Eukaryota > Metazoa > Chordata > Amphibia > Anura > Dendrobatidae > Oophaga > Oophaga sylvatica. Next base: position 76,509,246 of record JARQOD010000010.1, on the reverse strand, counting down.
ATTCGAAAATTACCTATTGTTTAAATCCGCTTTTTGTGTTTTATGTATTTTAAGAAAATAAAACGTTTTGACAAAATATATATATCGCTGCAATTTTGCCAGTTTTTTTTTTTTTTTTTAGACCAATACTTCCTGTCCTTTCAGGAAGAGTTTTCAGCAGTCTCATTATCAGCAGAGGCAGGAGTACAATGTCAGGTGATATCGCTATACACAGCTGATAATACAGGATCCACCGATCAAAACAGGCGATGTATCAGCTCCTCCTCTTTTCACAGTGATCTTCACACGCTCATTAAAAGCTTTAATTCAAAAGATACAGCAGATGCAACACATGTACATTGGCCACCATTGTGGCCAATGTCCATGTATTGTTTCCTTAAACAATAGGAAGTTAAAGTCTAAAATAAGCCCCATTGGCCACTGTGAAAATTGAAAGACTTTTAATACAAATTATGACATGTAAGAAAAAAAAAAATACACAAACTTGATTGAAGCAATAGGTAATTTTCTAATAACACATTCCCTTTGCATAAAACCCATGTAACACATTCTTTTTACAATGACACACTCAGCTCTGCTACATCTGTACCTGCTTTTCTTGCAGGAAAATCTTTGCACATTTTTAAGTCGACAAAACCAGAAATGCCTGAGGTTTGTCCTGACAATGGGGGAGACAAGGTGACGTGCAAAGTCTCTATCTGCCATAGTGATAGGAACAACCGTACCGTAACTGCGGGGTTGACAAGTTTTTTTTTTTTTTCCTGGACAACGTACTCAAAAATAATGGTCCGACATTTTCTAGAGACAAATTGCAGTGATAATAATCTACACAGGTTTTTCCAGATTAAGAAAAAAAAACACAAATGTCCATTTTTTACTTTTTTATTTTTTATGGCAATGGAAAAAAAAGTGCCATATTTTTAATTTCCGGATGGTTGTCAACCCTGTGTAACTGGCAAAATACACAGTGACTTATACATTATTTCATTACTTGTATATTAACAGCGAATACAATACGTCTGTAATATTAAATCATAATTCACCTGTTCTTGTAAGCACCGGACCCCCGATAGGTCCACGTATACGTCCGTTTTTGGATGCCCTCTTCCCTGCCCTTTGTAATAGAATAGAAACGTGAGGCATAAAAATAATACAAATAACCTTTTCTATTTTTTTACTATTTCTTGCCACTCTCGCTTTACCCATTTCCTCCATTATTTTCCTTTTTTTTTTTTTGCTTTCTGCCTTTTCTTTCTGCCTCCAGATGGCGTCATCTTTCCTATTGCTTCTTCTGCCTTTCTTAGTTTTTACAACAGGCTCCTCACAAGAAAGTGGAAACTCCAGCTCCTCCATCCCTGCTCCAAGCTCGGGCATAAACCAAACATCTGTCACTCCTCGTCCCACTCAGAAGGATCGAAGCACAAGGGAAAAGATTGAGTTCATTGTTGGAGGCTCAGAGGAAGAATATGATTATGAAGACGAAGGGACAGCGGTTGCTCCTACCTCACCTGTTACCAAACTTTCCTGCCAGTATGATGGGTGTAAGCACCTGGAACCCACATGCGAGGAGATTCAGTGGCATGCAGGTGGGAAATGTCTTTGCCCAGGAATTGATGGTCCAGAAATGATTCCAGATTCTCCCTCTGTTAGAGAAGTCCTGCTTGGTGAGACCCAAATGACCATAAACTGGTGTTCCCCTTCATCCACGGTACGTGGGTACAGAGTGCTGCATGGAAAGCAAGGGGGCTCATTGGAGAAGGGACCGGACCTCAACAGCTCTTTTCGGTCACATACCATTGACCATCTTGATCCCGCTTCTCCGTATACAGTGTGCGTGGTGGCATTTAATGAGGCAGGAGAAAGTCAGGCTCATGAAGAAGAAGACAGACCAGCCGGGAGTAGACCTGGTCCATGCAGGACGGTCCATACCACCATGCAATCCCTATACATAGGAATTGGGATAGGACTGGCAGCGCTCGCGGGATTGCTGATTATTTTGGGCTTCTGTCTCTGGACAAGAAAGAGAAAGGAGGCCAAGAGGGAATTCAAGCTGGAAGAAAGTGGAGTACCAAACTACACCTATCGGGCAGGGAGCATAGGCAGTTACGAGTAGTCCTAGAGTCTACCGGGAGAGCGCGAGGTTTCATATTGCTGAATGTGACCATGCAAAGGAAGAAATGTAATGTTGTGATATTTATTATAATAAAATATATTTTTATATCATTCCCCATTATCATATAATTACAAAAGAAGAGTTTGAGACTTTGGGTTCACTAAGCCGGAGGCCTCACATAGCGGAGAAGACATAAGGGACAAATTACTAGGATCTTTGCTTTATTGCTAACATGGATGTCTGATTGGAAAAGGTCAGGACCTCTAAGGCCACGTGCACACACGTTGAGTATTTGATGAGTTTTTACCTCCAGAATTTGTAAGCCAAAACCAGTAGCGGAACAATCAGAGGGAAAACATATTAGAAATACGTCACCATTTTTTAATTTTTCAACCACTCCTGGTTTTGGCTTACAGATCTTGATGTGGAATACTGACAGAATACTGAACGTGTGAACGAGGCCTAACGCTAAGGTCTCATTCACTTGGTAGAAAATACCAATCCGAAGCATTGAACTGCCGGAGATCAGCACCTTTATGAGAGCAAAGATGGAGGGTGCCGAGGTTACTGCTGCACCTTGACACATTACTATAAGTAACAGGCCACGTTCATACGAGCGTAAAACAAATTGTCCATTTTTCATCCAGAAAAAAAAAAAGATGACTTTTTTTCAACCGTGCGCCCCCTTCCTATATCCGTATGGTTTTTACAGGAACAATTTAATAATTAGAAAACTATATTTGGCTTTTTATTATGTTAAAAATTGTAATGGATCCATGAAAAACCCACGACCTATGGATGGTAAACTGTACGGGATCTGGTTTTTATTCGCTTATAATGGACGAGTTTGATCCGAAACAGAGATCAAAATAGTGATTTTATACACCATCATCGGCCCGTGTGTGATAACGTTCATGTGACGGCCATATTGGTCTGTATGTGATCTGTTTGGCACACGGACGTTTAATATGCTCGTCTGAATGAGCCCTAATGGTGATGTTAAGATGGAGAAGGCATCAAAGAGGATGTCTCATGAGAGACCTGCACTGATCTCCAGAACGGGACGCCCCCCTTCCGGCTGGCGTCGGACCACCAGTGAGTGGAGAGGTGGCAGTGCATATTCTACCGTATAATGCTCCATACAGCTCATCTATTGCTTTAGGGCCGCCGAGAACCACTGGATATCCAGCACAAACAGGTCCCAACACAAAGGTCTTATGTACCTGAACGTACCATCTGCTGCTGTGTACGGAGCCTATTCAAGTGCACGCGGCTCTGACGGAATAGTGAAGGCTGCAGTTGATTGACTACATTGGTCACATGACATAAAGAGTGTTACATGACCATCAGTTTTCACATTTTCAATCAGACACCTGAAGCTTGTGTCTGGAAATGACCTGTTGAGAAATGACATCAGTTCCGTAAAAAGAGTATATCATCAGTCAATGACCTATAGTTTATATCAGGTTTTTGTATTAAATGTACAATATATAATTTTTTTTAATGCTGTTTTTTATATCAGAATATTTAAAAAAAAAAAAATAATCCTAACATTTTCAAGCTGGCCACTTTTTCTATTTTAGACTGACACTTAGGTAGAGTTTTCAGCAGGCTCATTTTCATCAAAGGCAGGATTACACTGACATGGCAGGTAGCACCTCTATACACAGCTAAAAAACACAAGATCTAACCATCACATTTGCCGATGTCACAGCTCATCTCCTCACCCTCCCATCACAGTGATCTTTGCACACGCTCATTAGATGCTTCAGTGCAAAAGATAGGATCAATCTGTGCATTGTGGCTAATGTACATGTGCATTGCCTTAAATAACAGGAAGTTAGAGTTTAAAAAAGCCCAATGTGAAAATTGCAAGATTTCTTATTTTTATTTTTAATAAAGATTTTGATATGGATTTAAAAAAATTGCAAAAAAAATGTCTAAAAAATACATTCAACACATAAATATATGGAAATGCGAATTGTTTTTAGGAGGCATGGCAAGTAATCTGGCGAATGGCTGCAAAATCTTCTGTTCCACACACAAGGACACTAAATATAAAGTACTAATGTTCTGGTACCATACCCAGGTACTTTCACACAAAGTGAACAGCTCACAGTGCTGCACGAGACGTGGAATTGTTTATAAGGCTTTGTTGCACTTATTTTGGTCACGTCCTTTAGGGTCTTTTGGAAGGGAGTACAATACCTTATTTTTCGAATTATTAAAACACAGATCCCTTTATGTCCCAAATTCTACCTTCTCAATGTGCCTCATTTTCAACTGGGCTTAAAAGTAAGCAAATTTCCTTTACACAAAGTAATAGCTACCAGATTTCCGATTGCTAGGCACTGCAGAAAGCTTTCACCGCCTTCTTTTCTAGAATTATATGTATCAATGATATTGAAAATATGCAGTATCTCCCAGCAATATCCAATCTTAGGGCTGGTGCAGACGAGCGTACTTTTTGTCTTCCAAGAAAATCAGATCAATAACGCCAATCACACCCTGATCAGAATGTGAGATCATAGTGTGATCCGATTCTCTCGGATGAGGAGAAGATGGAGAAAAAATGTCTCCATCTTCTCCATTGTGTCAGTCTGTGGAAACCAGACTGCACTCAGATGTCATCCGAGTACAGTCCAATGATTTCCATATACTTGTATGCAGGTTGCGGGATGCAGTGACGGACAGGAGGCAGAGCAAGGGTTAACAATTTTACTTAACAGGGGAATACTCCACGCAGGGAGGTAAACAGTTAAATGAGGGAATAAACAGTTCAATTGCAAATGATATGCAGAGCTAAACAACAAAGGATCGGGTAATGGCAGTTCTGTTGAATCCGGCTAGAAAGTCAGTAGACTATGAAGTCAATAGTGCCGACAACGGCTGGCGCGGTGTCTTTTCCAATGGGATCCTGTAGACAACAATGCCCTGTCTTCTGGTGGAAGCGGTCGGTTCTCCGGTACCTTCCGCTCAGCCCCTAGTCCATATGCTGCAGTGGCTGACAAGGGTGCGGGCCACTGTCCTGTACGAGCCCAACGTGGCTCGGCAAATATACACTGGCAAAATCAGGGCGCAAGTGTCTGTCCCGTACTTGGTCTCACTTCTGTGGCACGACGTGCGCTGTACTCACGGACACGGAGCGTACAGCACCTTGCTCTCTGGTAGTCACCTGGTACATACTACACACCTCTCTCTCTCTTCGGCGGCGGCCAACACAGGCAAGGCCGCAATACTGTCAGGGTTCTGGTAGAGCGGTGTGGCAATGGCCGTCGGGGGGCAGCAGCGAACAGTCCTGCACCCTGGAAGTGTGTGCACTGAGCTAGAAGGCTCATTCCAGACAATTCTATGGCAGCTTGTTGTACTCATACATTGACCAGTAGAGGGCAGCAAAGAACAAATTACAATGCACAATTATGAATCGTCAGTGTACGCACATGCAATGTATTATATTTCCTAACTCACAGTGGCACACTGGAACAAATCCACTGCCGTGTAATGGTCAGCCACGGCCGTAGTCATGGCTGAGTACTGCTGCCCTTGTGTGTCCTGGCCTCTCAATACATAAATATCATGTTTCACTGTCGACTTACTTGCCTCTCGGTCTCCTGCGACATCTGGAGTTGTTCTCCATCCTTCAAGATCACTTCTGGCCGCTTCTGAATAAACAGAGATACAGTCCAGGTGCAACTCCAAACAACAAGCTTTACTTTAATGACTTCGCAGCACATCCAGATCCAATACTACATTTTCAACAGTTGCTACGTTACACGTTACTTCGCCTTTCCCTGCACTTCCCTTCCTGTCACATAGCTCGAGACCGGGTCCCACCGTATCATACGGTTTTCCAGCATTCTCTCTGGCCAGATTCTCCGCTTCTGGTAGTCCCCTCAGCCGTTTCGCCCCGGCATTGAGGGAAGCGGCCCATGAGATCACCTGCCACATAGTGAAAAACCTGCCCGTCTGTCCTGCCGTGACTTCTTCTGTGGCACTACCTCCTGCTGTAACGGTGGCTATGCTGTAGAACTGATTTTCTGGATGGCTGCGCACTTTTCTTAAATTCAAAGTTGCAAGGTATCTATCTCGATCTTGGGCACTTAAGCCCCATGTATGAGCTTTGGGCGCTCAGGCCCAACTGTCTGCCTTCAGTAAGCTGCACTCTCCCTATACAAAACACATATGATAACATTATTTACACATTATAGAGCATCATAAAGTACACATCTTAACGGTATCACAAAGCAACTATTTGCATATATATATGTGTAGCCCAGCTACGCAGGCACACACATAAAATCCAGGAGAATGCACAGGAAGGTAACCACAAAAGCTTGCTATTCATGCACTTCACTTACAATTTCAGACACACCCACTAGGGGTATAGGAGGTGGTGACACGTAGCAGAGCTCAGTCAAGCTTCCTGTCCCAGGACAGTGCAGATCAGTCATTTTCCTGTCTTCAGACAGTGCAGTTCTGTGCCAGTTCAGTCTGGACTTGGAGAGGAGAGAGGACTGAATCCTCGCAGAGCTAGCGTAGCTCACCTGACAAAGAAGTGGAGGCTAGTACGGGTGAAGTGTATCATCCTAGCCTAGTCAGAGCTACCCTTAATCAGTACCTCAGTAGAAGCTGAAACAAGGAGGAAACTGAGAGCTGCTCAGCGAGCTTGGAAGAAAGCTGACTATTTCCATCGAAAGCTACAAGTGCTTATGCAGGGAGCGGAAGCAGGGCAAAGGGCGCAGTGGAGAAGTTAGAGAAGTGCTTCAGGTATTGGATTGCCTGCACTAAATTGCCGGACACCGGAGTCCGAGGCGTTGCTACAGTTTCAAGCTTAGTAACAAGAGAACCGGAGGCATCTGGACTACAGGTCGCAGAGAGCAGCCCTAAGTGTCAATACGTAACCGGAGACAGGGAAAACAGGAGTCTAGCCTGATCAGCAAATATAGACTTAGTTTTCACCACTTAGAAGTTTCCACCACAACATTGGCCGGGCAGTACAGCTATTGAGAAAGCTGGAGATTCAGAGTTAACTTCGCTTCAGGCAAGTTGGACTCACCTACATTCGAAGATAAGGAGGCCTCTAACCTGCTCAGCGGTTACCCGAATGTGCATTCTCCACCCCGACCAGCTCCCCGGGATCTACGTGAACCATCTACCAGTAAAAGGTATGAAAAGAAGCTGCATTGTGTGCGACTGAATTATTATCTATACCCTGCATCATCATCACCATAGACTTCCAGGGACCAGTCTCACCTGTGGGAGACTTACCACCCAGCTGCCCCATAACATCCCCTGTGAAAGTCCTTATAGCAGCGCTGGTCCAATTAACCAGATACCACAGGTGGCGTCACGAACTACCTATCTTAAATATCCCCTGTAAATATTCCCCATTGGATGAGCGCCCAGGGCCACGGACCGAGCCACCGCTACCAGTGACAACTCCCATAGATTTCCATGGGCTCGGCTCCGAGTACCCCATTGCCCTGGTACTAAGTGCGACTCAATCTTTGGCGTCACGAACAGGATGCGAAACTTGCAATTGTGAGTCCTGTGTGCCTATATTGAACTGTTTGGTGAAAAAGACTGTTTGCTGTGTTTGGCGCCAAATTCCGCCATTTTACCACCATGTTCGCGCCCTCAGGCGCTGGTGAAGAAGGGGGGCGTACCTGAAAAAGCACGCTGTTGCTTGGACACGCCCCCAACCTGCACCCCAATCTGCATCACAATCCGCATAGCAAACTGCATCACAATCTGCATTGCAATCCGCATCGCAAACTGCATCGCAAAAAAAAAAAAAAAAAAAAGAGCGGCATCATCAGAGCGCCAGCGAAAAGGTCCTGTCTCCACCGCTGTGCCTGCGACGCTGCAGCCTGTAAAAGAGGTAGGCTCAGATTAACCAAGGGGGCATCAATATGTCGCAGCAACCGGCAGACGGAGCGGCCCCCGCCGGTGGCCCCAATAACCCACCGCTTGGCGTCGTACCGCAGGATGGGGGTGCAGGCCCCTCACCTGGCCCGGTGGTCCCGCTAATGCCGCTAACCCTCCCATACATGCCTGGAGCGAAGTGGCTCCCCCAGTACAGCGGCGAGCCAAGCACCCTGCCAGGATTTAAAAGGAAGATATGTAGTATTTTGGATATGTATTCAATGACTGAAAAGCAAAAAGCTGCTGTGGTAATAGGACAGTTAGCTGGTGCGGCTGAGAGAGAAGTAGAGACTTGGCCCACTGCAGACCAGGAGTCGGTACCTGCGATTCTCTTAAAGCTACAGGCCATCTTCGAGGACCACACAGAAACGGATCTCCGGATGGCATTTTATCAGTGCTTCCAGGGACCGGGTGACAGTATTAGGGACTACGCCTGCCGACTACAGGGGGCCCTGCGAGCTCTCAAACAGGCTAACCCCACAAGTCTCATTGATGAGAGCCAAATGTTAAAAGAGCAATTCGTGCGGGGACTGAGGTCTCCAGAGGAAAGGAGGACTGTAAACTGGTGGTCCTTGGATCATCCAGATGCCACTTTTGATGCTCTAAAGGACATGGCAATAAAGGGACTGCGACCCCTGGAAAAGCCTGAGGTGGCAAATCAGTATCACCCGGGTGAAGCCATTCTAAAGCCGGCAGTACCCACCTTTTCCCCGCAGGTGGCAGAAGCTACAATGCAGGTGGCGCCCCCTAGTGAGTTGGAATGCCTGCGCTCAGAAGTGCGCCAGCTGACTAAGAACTTGGCCACTGTAATGGATGCCCTGCAACTGCGGAAAGAGGAAGGAGGGAAGATCCTACTAGCCGACTGTCCGGAGGATGTCCCTTGGATGAACCGAGGAAATGGAGGACGTCGCCTCACCGGAGGAGGACCACGCCACCCCCAGGAGCGACTCCTGATCAACACCATCCTCGCCGAGAGATCATCTGCTACCGCTGCAACCAAAAAGGTCATATGGCTCAGCATTGTCCTTTAAACGAGCCGATCCTGGGTCAGAGGGCCAACACCCAGGAGTAGATTCATCAGGCCCCTTAGACTGGAACCGCAGGTTCGTGGGTGGACGGCCCTACCTGTCCATGATTCTGGACGGGATTGCAATCCCTGCACTGCTGGACACTGGATCTCAGGTGACCATCATACCTGATGTCCTTTACAATAAATTTTGGTCCATGGACAGTCTCCAGCCCCCAAACCCTGACTTGACAGTGTACGCCACCAATGGTCTCCCTGTTGAAGTAATTGGAGCCAAAAACGTGGACGTAAAAGTGGGCAGGGTGGAGCTGAAGGATCAGGGACTTTTAGTGGTAAAGACTGTAAATGAGGAGAATGCCTTAAATGTGATACTAGGTACTAACGTTATCAGTAACTGTCTAGGAGAAGTTGTGTTTTTGCTCCAACAGCTCGCTGAAATTGCCAAGCCAAAGCAGAAGGGAGTGATCCAGAGGGAGATCCGGGCCCTGATGTGCCAGCAGCAAGCGAAGCTTACAAATGGTGAAATCGGTAATGTACGGGTCACAGACTCGAACCCCATTGTAATACCCCCAATGAGTGAAATGTTAATATGGTGTAGAGCAGCCATGGGTCTGAGAGGACAGAACTACCAAGCAGTAGTAGAACCTCATCGCTCAGAACACAGACCTACACTCATGATTGCTAGAGGGGTAGTGGAAGTAATAAATGGGAGAGTACCAGTACGACTTCTCAACTGGGGGGACGATGAAGTAAATTTGCCACGTTATGCTACAGTTGCTAAATTACATGCCGTAGATAACAATTCTATCCTCACAACCGAGTCCTTAGCCTCCCGCCAACCAGCGGAGGATAGTGATCCGGAAACCCCGGTAGCGGACTGGTGTCAGCAGCTTCATATTGGGACAGACACCACTTCCGTCCACCAGAAACAGGGGTACTACGGGTGGTACAAGAGTACGCACAAGTGTTTAGTAAACATCCACTTGATTTTGGGACCATTAAGGGAGTACAGCATCATATCCCTACAGGCAGTCATCCTCCCATCAAAGAGCGGTACAGGCCTATACCTCCAGCCCACTATCAGAAAGCTAAGGAAATGCTGCATGACATGAAGAAAGCCGGGTGATAAGGGATAGTTGTAGCCCCTGGGCAGCACCTCTGGTTCTAGTGAAGAAAAAGGATGGTAGCATGCGAATGTGTGTAGACTATAGGCAAGTAAATCGTATAACACATAAAGATGCATACCCATTACCATGCATAGAGGAATCCTTAGCTGCTCTGAAAACGGCTAACTACTTTTCTACCCTCGACCTTACTAGTGGGTACTGGCAAGTGGCTGTGGCTGAGGAGGACCGAGAGAAAACTGCTTTCACCACCCCAATGGGACTCTGCGAGTTCGACAGGATGCCGTTTGGTCTCAGCAGTGCCCCAGGAACATTCCAGAGGGTGATGGAGAGCTGTCTAGGACATCTCAACTTCGAAACTGTGCTGCTGTACTTGGACGACGTAATTGTGTACTCTAAGACATATGAAGATCATCTGAAGCACCTGGCGGAGGTATTTGAGTCATTGTCCAAGTTTGGGATTAAACTAAAGCCCTCTAAATGCCACCTGCTCAAACGGAAGGTACAGTACTTGGGACATATTGTCAGTTCCGAAGGAGTAGCGCCGGACCCCGAGAAGGTCACAGCTATTCAGAAATGGCCAGAGCCGAAGAACTTAAAGGAGGTGCGTCAGTTCCTGGGATTAACAGGTTACTACAGGAGGTTCGTGAAAGATTACACTAAGAAGGCGGCGCCTTTACAGGACCTCCTGGTAGGACAACCTCTTAAGAGCAGAAACCTTCCATTTAATTGGGGAAAAGAACAAGCTGAGGCATTCAAAGAGATGAAAGAGATCCTTACCGGCGATGAAATCTTAGCCTACCCAGATTACAGCCAACCGTTCCTGCTATACACAGATGCCAGTAACGAAGGATTAGGAGCGGTCCTCAGTCAGAAGCAGAACGGCCAAGAAAAAGTCATCGCATATGCCAGCCGAAAACTCAGGCCAACTGAGAGGAATCCGGAAAACTATAGCAGCTTCAAACTGGAGTTCCTGGCGCTGGTCTGGGCCATTACCGAAAGATTTAAACATTACCTTGCCTCCAACAGGTTCACTGAGTTTACAGACAATAACCCCTTGACGCACCTTGAAACAGCCAAGCTGGGAGCCATGGAGCAACGTTGGATGGCTCGGTTGTCAAATTATCAGTTTACCATCAAGTACAGAGGGGCTGTAAAAATGCCAACGCGGACGCCTTGTCCAGAATGCCGCATGAATCTGACACAGAGGAAGAGTCAGACGATCTGGAAGAAATTGAGCTACCTGCGTTCCACCGAAATGGGATGGTCCAAGAGCAACGAGTCTACAGAAAGCGGTGTGGTGAGATGTTGAACCCTTTACCTCATCACAGCTGGAAAGAGACTCAGGACAGCGATCCCGTGGTCAGCCGTGTTAAGGAGCTGATAAAACAGGAAGGTTCCTCCTTGGAGAAAGATGCATCCATGCCAGCAAAGCTCCTGTGGAATGAAAGAAGCCGGTTGTTCATATACCGAGAGAAGTTGTGCAGGAGATACGTCGACCCAAGGACCCATGAAATGGTTTGGCAGATAGTGGTCCCCAAAGCAGACATCCAAATGGTGTTGGAAGCTTACCACGATCAGGCAGGACACTTTGGCTGGAAAAAGCTGGAGACCCTGTTGAGGTGTCGGTTCTACTGGGTAGGGATGCGCAGCTCCATCGAGAAGTGGTGCCGGAACTGTGGACCCTGTGGTCTCAGACGAAAAGACTATCATAGTCAGAGAGCACCCCTGCAGCCTATCCGGACGACTCGTCCCCTGGAGATCGTAGCATTGGATCACGTCAAGTTGTCCCCAAGCAGGTCAGGATACTCATATGCCCTGACCATGGTGGATCATTATTCCAAATTCCTGGTGGTCGCCCCTGTCAAAGATATGACAGCAGAGACAGCAGCAAGAACCTTCCAAGCCAGTTTCTGCAGACCACACGGATATCCCGAGCAGGTACTGACTGATCGAGGTCCTGCATTTGAAGCTGAACTGTTTCAGGAATTCTGTCAACTGTATGGATGCAAAAAGATCAGAACAACACCATACCACCCTCAGACCAACGGCCTTTGTGAAAAGATGAATCACATTGTCATGGATTTACTGAAAACTGTACCCCTGGAAGAAAGGAATCGGTGGCCAGACTTGTTACCTGACCTGGTCGACTTGTACAACCACATCCCAGTAAGTTCCACCAACTGCACTCCAGCCTACCTCATGAGAGCAAGACCGGGAAGGCTGCCAATGGACTTAGAACTCGGTGTGGTAGAACCAGAGGCTGATGACAGTGTTGAAGATTGGGACACAACTCGATAGGAACAGTACAAGCGAGTACAAGCCTGCGTAGAAGACAGTCTCAACAAAGTAAGAGAAAAGCAAGAGAAGAACTATAACAAAAATGCTCCCGCTAAGCCTTTTATGCCTGGAGAAATGGTGCTCAAAAGGAAAAGAAGAACACACAAGTTGGATGATCAGTGGGAACAGGAGCCATATGTCGTGCAAAATTCCAATTTTGATAACAGCAAGGTCTGTACCATCAGCAAGGATGGAGGAAAAACGACGGCAACCGTGTCTAGAGATCATTTAAAGTTGTGTCCTGGCCCATTAAAGCTCCGTGAAGAAAACCCTGTTGTCAATCAGAAAGAAAATGCTGAAGCGGTCATACACACGGATTTGGGAGATTTACCTGCGGATTGGCCCAGATTGGGAGACGCTGTAATTATTCCTGTGCTGCAGTTTTATCAACCGCAAGAGGAGTCTCTACCTCCAGTCATACCAATTGTGCCAGTTGAGCCAGTTCCAGAAGAACCTGTTCCGGCAGACCCTCAACCATCAGAACCCCAAGCAGCGGACCCGCAAGAAGCAGCACCACAAGAAGTGGAGTCCTCTGGTGAAGCTGGTGAAGCAGTACCGCCTCCTCCAGTCGCTAGCATGCTTGCCAGATCCCTAGAGAGGTGGAGTCGTGTCTATAGTTTGCCGTTACGCAGAACAGAAAGGTTAGAGACTACTATACCTGACGCTACCCCACGTAGGTCAGAACGTATCACTAAAGGTAAACTACCTATTCGCTATCAGGAGTAGTCCTAGTAGATTAGTTAGCAAGATCCAGATAGGGTTTATTGCATCTGAAAAATTGTATAAAGTTTGAAAAAGTATTAATGTAATTATTTGAAATGTGTTTTAACCATGCCAATGGACTGCGTGGCTGTGGACTGTGCCAGCCCAAGAACTTGTCTTGTAAATAGTTGCGCTTCGGTGCATTATCTTGGTTTGACATGAAACCATTACTATCAACCTCTGAAGAAAAACCCGTATGGTGTGGCCTAGAGTGAGGTCTGCAGTCAGAAGTCCTGCAGCCCACCCAGGACCCACGTGGGAGGTTTTTGGTGCGGGTCCTCCACAAGTATCTTGTAAATATGAGAATGTTTTGATATTTTAATACTTTTGTATTTTCCTATTGTACAAATAGTAACGTTCAAGAATTCGTACCTCCCGGATGGGAAGAGTTATAATGATGTTGTTAATGCAAAACAAAATGTTCTTTTTGTCTTTTACAGCCCGGGAGTGCTGTGTTTTACCAAGGGGGATGTGTAGCCCAGCTACGCAGGCACACACATAAAATCCAGGAGAATGCACAGGAAGGTAACCACAAAAGCTTGCTATTCATGCACTTCACTTACAATTTCAGACACACCCACTAGGGGTATAGGAGGTGGTGACACGTAGCAGAGCTCAGTCAAGCTTCCTGTCCCAGGACAGTGCAGATCAGTCAGTTTCTTGTCTTCAGACAGTGCAGTTCTGTGCCAGTTCAGTCTGGACTTGGAGAGGAGAGAGGACTGAATCCTCGCAGAGCTAGCGTAGCTCACCTGACAAAGAAGTGGAGGCTAGTACGGGTGAAGTGTATCATCCTAGCCTAGTCAGAGCTACCCTTAATCAGTACCTCAGTAGAAGCTGAAACAAGGAGGAAACTGAGAGCTGCTCAGCGAGCTTGGAAGAAAGCTGACTATTTCCATCGAAAGCTACAAGTGCTTATGCAGGGAGCGGAAGCAGGGCGAAGGGCGCAGTGGAGAAGTTAGAGAAGTGCTTCAGGTATTGGATTGCCTGCACTAAATTGCCGGACACCGGAGTCCGAGGCGTTGCTACAGTTTCAAGCTTAGTAACAAGAGAACCGGAGGCATCTGGACTACAGGTCGCAGAGAGCAGCCCTAAGTGTCAATACGTAACCGGAGACAGGGAAAACAGGAGTCTAGCCTGATCAGCAAATATAGACTTAGTTTTCACCACTTAGAAGTTTCCACCACAACGTTGGCCGGGCAGTACAGCTATTGAGAAAGCTGGAGATTCAGAGTTAACTTCGCTTCAGGCAAGTTGGACTCACCTACATTCGAAGATAAGGAGGCCTCTAACCTGCTCAGCGGTTACCCGAATGTGCATTCTCCACCCCGACCAGCTCCCCGGGATCTACGTGAACCATCTACCAGTAAAAGGTATGAAAAGAAGCTGCATTGTGTGCGACTGAATTATTATCTATACCCTGCATCATCATCACCATAGACTTCCAGGGACCAGTCTCACCTGTGGGAGACTTACCATCCAGGTGCCCCATAACATCCCCTGTGAAAGTCCTTATAGCAGCGCTGGTCCAATTATCCAGATACCACAGGTGGCGTCACAAACTACCTATCTTAAATATCCCCTGTAAATATTCCCCATTGGATGAGCGCCCAGGGCCACGGACCGAGCCACCGCTACCAGTGACAACTCCCATAGATTTCCATGGGCTCGGCTCCGAGTATCCCATTGCCCTGGTACTAAGTGCGACTCATATATATATATATATATATATATATACATTATATACACTTTGAGGGACGTGAGTAGGGGTGTAGGACGGTTATCCCCAACTCTACTACAGCCACACCACAACTGTTTCATTCAGCAGCAGTAGACCGGGTACTGGGATACCACAGATATGTTATAATTGTATCTGGTATTTCCACTTTTGTGAAAACTCTCAGCTCCTGCATTTACTTAAAATAATGTCAGAGTTATTGGAACTGGAGGATGCAGTTGGCAGCAATTTCCTTCCTGAGAAATACTGTTGAAAGTGACACATAAATTGGGTGCTTATTGTGGTGCAATCTGAGAGAAATACTATATTTTTTTCACTGAAATGATAAAAGAAAACTTTACTTCTAAATCAATTAACCTCAATAAGGAGCTTGGAGCCCACGTGTGGCCCATGGCCTACTACTTCTGCGCAGCTTGCTGTAGAAGCCCCACGTTATGGCCATACACACTAGTTACAATACAATGGTCGCATATTCCCTTTAAATGGGACTTGTTCTGAGATTAGTGTGGTGAAAACGGGTTACTTGGATGTAATGGCGCAGAAGTTTCTGAAAAGAGCTGGAACAAGCTTCCCTGGCAGTCAGCCAAGGAGTGCAGCTGAAAAGAGACCCATGGTAGAGGAGTCAGTAACGTAAGGCGGCTGCAGAGAGGAGATGTTGATCCCGCTTTGCCTTCAGATTGGAATCATGGTTCTTTGGCTCCTATTCTCTTATGAAAACTATTTTGGAGCTGACACAGACCGTTCCCTGCTGGAGTATTTCTGCCTGCACAGACCTGTTTCTATCAATACGTGATGAACTCTTCCAGCCCCGACCTTGGATTTGTGCGATCACGATTCTGTTTATGGATTATTGTATCTTGCTTTGTAAGAGCCATTCACAGCTGCTACTTTGCAGATGTGACCTGTTGGATTTGCTGCCATTTTATGTGCAGATTTACACCATAGACTTTCAATAGTTGCTGAAAATCCGCAATTAAGAAACGCACATGCGTTTTTCATGCGTTTCCATGGCAGAAACGCTTAAAAAAATGTATGTCATCCACATGAGTATATCAATAAAGTTTTGTCAAAAACAAATACCAGGAAGTGTCAAAACAAAGCAGCTTTATTTAAAACATGACATATCAACAAGAGACAAAAAAGTAGTGATAAAAATGCAATGAAAATAAGCAAGTGCTTAAAAGGTGCAGAAAATCTGCAACATCAAAATCTTATTGTGGAAATGTAACCTTAGGCCATGTTCACACGTTCAGTATTTGGTCAGTATTTTCCATCAGTATTTGTAAGCCAAAACCAGGAGAGGGTGATAAATACAGAAGTGGTGACGTGTTTCTATGCTTTTCCCCTGATTGTTTCACTCCTGATTTTGGCTTACAAATACTGATGTAAAATACTGACCAAATACTGAACGTGTGAATGTAGCCTTAGGGCTCATACCCATTTGTGGAAAAAAAAAGGGGGTCAGTTTTCTGGATGGAAAAAACGGTCCGAATACATGCAATTGTCATGCGATTTTTAATCGCACCATCCGTTTTCCACCTGTATGCAATGCGATTTTAACATGACGTCTTTCATAGAGCAGTTATCTCTATGTAAAAAATCATGTAAAAATCACATTATAATTCATGCACTTCTACATACTATAATGACCGCTAATTCAATTGCCGGCTTTTGTGGAATTACAGAAGCCGACATGAAATGACACATGGTTTACATACAGTTAACCATGTCATTTCCTGTAGTTTGATATATGGTTTTCACTAACAATGACATGAGTGTATGTGTGAAAAATTTCATACAGCTAGGGGTTAATTAAAGGTGTAAATTTGTTGAAAAAAAAAATGGGTGGGCTCCCGCACTATTTTCTTAACCAGACAGACAAAGCCAGTGGGGGCAGATAATAATAGCCTAGGTAGGGTGCATTTATTTTGTGCCCCCCCTGGCTACTAACATCTGCCCCCAGCCACCCCAGAAAAGGCAAATCTATAATTAGATTTGCCCTTTCTGGCACTTTGCCCGTCTATTCTCATTGCCTTGTAGCGGTGGCTAATGGTTTAATAATGGGTTAAAGCCACCTTGCTATTGAAAAGTCACTTTAAGCCAGGTTAATAATTGAGAGTTGTCAATTTGACAACTATAAATTATTAATCCTATTGAAGGAAATAAAAAAAACACACACACATGAAGAATAAATAATTTTTATGAAATAAACACACATTTTTTTGACCATCGTTTATTTAACTCTTAATCCTTGCGAAGCCCTTGGTCTCCTGTAATAAAGAAAAAAATATAAAACAACATTATTCTTACCTATCTGGTGCTCTGTGAGGTCCCACGCTGTAATCCTTCACAAGGGGTTAACTAGCTTTCAGTCAAGCAGCACAGCTAATGCTTGCCGCTGAGCTGAAAGCCCCCGAATGAATGAGCTTATCTCCTGGCGACAGGAGAGAAAGTGATTACTGTGTGAAGCTTCATTGATTGCTTCCCACTGTAATCAGTTCACTTCAGGTCAGCCGGGGACACCGCACAGCATCAGTGACGTCAGAGGGAGTCCCCGCTGACCTGAAGTGAACTGATTACAGTGGGAAGCAATCAATGAAGCTTCACACAGTAATCACTTTCTCTCCTGTCGCCAGGAGATAAGCTCATTCATTTGGGGGTTTTCAGCTCAGCGGCAAGAATTAGCTGTGCTGCTTGGCTGAAAGCTAGTTAACCCTTTGTGAAGGATTACAGCGTGGGACCTCACAGAGCACCAGATAGGTGAGAATAATGTTGTTTTATTATTTTTTCTTTATTACAGGAGACCAAGGGCTTCGCAAGGATTAAGAGTTAAATAAAAGATGGTCAAAAAAATGTGTTTATTTCATAAAAATTATTTATTCTTCATGTGTGTGTGTTTTTTTTATTTCCTTCAATAGGAATAATAATTTATAGTTGTCAAATTGACAACTCTCAATTATTAACCTGGCTTAAAGTCACCTTTCAATAGCAAGGTGGCTTTAACCCAATATAAACCCATTCGCCACCGCTACAGGGCAATGGGAATAGACGGGCAAAGTGCCAGAAAAGGCTAATCTAATTATAGATTTGCCTTTTCTGGGGTGGCTGGGGGCAGATGTTATTAGCCAGGGGGGGCACAAAATAAATGCACCCTACCTAGGCTATTATTATCTGCCCCCACTCGCTTGCTTTGTCTGTCTGGTTAAGAAAATAGCGCGGGAGCCCACCCATTTTTTTCTACGAATTTATACCTTTAATTAACCCCTAGCTATATGAAATTTTTCACACATACACTCATGTCATTGTTAGTGAAAACCATATATCAAACTACATGAAATGACATGGTTAACTGTATGTAAACCATGTGTCATTTCATGTCGGCTCTGTAATTTCACAAAAGCCGGCAATTGAATTAGCGGCTATTACAGTATGTAGAAGTGTATGAACTATAAATATATATATATGTGTGTCACAATGACATGTATATATATATATATATATATATATATATATGTGTGTGTATTCTATGTGTATATATCTAGTGTTTTGTGAGCTGTCAGTGTGATTTTACAGTAGCCGGGGATGATTTGCCGTCTTTGCAAAGGACACTGGTGCATATAAATCAGACAGCACTCGCATGGTGCGAGTGGTGTCCAATTTTTTAACGCACCCATTGATTTGCATTAGCGATTATCATGCCAAAATCGCTGCAAATCGCAGCATGCTGCAATTTTTTTCTCAGACAGATTTCAGCTGAGAAAAAAATTGCAAATGAGAAGTCCCCTATTGAATAACATTGGTCCGATTGCAATCCGATTTTTTATCGGCTTGAAATCGTCCGTTTTTGTCTCCAGTGAGTATGAGCCCTTAGTCTCTATCCCTTGGCCTAGCTAAGGCAAGTCCACTGGTGATATAGAAGATCCACACTTCTATTCTGGGTATATTCACACATAGCGGTTAACATGCTTTTTGGTTTTTTAGGCGCAGTTTCACAAGTCAGTACTTGGACATGTAGTCATTTTATTTTTATTTTAAAAAATAAAAAAAAAGTAAAAAAAAACTTGCTCCCAATTACTGCATCGCAAAACCACATAAAAACGAAGTAAAACTGAATAGTTTTTTTTTATGTTTGTGTTTTGACCAAACAATCACATGGGGCTAAATAATAAACCTGTAAATGAATCCTAAGAAAAGGATTGAATTTTATAATGTATATTAAAGAGGTTGTTATCCCTGAAGTGTTTTTTTTTCTTGGAAACTGCTCAGCATGCTGTAAGATATAAAAAGAAAGTATATTCACCTTTCTTGGGACTTCATTTTCCTACCAGATGGCATGTGACCACTGCAGTCAATCACTGGCCTTATTAGTGATCATCACTGGGGTGAGTGATTAAGGCTGGCGTCACACCAGCGAGTTTGATTCGAGTTAGTCGCACGACTTACTCGCATCAACACCCGGCACAGCCGCCCGCTCTCGGACCAGAGTGCGCGGCGGCATAGAAATACATGCAGCCGCACACTCTGGTCTGAGAGCGGGCGGCCGTGCTGGGTGTTGATGCGAGTAAGTCGTGCGACTAACTCGCATCAAACTCGCTAGTGTGACGCCAGCCTAACTGTTTTGGATGTGCGGAATATAAACAGTGTTTTTGTTTTTTAAGATAATGGACAATTATAAAAAAAAAACATACATTTTTATTTTGAAAACCTGAAATTATTCCTAAAATAATTCTGTAATTTCCACTTTATCAAAGTGAAAGGATTTCTGTGGATAATTTCTGCGCTGATGAATAGACCGAGACGTATATCCAGGTATGATAAAATAGTAAAGTAGTGGTTTATTCGACACGTTACTTCTTCATCAGGATATGACCACATGTGCATGTGGCTGACAGGATGTGTCCAAACGTGCCCGACACATTGTTTTTAATTTACGCCACAAAGGCGTACCCCTGCCCCAGGCTTGCATTTCATTTCTGGTGGTGGTAAACAGCTGTTGAAAGATGCGCCAAATTTATAAAGATATGCACGTTGCATAATAAATTTGGCTCATCTTACTCCAGCGCTCTCCTTTCAGTAAGGCTTCATTCATACGTCAAGTTTTTTTAGCGTACGAGATAAATGGACCAAGTTTCATCAGATTTTCGTTCACATTTCATCAGTTTTTTTTTTTTTTTTGCATAAGATGTCTCCTCAATTTAGGGCCTTCTTCACACATCCTGATATTTCTGTTAGTGGAAAAACTAGACCTCGGAGAACATAATTTGGGTCAGTTTTTACCGACCTCAGTGTTGCGATCACCATTATTCACGGAATAACGCCGTCCACAAAAAAAAAAAAAAGATTTCCCATTTATTTCTCTCTCCTCTGATGTGATCTAGCACATCAGAGGAGAGAGAAATGGGGTCCCCCGAGCCCCCGGTACCTGTGATGTCCCCCCTGGTCCGTCCAGTTGTGTCCCCCGGTCCTCAACGTCTTCTCCTAGGAAAAAAAATGGTGGGCGCATGTGCAGTGTGCCCGCCGAGATCTGCCGGCCAGCACCGGGCAACAATAGGAGATTTCTCCTATTGGTTCATTTTGATCACTTGTTATAGACCAGTGATGGTGAACCTCGGCACTCCAGCTGTTGGAGAACTACAACTCCCAACATGCCTCAACTGCTGCAGGTTGCAAGGGCATGCTGGGAGTTGTAGTTTTACAACAGCTGGAGTGCCAAGGTTCGCCATCACTGTTATAGACCCTATCACAGTGATCAAAATAAAAAAAATGGTAAATCAACCTCTTTCTATGACTAATACTCCTTCAATTTACTTGGGCACCATAGTGCTATCACTTTGATATTACTATTTCATAGGATGGCTTTTTTTTTATATAAACTGGGTCCTCCATTGGGGTGCCTAAATTTATTCCTATGTTTCATACATTTTTCAATTCATTTATTATTCTATACTTACCCTTGGAACACCCGGTTTATTTCTTATTTTTTATGTGGTTTACACCTTACCCAAAATATATTCAGTATTAGATGTATAATATTCGTTGTTTTTAATATGTATTGTACCGTATATGTTCAATAAAATCTCTATATGTTTTTTCTAAATATTTTGGCATATGCTTCTGTTGTTTTGTAGGTATTATTTGATATTGTAAGTGCCACTTAATCTCGGCCTATTATTTGTTTAAATGTACTTTGTCTTTTAAAGTTGTTTCACTGTTCTCTCTTCATGCGTTCCCATTTTCTGGCTTCACTCCGGATTCACCGCGTGCATTTGGACCTTTCTCCACCCTTCCTTTTCATTTAAATGGAGAGCCTGACATTGCACCATCAGCCATAAGAGAACCATCATGGATACATGGACTGGTGATATTTTCAGCTGCATCCTGTTTTATGCGTATATGCTTTAGGACTTTTTCATTTATTTATATAGGATGTATGCTGTAACAATGAGGGGTGTCTTTTATTGCATATTTTGTTTTGGGGTTATGATTCCTTTTAATCTACAGCAATATTATTCATTTTAAGCACTGAGTCACTTTATTCTATGGGTCATATATTGACCCTTGATTTTGCACTTGTATATATTAATACAACATAATTTCTGGGTGCATTTATAGGTATGTGTTGTGAATATGCTGGATGCGGCTTCTGAACTGGGGCTCCCTCCGGTGGTTGCTGAGGGTAATGAATTGATTACTGAATGGCCTTCAGCTGGTGCTGAATGGTAGGATATAAGTGGCCTTAGTTCCCAGCAGCCTTGCCGGTTACCAGTTGTTCTTCTGGTCTTGCTTGAAGCACTGCTAGGTTCCTGCTCTCCTTCAGATAAGTGTTTGCTGTTTTTTTTTCCTCTTTTGTCCCCTTTTGGGGGTCTGGCGCTGCAATTGTGCTCCGTTTTTGTCTGCACTTTTGCAGCGCCAGACCCCCAAAAGGGGACAGGCTGCAGTCCACTGCAAGCAGCAAACCAGCAATGAAAATCAAACAGAGGAAAAAAAAAACAGCAAACACTTATCTGAAGGAGAGCAGGAACCTAGCAGTGCTTCAAGCAAGACCAGAAGAACAACTGGTAACCGGCAAGGCTGCTGGGAACTAAGGCCACTTATATCCTACCATTCAGCGCCAGCTGAAGGCCATTCATTAATCAGTTCATTACCCTCAGCAACCACCAGAGGGAGTCCCAGCTCAGAAGCCGCTTCCAGCATATTCACAACAGGTATGCACTTGTCACATTAAATGTGCACTCACTGTGCCTTCTTTTTACTTTTTGGTATGATATCCTTTATTTACATTTAGGCGTCTATTATAAGTCCTGATCAGCACAGGGGGATTATGTTTTGTTGCAATAGTCTATTTTACTATATAATTCTGTCCCAATTCTTTCCTACTTTTCTTTTTCTTTTTCTTTCCCCTGTTGCTTTAATATAAGTATCGTTTTCCCCCCCCTCCTCTCTAAAGTATACAACACCACCATTTCTGGACGTTTTCCTCCAGGACTCTATCATCATCACTATGTGGTTTTGTCTTATTAGTACTCGATATGATGGTGGCGGCCTTTTGCTCTCCAAGAAAATGGCCGCCGATGTTGCGCACGCGCACCGTGACTCTCACTACTTCATTTTCTGAGCGGCTGTCAATACAGGCACAGTGCGAATGTCCATTGACGTCATCAGGCGCTTGGTCGCCCGCATGCGCACTGTGTAGCGTTGGCAGTGGAGGAAGTGACATACTGTGTGGCCGGAGTCCGGGGCACATACGCCACAATCAACGGCGCCTGTTTTATCTTGTATATACTTAGGAGTCAATACATTCAGTTATCCTTGTGGTTTCCATATTCTCTGTACAAACAGGAACATTACAAAAAAATAGAGAATCCTTCATGTGCTAAAATGTTGTACAATAATGGTCCCAAAAAGTCTGATTATAACTGATTTATAGGTTCCTGGTCCTGAAACTGCTTATTTGCTGCCCCTGAAACCATCCTGGAGGGGGAACTAACCCACTTGCACACTGCGCATGATGCGAGGATTCACAAGTCTGCAGCCCCATAGAGTGACTGCAGACTTGTAGCCCAAGACCGAACAAACCCTTTAAACTTTTCACCATACTAGACCCCCAGGAATGCTAATCACTTACTGACCGAATCCACTAGGGTTGCTTGAATTAACTCATCACTGCCTTAGCTCAAAATGGATGTTGGAATTAACCATAATTTAGACCGTAGAGATTTGTGATAATAAAAGTATTTTTGTGAAGTCACAACCTCAAGATCACACCATGTTTTTATCCAGTTTTGGTGGAGAAGGTGATTTCATTACTTGCTCCTTGGAACAATTTTTATCTGTTTTAGTCACAAATAAATATGATAGATTTCCTGCTACACATGCTGCGTGTGGGAAACAGAGTGCACAATAGGGCGATACCCTACAGAGGGATAGGAGGAGAGTGCTGGCTACGCTCACCTGGTGGAGTTGTGACCGGCGCAACTCCTATGTAGGCATGAAGAAAAACAGCTGCTGCCCCGTGGCTGGACATTTGTTTTTTTTTCACTTGATAAAGACACCAGTACGGCGTTGAAACGCGTTGTTAATAAAAAAAAAAAAACATTTTTCTCATCATCATCTCTGAAGAACTGATTTACTCCTGCAGCGCAGCCCACCTACGTGTTCATTCAACTGGATCTAATGCTACATATTATTATTATTATTATTATTTATTTCTATAGCACCATTGATTCCATGGTGCTGCACATGAGAAGGGGTTACATACAAATTACAGGTATCACTTACAGTAAACAAACTAACAATGACAGACTGATACAGAGGGGAGAGGACCCTGCCCTTTCAGGCTTACATTCTACAGGATGGGGGACGGAGACAGCAGGTTGGGGGGGTCACAGCAGTTCCGGTGTTGGTTGAGGCGATATCTCCGGTAGTGGTGAGGAGGCAGCAGGGTCATTGCAGGCTGTAGGCTTTCCTGAAGAGATGGGTTTTCAGGTTCCGTCTGAAGGATCTGAATGAGTTTGATAGTCGGATGTGTTGGGGCAAAGAATTCCAGAGGATGGGGGATATTCGGGAGAAGTCTTGGAGGCGGTTGGGTGAGGAGCGAATAAGTGTGGAGGAGAGAAGGAGATCTTGGGAGGATAGGAGATTACGTGAGGGAAGATATCGGGAGATTAGTTCAGAGATATAAGGAGGAGACAGGTTATAGATGGCCTTGTAGGTCAGTATTAGTAATTTGAATTGGATTCGCTGAGGGAGTGGGAGCCAGTGGAGAGATTTGCAGAGGGGAGAAGTGGAGGAGTAGCGAGGAGAGAGATGAATTAGTCAGGCAGCAGAGTTAAGGATGGACTGGAGAGGTGCGAGGGTGTTAGCAGGGAGGCCAGAGAAAAG
This sequence comes from Oophaga sylvatica, assembly GCA_033576555.1. Classification (NCBI taxonomy): domain Eukaryota; kingdom Metazoa; phylum Chordata; class Amphibia; order Anura; family Dendrobatidae; genus Oophaga; species Oophaga sylvatica. The sequence goes on along the minus strand of JARQOD010000010.1, from coordinate 76,484,839 downwards.
GGTGTTGCAGTAGTCGAGGCGGGAGATGATGAGGGCGTGCACAATCATTTTAGTAGATTGAGGGTTGAGGAAAGGACGGATTCTTGAAATATTTTTGAGCTGGAGGCGACAGGAGGTAGAAAGAGCTTGGATGTGCGGTTTGAAGGACAGGGCAGAGTCAAGGGTTACTCCAAGGCAGCGGACTTCTGGTACAGGGGAAAGCGTGATGTCGTTAATTGTGATAGATAGGTCCGGTAAGGAAGATCTGTGAGATGGGGGAAAGATGATGAGTTCAGATTTGTCCACATTGAGTTTGAGGAAGCGAGAGGTGAAGAAGGAGGATATGGCTGATAGACACTCCGGGATTCTGGACAGCAGAGAGGTGACGTCTGGGCCAGAGAGGTAGATCTGAGTGTCATCAGCATAAAGGTGGTACTGGAATCCGTGGGACTTTATGAGTTGCCCCAGACCAAGTGTATAGATTGAGAAGAGTAGGGGTCCTAGAACAGAGCCTTGGGGGACTCCAACAGAGAGAGGGTGGGACGAGGAGGTAGTGTGGGAGTGGGAGATGCTGAATGTGCGGTTGGAAAGGTATAAGGAGATCCAGGATAGGGCGAGGTCCTTGACACCAAAGGAGGAGAGAATCTGTAGTAGAAGGCAGTGGTCAACTGTGTCAAAAGCAGAGGACAGGTCAAGAAGCAGGAGTATAGAGTATTGTCCGTTCGCTTTGGCTATAAGTAGGTCATTAGTAATTTTGGTCAGGGCTGTCTCAGTGGAGTGATGGGGGCGGAAACCAGATTGTAGAGTGTCAAAGAGCAAGTTAGAAGAGAGGTGGTAGGAAAGCTCAGCGTGGACATGCAGCTCCAGGAGTTTGGAAGCGAATGGGAGCAGCGATATTGGGCAATAGCTGAACATAGCGGTTGGGTCGAGGGTTGGCTTTTTAAGGATAGGCGTGATTGTGGCATGTTTGAAAGCAGAAGGGAAGGTACCAGAAGTTAGTGATAGATTGAAGAGGTGGGTTAGGGATGGGATAATCGTGATGGTGAGGTTGGGAGGAGGTGGGTTGGGATGGGGTCAAGTGCACAGGTTGTGAGGTGCGATTTGGAGAGGAGACAATTAAGCTCCCCTTTGGTTATGTTGGAGAGGGAGGTTATGGGGTTAGGGCATACACATACCGTAGTTATCCAATTTCAAGCGTGTTTTCTAACATCTAGACTCCCTCCAATGACTCATCAGTATAAAAACATTCAAAATTCCAAGCAAATGCGTTTCAGACGCTTCTCTTCAGTCGTTGTATGCATTTAGTCATTGCATCCTCTACTCTGCAGCAACAAATATCAGATTACAAATTCATCTTTGTTGATACTGTTATACAAGGTGCCTGATAACAAACTCTTCTCAATGAATACTGGCATTGTTCACACTTACAACTCTGCTACAATTGTGTGCAATCTTCTCTTCAAAAAAGTATTCAATTTGCCTATTCACCATTGCTATTCTTCGGATAACTATGTGTTTGATGATTGCACTTGTCTAATCCATTAGCCATCTGTCTACTAGAAGAATATGACTCTGCTATTAACTATTTTTCTGCTGCAAGTTCTTTATTAACTATACACCTGCTACAGTTCCTTTGTATATCCGTACACCTGGCACTGTTGTTCTTGTGCCTCCTGTTCCTCTTGTCTGTCTCCCTACTGTTCTACTCCTCGCTGAACAACATGCCATCCAGAAAGACCCGCTCTGCTATGCCATCGCTTCGAGTCCGTGCCTCTCACCCTAAGCTTATGGCTGTGAGAATCCACCTCACCAGGGGAACCTTAAGAAAACTCCAATCTAATAACTCAGAATGTCTAAATAGGATATTTTATAATAAGGTTAGGAAACCCTTTAATGAGTGAAACTGTAACTAGAGGATTATTACAGGGAAGTATATAAAATCACTGTCCGAAGCTGATAACTAATGGTGATTATCAACTAGACTTACTAAGTACTTTCATTGTATCAGCTTTGTTTTACCTAAACATCCATATCTGCAGACGTCTGCAAACCCGAGGGCACGTTATTTTTTTTTTTTATTAAGGGTAATATATAAAAATTAAACTAGGGTCACTGTTACATTCCTGAATCTTTTTTTTCTATAATCAGATAACATACCTATTATGAACATACCAATTTATTTATTATAAAGTTAATTACCTTGATATTCATATTTGCACTTTCACAGGCTGCTGACATGGGAAACACATCACTGTCACCCCCAGACTGGGCTGCCGACATTTGGCAAATGGACCCATTGACTCATTGAGTAATTGTTATTTAGACACACCCTGTAAAAGTCCACGACTGAGAAATAACAGGAAATTAGAAGAATCAGCAATGATTTCTCCTGTCAATGCTCATACCTATTTCCACTTCCACATATATGCTAATAATATTTTACGACATATGGGTCAAAATTTTGGGTCTTGAGCAAATCGGAGATCAGGTTCTTCTTATCAGGTTCTTGATATGTCTTAAAACACTAATAATTAGAAGCTCAGGTGGACGGCCCTGTTATGATTATAAAGAGGCATAATGCATCCTTCATTGATTGCGATGAACCCATAACGTTTTTCTATGAACTTCCCATTTTTGATCCGACATACAGAGATTTTTTGTTGCAGTTGCATATTCATGTAGTATATGTGTGAGGCTTGTCGCCATCCACCTTTAGTAGTGGTGTAACTCCTTTTATAAAAAAAATACCAAATTCATAAGTAAATTTGACTGCGGATTGTCTATATATATATATATATATATATATATATACATATATGTGTGGCTAGCCTTAAAGGGAATCTATCTGTAATATCAACCACTGAAACTCCATATGTTAGCATGAAGGTCTTTGAAATGTAAATCTATCAATACCTTTATATTTTCTATCTGTTGCTGCATTACAGAGAAATCAGCATTTTAAATAATGTGCAAATTAGGTCTATAAGGTTCCAGGCACTTAAAGAGACTGTACCTCTAGAGCGTGTTTCTCTGCATAGTATCAGCCTCTTTTGCTGGTTTGATAGTGTTAGAATCTATTTCGTTTTGACCATCCGCCATCTTGTTGTGGTTTTCTGGCTGCTGGTCTTTCCCCTGGTGCTGGGTTTGTCTAAGGTCAGGTGATGGTATCACCCTTTATTACCCAGCACCTGCCTCCCAGTCCTTGCTGGACATCAGTGTTAATCCGCTAGAGTTCTGGCTTGGTGCTTTGATAGCTTTCTGTGTTTGATATTGTGCAGTTCTGGGATCTCTAGTTCTGCCTGCTTTGTTTTTTGGTTTTCCTTTCATTTCTGCAGCTTCCTCTATTTTCCTACTAGGAGGTTACCTGTTTTTTGTTCCCAGTCCCTAGATCGTTCAGGGATATCCTTCCCCCTACCTTTAGGTCTTTGTTTGAGTTTAGCCTAGGAAACGTCGGTGGGTCTATTCACAAGGAATAGGTCGCCCACTCCATCGTAGGGCTTCAGCCTAGTCATAGTACAGGGTCAGCTTCTCCCCTGTTAATATGTATGAGCCGCCCGCCAGGGCCGTGGGGTACTCGGCACTGAGCCCGTCGACTTCTATGGGGGATGTCATGGCAGCCACGACTCGGTCCGTGGCCCTGGGCGCTCACCAAAAAGGAGGGATATTTACAGGGGAATAAATGTTCGTGTAATTTGTCGTGACGCCACCTGTAGTATCTGGTCAGAGTGACCAGCGCTGATGTTCAGGTCCTCTGGAAGGGATAGTGTTGTGCAGCTTAGATGGTAAACCTCCTACAGGTGAGGCTGTGTTCTTCCAGGGCAGGGAGATGTTGTAGTGCAAGGATGTTGCTTGAGGATGTAGCAGAGGGGAGTGTGCGTCGCTGGAATAATCAGGGAAACAGTTCTGTTGCAGTTTCAGGGTTTTACTCACAGTCTGTTGCGCGCTTACAGATGCCAGCCGGGCTCTGTGTCCTCCAAGTGAGTGGTCCAGCAACCCTCAGGTAAGTTAGTTGCACTTCCAAAGACTCCCGTTCAGTGTGTTCCTTTACGGCCTTTTCTCTCTCAGTGCTAATACTCCTTACTTCCACGCACCACGCCACCACAGAGCCCTCAGACAAGGGAGCTATGAGTCCTTTCAGTTAACAGATCAATCTTGTGTCTGCATGTACTTGACCCTATTGCTGCCTTCCGGTGAGATGCTGGTGGCTAGTGGCAATGGCCCATGAAGTGACCACCACCGTCGGCTTTACTAGCAGAGACTGAAGCTTTCCCGCTAGTCTAGGGACCGTCCCTCGTGTCGGCCTGGTCCTATATTGGAATGGGCTACGGTGGCCCAAACCGTCTCTGCCCAGAACCCTTTCGCTTCTCTGGCAGTTGCTTCCCGAGATCTGCTCAGGAAGAGCCTCAGTCCAAGAACTGGCTGCTCTCTATACTACATGCAGCCTAAGTGCTGCCTAAGCTCCACCCACCCACTAACTACACCCTTTCCTAACTAGACTGAGTCAGACCATCCTCCCGAAGGGTCCGTCCGTATGCTCAGCTAGCATGGTGTGTGATGGATGCGGTGTGGAGTCTAAGGGGTGCTTCCTCCTTACCTGAGAGTCAGGTGTCACACCTCTGGGTGAGATGCAACATCTCTGTGGCGACTGGACCCTCAGGGTGCCACATGTACATATTAACCGCATTGAAAAGTTATAGATAGGCCACTGATTGAGATGGGGTTAATACAATAAGTATTAAGTTATTACTTAAAGAAAAAAATACAGAGGAGGATAGTGCTATGTTATACAAGAAAAATGGTATGCGGTTAATATGTACCGTATTTTCCAGCGTATAAGACGACTTTTTAACCCCTGAAAATCATCTTAAAAGTCGGGGGTCGTCTTATACGCCGGGTATGGACTGGGAGTGGGGGGAGTGGTCCCGATAATGAATGGAGGGGGCGTCTCAGAGGGAAAGTGTTGTTACCTCATCGTATTAGTGCGGCTTTCTGCGGGTCTAGGCGCTGGGGGGGGCGGCGTTGGCGGCTCCTCTTTCAGCATCCTGGTGGGCTCTGTGCTGGGGGACGGCAGCGGTGGCTCTTAGTGCAGAGTCGGCGCTCTGCAGGCATTTCCTCAATCCCCGAAGGCCCCAGCAGCTCCATTGGCCTCCGGGAAAATGGCCGCTGCATGCTAGCTTCAGATCTCGTCTCAAGATCTCGGGAGACGAGATCTGAAATTGAGCATGTGTGTAGCCCTGGTACACAATACCAGGAGGATGAGTGGAGAGGTAACAGTTAAGGTCTCTTCATGACATCATGTACACTTCTGACACACCCAGCAGGGGTGTGGAAGGGAGTGATTTAGTCAGTCAGTGTCTGGACTTCAGAGTGAGAAGTCAGTTTTCCTGTCCTTGGACAGAGTAGACGTGTCCAGTTTAAGTCTATCATCAGTTCAGAAAGTGGAGTCTGGTGTAGGTGTCTGTATACACCTTAGTCTAGTCAGAGCTGTGCCCCACTGGAAGAAAGACTGAACTATCTATTAAGAGACAAGCAAGGCGAAGGGCAAAGTGGAAGGAAGATAATTGAAAAAGTGCTTTTGACTTGGAAAAGTCCTGCACGTTGCAACCGGTTACTGGGGACCGAAGGATCACTATTGTACAGCATAGTGAAGAGAAAACCAGGAATCTACCGGACCCTAGGTCGCGGCAGACAAGCCCCTTATAGTCAGAACGTAGCTGGAGTCAGAGGGTGTGAAGACTTTGAGTTAGTGCACGACAATAAAAGGATTCAGCTCCCTCGCAGAAAGGCTTCTAACACAAATCTGACTGGGCAAGTACAGCTAAAGAAAAGCTGGAGATTTGAGAGGATTACGCTTCAGGCTGGTCGTACTCAGCTTCATTGGACAGTAAAGGAGGCCCCTAACTTGCTTAGCTGTTGCCTCAAAGCTCATCCTCCATCAACCCCATCAGCCTCCCTGGGACCTGCCTTATCATCCTGCAAGTAAAGGTATGGAAAGACATTGACTGTGTGAGACTGAGTTATTATTGCATGCCTGCACAATCCCTACCTAACTACCGACCTGAGGGAAGAGTCCCACCTGTAGGGGACCCGACATCTAGCTGCATCACCATCCCCTCAGAGATCTATAGCAGCGCTGGTACAAATTACCAGAATACTACAGGTGGCGTCACGAACTGTACATAAATCAATCCCCTGTAAATATATCCCCAACATACGCCAGACCGCCCGGGCCACAGACCGAGCCACAGCTACCTGTGACAAAATCCCCATAGACTTCTACGGCTCGGCTCTGAGTACCCCATTGCCCTGGTAACCCACAATTGTGGTGGCGGGTCGACACAAAAACTTGGCGTCACGAACAGGATACGAAACTCGCGAAATTGCGAGCCCTGTGTGCCTAAGGAATTGTTTTTGTGAGAAAGGACTGTTGCTATTTTTGGCGCTAAAATCCGCCATTTTGCCGCCATATTCGCGCCCTCAGGCGCTGGAGAAGAAGGTGGGCGTACCTGAAAGAGCGCGCAAAGTCTTGGACACGCCCCCGGCTCTGACTCATCGGCAGGTCCTGCAACAGGAAGTGAACGCTCTGACATCAGAGCGCCTGCGACGAAGGTCCTGTTCCCACTGCGGTGCCTGTGAAGTAGCAGCATCTGAAACCGGTAGGCTCCGTTTAACCAAGGGGGCGCTAAGATGTCACAGCAACCGGCTGACAGTGCGGCCCCGGTCCGGAGTCCCCAATCCCGCACCGTCTGGTATTATAGCGCCAGATGGAGGCGCAGGCCCTGCACCCAGTCCGGTAGTCCCGATCATGCCACTAACGCTCCCATATATGCCTGGGGCGAAATGGCTTCCCCAATACAGCGGTGGCCAGGCACATTAGCAGGCTTCAAACGGAAGTTATGCAGCATCTTAGAAATGTACTCCATGCCTGAGAGACAAAAAGCTGCTGTGCTAATAGGGCAGCTAACTGGCGCTGCTGAGAGGGAAGTGGAGACTTGGGATACCGTTGATCAGGAGTCGGTGCCTGCGATCTTCCTGAAGCTTCATGCCATATTTGAAGACCGCACAGAAACGGATCTCCGGATGGCCTTCTATCACTGTTCACAACAGCCAGGTGACAGCATCCGGGACTATGCTTGCCGACTACAGGGAGCCCTGAGAGCCCTCAAGCAAATTAACCATTTAAATGCTATCGACGAGAATAGAATGCTGAAAGAACAATTTATACAGGGATTGAGATCCCCAGAGGAACGCAGAACTGTAAATTGGTGGTCCTTAGATCATCCGGATGCTACCTTTGATGCCCTAAAGGACATGGCAATAAAAGGGCTGCGGCCCCTGGGCAAACCCGAGGTGGCCACCCAACATCATCAGGGTGAAGTCACTCTGGACCCGGCAGTAACCCCCTGTTCCCCGCTAGTGGCAGAAACCAAAACGCAGGTGACACCTCCTAGTGAATTGGACTGTCTGCGCTCAGAGGTGCGCCAGCTGACTAAAAATCTGGCCGCAGTGATGAGTGCCTACAGCTGCGGAAAGAAGAGGAAGGGAAGATCTTGCTAGCTGACTGCCCAGAGGACGTTCCGTGGATGCACCGGAGGAGAAAGAAGACGTCGCCCCCCCGGAGGAGGACAACGCCACCCCCAGGAGCAACCTCTGATCAACACCCTTCTCGTCGAGAGATCATCTGTTATCGCTGCAACCGGAAAGGTCATCTGTCTACACAGTGTCCTTTAAACGGGCAGAACCTGGGTCCAAGGGCCAACACCCAGGAGAATACCCGTCAGGCCCCCTAGACTGGAACCGCAGGTATGTGGGCGGGCGACCCTACCTGTCTATTATTCTAGATGGTATTGCTGTTCCAGCATTGTTAGACACTGGGTCCCAGGTGACCCTCATACCTGATGCTCTATATACCAAGTACTGGTCAATGGACAGTCTTAAACCTCCGAGCCTTGACTTTACTGTGTATGCTTCGAATGGTCTTCCTGTAGAAGTACTCGGAACCAAATGTGTAGATGTAAAGGTGGGCAGAGAGGAGTTGAAAGACCAAGGGCTTCTGGTAGTAAAGACTGTAAATGAGGAGAACGGTTTAAATATCATTTTGGGTACTAACATTATCGGTAATTGTTTGGGAGAAGTTGTGTTCTTACTCCAACAGCTCGCTGAGATTGCCCGACCAAGGCAGAGAGGAGTAATCCAAAGAGAGATCCGGGCCCTGGTGTGTCAGCAGCAAGCGAAGCTTACCGACGGCGAAATTGGTAATGTACGGGTCACTGACTCAGTTCCTATTGTGATACCCCCAATGAGTGAAATGATCATTTGGTGCAGGGCAGCCATAGGTCTGAGAGGACAGAATTACCAAGCTGTAGTAGAACCCCACCATTCAGAACATAGACCTACACTTATGACTGCTAGAGGAGTAGTAGAAGTGGTGAATGGAAGAGTACCTGTACGGCTTCTCAATTGGGGAGATGATGAGGTAAATTACCCCGTTATGCAACCATTGCTAAACTTCATGCTGTTGATAATAATTCTATTCTCCCGGCTGAGTCCTTAGACTCCTGTCAAATAGCGGAGGACAATGACCCAGCAACTCAGGTGGCGGAATGGTGTCAGCAACTCCATGTTGGGACGGACACCACTCCCGCTCACCAGAAGCAAGGGGTATTACGGGTGGTGCAAGAGTACGCCCAAGTGTTTAGCAAAAATCCACTTGATTTTGGGACAATTAAGGGAGTACAACATCATATCCCTACAGGCAATCATCCTCCCATCAAAGAGCGGTATAGGCCCATACCTCCAGCTCATTATCAGAAGGCTAAAGAAATGTTGAATGATATGAAGAAAGCTGGGGTGATAAGGGATAGTTGTAGTCCCTGGGCAGCCCCTCTAGTTCTGGTTAAAAAGAAAGATGGTAGTATGAGAATGTGTGTGGATTACAGGCAGGTGAACCGCATAACACACAAGGATGCATACCCGCTACCACGCATAGAGGAATCATTAGCTGCTCTGAAAACGGCTAACTACTTTTCTACCCTTGATCTGACTAGTGGTTACTGGCAAGTGGCTGTGGCTGAGGAGGATCGTGAGAAAACGGCTTTCACCACCCCAATGGGGCTCTGTGAGTTCGACAGAATGCCGTTTGGGCTCAGTAGTGCCCCAGGAACATTTCAGAGAGTGATGGAAAACTGTCTGGGACATCTCAATTTTGAAACCGTGCTGCTATACCTAGACGACGTTATCGTGTATTCCAAGACATATGAGGACCATCTGAAGCACCTGGCAGAAGTGTTTGAGTCCCTGTCCAGGTACGGGATGAAGTTGAAACCCTCAAAATGCCATCTACTCAAGCAGAAGGTACAATACTTGGGGCACATCGTCAGTTCGGAAGGAGTAGCGCCGGACCCAGAGAAAGTCACTGCCATCCAGAAGTGGCCGGAGCCGAAGAACCTTAAGGAAGTGCGACAGTTCCTGGGACTAACGGGTTACTACAGGAGATTCGTGAAAGATTACACGAAGAAGGCAGCTCCTTTACAGGACCTCCTAGTAGGACAATCCCTGAAGAGCAGAAACCCTCCCTTTAATTGGGGTAAAGAACAGGCTGAAGCATTCCAAAAGATGAAAGAGATCCTTACAGGTGATGAAATCTTAACCTATCCTGATTACAGTCAACCGTTCCTGTTGTACACCGACGCCAGTAATGAAGGGTTGGGAGCCGTTCTCAGTCAGAAGCAGAATGGACAAGAAAAAGTCATCGCATATGCTAGCAGAAAACTCAGGCCAACTGAAAGGAATCCGGAAAATTATAGCAGCTTCAAGCTGGAGTTTCTGGCGCTGGTCTGGGCCATCACTGAAAGATTTAAGCACTATCTGGCCTCCAATAAGTTCACTGCGTTTACAGACAACAACCCGTTAACGCACCTGGAAACCGCCAAGCTGGGCGCCATGGAGCAGCGATGGATGGCTCGGTTGTCCAATTATCAGTTTACTATCAAATACCGGGCAGGTCGAAAGAATGCTAATGCTGATGCGTTGTCCCGAATGCCGCATGACTCTGACACGGAAGAAGAATCGGACGACCTGGAAGAAATTGAGCTACCCGCGTTCCATCGAAATGGGGTAGTCCACGAGCATCAAGTCCACAGAAAGCAGAATGGTGCAACATTAAATCCTTTACCCCATCACAGCTGGAAAGAGACTCAGGACAGTGATCCAGTGGTCAGCCGCATCAAGGAGTTGTTAAGACAGGAAGGCTCCTCTCTGGAAAAGGATGCACCTATGTCAGCCAAGCTCCTGTGGAACGAGAAAAGCAGGTTGTTCCTATACCGTGAGAAGTTGTGCAGAAGATACGTCAACCCCAGAACCCATGAAATGGTCTGGCAAATCGTGGTCCCCAAGGCAGACGTCCCAATGGTGTTGGAAGCGTACCACGATCAAGCAGGACACTTTGGCTGGAGGAAGCTGGAGACCCTGTTGAGATGCCGGTTCTACTGGGTAGGGATGCGCAGCTCTGTTGAGAGGTGGTGTCGGAACTGTGGACCCTGTGGTCTCAGAAGAAAGGACTACGGTAGCCAAAAGGCCCCCCTGCAACCTATCCGGACGACTCGTCCTCTGGAGATTGTGGCCCTGGACCACGTCAAACTGTCGCCGAGTAGATCTGGATACTCATACGCCTTGACCATGGTGGACCATTACTCCAGATTTCTGGTAGTCGTTCCAGTGAAAGACCAGACCGCAGTGACGGCCGCGAAGACCTTTCAAGCAAGCTTCTGCAGACCGCATGGGTATCCCGAGCAAGTCTTAACCGATCAGGGACCTGCTTTCGAAGCTGATTTATTCAAGGAATTCTGTCATATGTACGGGTGCAAGAAAATAAGAACAACACCATATCACCCTCAAACCAACGGTCTTTGTGAAAAGATGAACCATATTGTCCTTGACTTGTTGAGATCCATACCGTTGGAAGACAGGAATCGATGGCCGGATTTACTACCTGATTTGGTTGATTTGTACAACCATATACCTGTAAGCTCAACTAACTGCACTCCAGCCTATCTTATGAGAGCAAGGCCCGGAAAACTACCAATGGATTTAGAACTTGGAGTGGTAGAACCGGAGGCAGACGATGCCGTGGAGAACTGGGACGTCAATCGGCAAGAGCAATACAGAAGAGTACAAATCTGTGTAGAGGAAAGTCTCAATAAGGCACGGGAGAAACAGGAAGATGTTTACAACAGAAATGCTCCTGCCAAGCCTTTGATGCCTGGAGAGGTAGTATTAAAAAGAAAAAGAAAGATGCACAAACTGGATAATCAGTGGGAGCAAGAACCCTACGTCATACAAGATTCTAAATATGACAACAGAAAAGTCTGTGTCGTCAGTAAAGACGGAGGAAGAACAACAACCACTGTGTCCAGAGATCATTTGAAGTTGTGTCCAGAACACTTAAAGAGTTGTGAAAAGAACCCTGTCTTCAATCAAAGAGAAAGAAAGGAAGAGGTCCTACACACCGATCTGGGAGATTTTCCTGCGGATTGGCCCCGACTGGGAGATGCTGTGATAATTCCAGTGTTGCAGTTTTATCAGCCACAAGAGGAAGTTCTACCTCCAGTTGTGCCTGTGGTGCCAGTTGAACCCGTCCAGGAGTTACCCATTCCAGCAACACCTCAACCTGTAGAACCTCAAGATGGATCATCTGTAGCAGCGCCCCATACTATGGGATCCCCTGGTGAAGCTGACTCACACCGCCCAGCCATCAGTACGCTTGCCAGATCCATAGAAAGGTTAAGGCAGTTCTATAGTTTGCCGTTACGCAGTGCAGACAGATCGCAACTTGTTATACCTGAAACTACACCACGTAGATCAGAGAGAATCACAAAAGGGAAATTACCCATTAGATATCAGCAGTAGTTATAACGAATTTATGTGAACATTGAAAAGTCTATATATATAAATGTGTTTTTCCCTATTATGTCTATGTCTTAACAATGGACTCAGAGGCTGAGGACTGAGCCAGCCCAAAAACTGTATCCTGTAAATAGTTGCACTAAAGTGCCTTCTTAATGGTTTCACATGAAACCTTGACTCACCTCTGAACCAAAAACCCGTGTGGTGTGGCACTGAGTGAGGTCTGCATTTGGATGTCCTGCAGCCCACCCAGGACCCACGTTGAAGGTTTGGTGCGGGTCCTTCACAAGTATCTTGTATATATATTTATTAAATGCTATTTGATACTTTTGTATTTCTATATGTAAAATGTTATTGTTCGTAACGTTCAAGGTGTTCTCACCTCCCGGATGGGAAGAAGTTAATGTTTGTTGTTATGCATAAACAAAATTTTCTGTCTCTTTATATTTTACAGCCCGGGAGTGCTGTCATTTACCATGGGGGAATGTGTAGCCCTGGTACACAATACCAGGAGGATGAGTGGAGAGGTAACAGTTAAGGTCTCTTCATGACATCGTGTACACTTCTGACACACCCAGCAGGGGTGTGGAAGGGAGTGATTTAGTCAGTCAGTGTCTGGACTTCAGAGTGAGAAGTCAGTTTTCCTGTCCTTGGACAGAGTAGACGTGTCCAGTTTAAGTCTATCATCAGTTCAGAAAGTGGAGTCTGGTGTAGGTGTCTGTATACACCTTAGTCTAGTCAGAGCTGTGCCCCACTGGAAGAAAGACTGAACTATCTATTAAGAGACAAGCAAGGCGAAGGGCAAAGTGGAAGGAAGATAATTGAAAAAGTGCTTTTGACTTGGAAAAGTCCTGCACGTTGCAACCGGTTACTGGGACCGAAGGATCACTATTGTACAGCATAGTGAAGAGAAAACCAGGAATCTACCGGACCCTAGGTCGCGGCAGACAAGCCCCTTATAGTCAGAACGTAGCTGGAGTCAGAGGGTGAAGACTTTGAGTTAGTGCACGACAATAAAAGGATTCAGCTCCCTCGCAGAAAGGCTTCTAACACAAATCTGACTGGGCAAGTACAGCTAAAGAAAAGCTGGAGATTTGAGAGGATTACGCTTCAGGCTGGTCGTACTCAGCTTCATTGGACAGTAAAGGAGGCCCCTAACTTGCTTAGCTGTTGCCTCAAAGCTCATCCTCCATCAACCCCATCAGCCTCCCTGGGACCTGCCTTATCATCCTGCAAGTAAAGGTATGGAAAGACATTGACTGTGTGAGACTGAGTTATTATTGCATGCCTGCACAATCCCTACCTAACTACCGACCTGAGGGAAGAGTCCCACCTGTAGGGGACCCGACATCTAGCTGCCTCACCATCCCCTCAGAGATCTACAGCAGCGCTGGTACATATTACCAGAATACTACAGGTGGCGTCACGAACTGTACATAAATCAATCCCCTGTAAATATATCCCCAACATACGCCAGACCGCCCGGGCCACAGACCGAGCCACAGCTACCTGTGACAAAATCCCCATAGACTTCTACGGGCTCGGCTCTGAGTACCCCATTGCCCTGGTAACCCACAATTGTGGTGGCGGGTCGACACACATGCGCCGCCCTCAGCAGCCATTTTCCCGGAGGCCACCGCATCGCAGCAATGGAGCTGCCGGGGCCTCCGGGGATTGAGGAAATGCCTGCAGAGCGCTGACTCTGCGCAAACAGACTCCGCCGCCGTCCCCAGCACAGAGCCCCACGCTGCACAAAGAGGAGCCACCGCCGTCACCCAGCACAGAGCCCCCCAGGCTGCTGAAAGAGGAGCCGCCGACGCCGCCCCCCAGCGCCTAGACCCGCAGAAAGCAGCAGTAATACGATGAGGTAACAACACCTTCCTCTGAGACGCCCCCTCCATTCATAATTGGGACCACTCCCGGCATATAAGATGACACCCGGCGTATAAGAAGACCCCCCCACTTTTAAGAAGATTTCATATTTTGACTGGAAAAGTTGGGGGGTCGTCTTATACGCCGGAAAATACGGTACATATTTTTGTAAGGACGTTTTTTCCTGTATAATTTGATATCAATATTTTTGTGGTTCTCTTTAGTGGATGTGATACTCTTACTCCATGTGTATCCCGAGTCTTTAATTTTTTCTGTTTATAATATTTTTCCATTTTGTTATATTCTTTTGTGATGTATGAGATTTGACCTGGTAGGGGATTGGTTTTGTAATTTATTTTTGTCATTTCAAATACAGGTATCTCTTGATAAAGGCTTTGTTAAGCCGAAACGTTGATATATGTACCTGTTGGATATGCATACCTGTAGTGCTTGCATCATTCTTTATGAATCGAGTATAAGTGCATTATAATAAATTGCATCTTTCTAACCTTTTTAGTGTGCCGGAGTTCTTACAAGCATTTGATTATATTTCTCCAGAGCACCTATTACAGTGAGCACTCCCTATTTTTCAATTTCTTTAATTACTCTGTCACACCCAGAGCACTTGACACCTAATTCAAATATGAATTAAAACACTGGTTACTCTGAAATGCAGCAACAGATAGAATACATAAAGGAGTCAATGAATTTATGCTTCAAAGACTTGAGTGGCCATATATGCAGCTTCAGCTATTGATCTTACATACAGATTCTCTTTAAGGCTAACCACACATATTATAATTAAACCTATCAATGTATATATGGACAGCCCCCAGTCAAACTCAAAGCAGTCTCCATAGCATATTGTCATGATTTCCACTCTGTTTCTGTCTTTTTGTTACTTTGTGTCGGGGCTGTCAGTCTCTTGCTGGGTCTGTGCTGCAATCACCTGTGTTCACTTTCCTTAATTAGTCTTCTACTTAAGCATGCTAGTTCCTTTCCCCAGTGTCAATCGTACACTTGCTGTTGCCTGTGGAACATTGATCCCTCTGTGCTCTGTGCCTGACCCTGCTTGACTTGATTCTCTTCCCGCACTCAGACCCTTTGCTTGTGACCTGACTTTGCTTGTGTCTGCTCCCTGTAAACTGTTTTGTCTCTCTGGCTTTTCTGACCTCGGCTCGTGTATTGGACTTCGTCCTTAGTCGTATTGCGCCATTTCCTGAACCTGACCTCGGATTGTTTGACCTCCCTTTTCTTACAGTAAGTAGTATATATATTTACTACCGTGACTCTCGTCACACATATTACTTTTAACTAAAGTTGACAAGATTTTGCCAAATCCCATTACACGCTGAGTAAAAAATTCATGTGGAATCCATGCAGAAATTGACTCACCTTAGGGATTTGAAATCTGTAGCATGTATTTCTTTTAAATAAGATGTTTATTTTATCTTTAGAAAGTAAATGTAACAATATTAAATGTATTCTCAAAACATATTTATTTTGTACCCATTATCAGTATATCATGCATTCCTATGATAACTACAATATATGTTTTCAATTATTCATACATATTTACAAGTACTAAAAAGAAATATACAAAAAAGAACAGTTATTTTCTAAAGTTGATGTAACCTCTTAAAGGGGTTTTCCACTTTACACCATGTTAGGCTAATAGTTGTGGCCCTACAGAAGAGCCATCCTTTGAAAGCAATGGGGGCCCATTGATAAAATCATGGTAGAATATTTATGTCTAGAATTCTGCAAATGGAAGACGAAGGGGAAACAAGTTCTAAATACTATATGTACTGTTGTGAATGGGCTTGAGATGAGTTCTGAGCAGAGGCTCCCTCTGGTGGTTACAAGCGGTACTGGTCTGTCCAGTGAAGATTGTGAGGATTGGGAATCAGGTGTTACTGACTGGTCTTATATAAGGGAGTCACCTTCCCATCAGGGTTGCCGGTGATCAATTGTTCTGGTCTCCATCCTTGATTCCTGTTTCCTTTGTAGCCTGCTGTGTCGTGTCTGAATCTCCTGCTAACAGATAAGACATTTTCTTCTTTTTGTTTTTGTGCTTGATTTTTGCATTTTGTCCTGCACTTCTGTGGGGGCCTTCAGGGTCCCCTCCGGGGGCTTTTGCCCTCTCAGTTTAGTTCAGCCACTGATGTTTGTACTTTTGCTTTTTCCAGTTTTTTCAGTGGCTGCTGTTTTGATTTTGTTACACCAGAGAACTAATTTAGGTGGTAGAGGTCGTGTGATCTCAGGTGTTTTTGAAATTAGTAGAGTTGGTGCTTTTCAGGGTTTTCTGGGATTGCAGTAAGTACCCTTCCTATCCTTTTCTATTTAGTTAGTTTGGGCCCCAACGTTTGCTCATACTATTTTCTGTCTGTGTCAGTATTTCTTCTTGTCTAACCGCCATTACTTGTTTGGGGGCTTTCTATTATCTTTGGGGTTCTGCTCCGGGGCAGATAGCTTTCCTCTTTCTATCTTTAGGTGTAGTTAGTTTCTCAGGCTGTGACGAGGCGTCTAGGACCAACGTAGGAACGCTCCACAGCTGCCTCTAGTTGTTGTGGTTAGTCAGGGTACTGCAATCTCATAGATTCCAACTGCTCTGGTGTATTGCCTTTTTTGCCTGCACTCCTCAGCTACCGAAACATAACACGTAGGCTGGTGGGTCATGTTTGAGTAATATATTACTGGATACTATATCAATGGCTGCATGTTACACATTTTGGTATGACTTCAATCTGGGATCATTAGTTACCTCTTAATTGTGTGTCTAGGTCAGTCCTTTCCTGTACGGCTCTCATCTGTTAGACTTTCCGTCTACTTTTCATCTTTTTCTATTTTTCACACATCGATGGCTCTTCCTGCTCTGGTAATCCCATTGCAGCTCGGACAACAGATTTTTTCTTTTCCGTTAACCCTCACTTTCTCCAATCCCTAATGTTTTCCCACCCACGGATTTCATGGCTCTATTCACTGCACCCCATGCAAATGTGAACATGTAATATTCTAAGCTAATGACCGCACTTCCTGCCCTAATTCCCAGTCTGCAGCATCCTCTGAACTTTTCATCACTAGCAATAAAACTTTCCCATCTCCTGCTCCACCTAATGCCATATTTATTAAGAGAGAAAGTTACGGTACAATTTCTAAATCAAATATTGTTATTAGCGTTAATGTATAAATGCAATAGGATGACTGCAAAAAAACAACACGGACGGAATTCTCAGAAGAGGAACATGGGGCCCCGTAGTAGGAATTTCGATTCAGTAATTTCTAATATGGGTTCTCATTTGTCTGTAAAATAAATAGGTCTTGTGGTGCATAAGTTCAGTCTTTTTGAAATCATTTTTCAAGCTGGTGTTTAAAGTATTCTAATTTACTGAGATAATGAATTTTGGGGTTTTCATTGGCTGAGCCTGTAAGCCATAATCATCAACATTAACAGAAATAAAACGGGAAATAGATCACTCTGTAATGACTCTATATAATATGAGATTCACTTTTTGTATTGAAGATCTGAAATAAATTCACTTTTTGATGATATTCTATTGTTGTGAGAAGCTCCTGTATATATAGACTTTTAGACTTATCAGTAGTGTTGAGCGATACTTTCCGATATCACTAAGTTTTGGATCGGAATGGGTATCGCCGATACCCAAAATAGAAAAGATACCCAAAAAATATCGGTGCTACCAGATACCGATACCGGAAATCCAATGTAAGTCTATGGGAACAAAATATCGGAATTAAAAAAACCCATTCTTGCCTTGTTGGTTAATTGTACATGAAGGAAAACAACAAAGAGTGTTTTCCTTCATGTACAATTAACCAACAAGGCAAGAATGTTTTTTTTTAATTCCGATATTTTGTTCCCATAGACTTACATTGGATTTCCGGTATCGGTATCGGGTAGCACCGATATTTTTTGTGTATCTTTTCTATTTTGGGTATCGGCGATACCCATTCCGATCCAAAACTTAGTGATATCGGAAGTATCGCTCAACACTACTTATCAGTGGAATTTCAGTCTGGAACAATGAAGATTTAACAAGTATTATGCACATAACGTGTTTGAACAAGATTAGAAAAATATCTGCCTACAAGTAGAGAATGAGGTTGATGTCAGTGGAGCTGAGCTGCAATACCAGACACGACCCATGGACTGGGGTGTCACTGCTGATGGAAGAGAAAGAAGTGATTGCTCCAATTCTGCACAGAATCTACAATAGTGTCAGATACACACACCATACATATCATACACGCACCACAGACATACACACTACATCATACACACACACAGGGCCGGCGTCAGCACCCGGCGCACCTGGACCCTGGACAAAGGAGGGGGCCTAATCATCGTCGGGGGCCAGGGCCGCTCCCCCAACATCTGTGCTTTGCAGAGCCGCCGGCGCTGTTTAAGCCGTCACTTCAACAGTTGTGGCCGCACACAGTGCACTGCGCGGCTGTGTCTGCTAATAATGATGCTGCCGGGGCGACACAGAAGCAAAATTAAAGCACACACTACACCATACCATACACACATACATATATACATGTATACATATACACACCACGCACACATAAACACAAAAAAAAATTGAAAAACTTAGATTTCAAGACAATAGGATTGTATACTGACCCTAATGGGATGCTGATGACATCTGTTTATTAATATCATTCTATATTATTTCTAAACACTGTTTTTCGGTGATTACTTTGTATCTCCGTTCATACTGCACCCCCACACACAGATGATACACCATTTGAAAGGTAAACTTGCTCCCTTCAGGAAGAAAATAGCCAAACAAACCACACATCCACGATTTGATCACAAAATACAGTTTAAACATTTATTTTCATAAACCTGCAGTAAGGAAAAATGACCTGCAGGTGGCACCACACTACCCCAAAGCACACTACCACAAAGCTGCTTACATACATCACAGACAAATCCAAACATTTGTCTTGGGGTTTTTCCAGCTTGCCGAACTGCTTGCCCAGCCTATTTTAGCCAAATTGGAGGATTGCACACTTCACTGCAGGTGAGTCACATATGCAAACACATTTGTATACATGTGTGGAGCCCAGCTGCGACTGAATCCACATCTCCAGAAGGGTGCACTGACAGAGGACCCCACTAGAGGTCAATATGCACACACACATTCCAGCTTACCTTAGGAGACCATTAGAGGGAGCTGGTTGCAGGCACATATAAACTCAGTTTTAGTTTCACTTTGCTGAGAATCGCCGGAGAATTGCAAGAGCAGCTCACGGAGCAGCTCAGATAAGATCAGAGGAGAGGAGAGAAGTTTAGCTCAGTTCTGAGCCCCAGCTCTGTCAGAAAGAGAGCTGCTTAGAGCCTATACATGGAGGCTGGTACGGGTGTGTACTGAAACCACCCTAGTCTGGTCAGAGCTAAATCTGAAGCAAATCTGACTAAGAAGCGTGCCGACGCTTAGAGAGCGGCGAAGAGGCAGCTTGCCTGCTGCCAATGTGTGTTGTGAGCAGGACCCGGGTAGGGTCGAAGGCAAGTGGAAGCAGAGGGAAAAAGGAGCATTAATAGCTCTCCCTAACAAGTCACCGGACATCGGGGTCTGAGCCTTTAAGGATTTCTACAACCTTTAGGAGAACACCGGAGTTCCTGTAGGACTACAAGTCCCAGGGTACCACAGAGCTGTTAAGCAACAGGACCAGGAGGACGGAGTCGGCTCGATCAGCCTGAAAAGACTTGTTCTACCAAATAGAAGGTCCAATCACCAATTCAGCCAGGTACAGAACAGAGACAGAGTCAGACTTAGCTACATGCAGGTCAGGACTGGATCACACAGTGCAAAGGACAGGAGGCCATATACCTACCCGTGGGGGAGTCTGAATGTGCATCCTTCGCCCCACAGTGCTCCGGGGAGAACCTGCCTGAAACATCTACAAGTAAAGGTATGGAAAGAGATTGCCTTGTGTGAGACTGTTTCATTTACTACACCCTGCATCATCACCATAGACTTCCAGGGACCAGTCTCGCCTGTGGGAGACTTACCATCTAGCTGCCCCATAACATCCCCTGTGAAGATCCATATAGCAGCGCTGGTCCAATTGATCAGAAACCACAGGTGGCGTCACGAACTAATCTACAATCCCCTGTAAATATCCCCCCCATTGTATGAGCGCCCAGGGCCACGGACCGAGTCCTGCTGCCAGTGACAAATCCCATAGACTTTCATGGGCTCGGTGCCGAGTACCCCATAGCCCTGGTACTAAGTGCGACTCACATGCACTGCCTATTGAATTGCACACTTGTTCCGTTCATACTCCACCCACACACACAAATGATACACCATTTGAAAGGTCAAATGACCTGCAGGTGGCAGCACACTACCCCAAAGTACACTACCGCAAAGCTGCTTACATACATCACAAACAAATCCAAACATTTGCCTTGGGGTCTTTCCAGCTTGTCCAAGTGCTTGCCCAGCCTATTTCAGGCACATTGGAGGATTGCACACCTCACTGCAGGTGAGTCACATATGCAAACACATTTGTAAACATGCACTGCTTTTTCCCTGATTACTTCGCCCCACACACACAAATGATACACCATTTGAAAGGTAAACTTGCCCCTTCAGCAAGAAAAGAGCCAAACAAACCACACATTCACGATTTTATCACTAAATACAATTTAAACATTCATTTTCATAAACCTGCAGAAAGACACAATGACCTACAGGTGGCACCTCAACCGGAAGACATTTTTTGGCCTCTACTCATCAAACCAATTTATTGTATTACCAAGCTACATATATAAAATACCTTAGTACACAATGGTGGAAGAAAAAAACTCATGTGAGACCCACCAGATGGTATAAAAATCAATATTTTATTAGAACAATTATTTAACAAGGAATAACCTCATAAATAGTACTGAAAGGTACCAAGTACAAAATTTAAAAACACAAAAGGGACGTATACATCCATAGGACACATCTCATGTAGCCCGCTTAAATGGTTAAATCCAAAATTGGAATAGCTAAATTAACATCTCATGTAGCCTGCTTAAATGGTTAAATCCAGAATTGGAATGGCTAAATTAACGCCTGAGTTATTCCATCAGCTCAGTGGCCCGGCATAATCAAGCCATGAACTCACACATTGCTGAACATGAGTTTAACAAATACCCAAAATGAGAAACTATCGCTGAACTGAATATACACCTAGAATCAGGGTGTCACATTCAGTAAGCTCAATGATCAGCACTATATATCTAAATGGCAGCAATGTGTTAAGCAGCAATATGAAAAAGATACCCCATGTGGGGAGAAAACATACCGCAGGACTTGCAGGAATGTGGTCCTCGGACGTCCCTCTGCCCCGACGCGCGTTTCGCACTGCTTCTTCGGGAGGCCTGCGGTATGTTTTCTCGCCCCATGTGGGGTATCTTTTTCATATTGCTGCTTAACACATTGCTGCCATTTAGATATATAGTGCTGATCATTGAGCTTACTGAATGTGACACCCTGATTCTAGGTGTATATTCAGTTCAGCGATAGTTTCTCATTTTGGGTATTTGTTAAACTCATGTTCAGCAATGTGTGAGTTCATGGCTTGATTATGCCGGGCCACTGAGCTGATGGAATAACTCAGGCGTTAATTTAGCCATTCCAATTCTGGATTTAACCATTTAAGCAGGCTACATGAGATGTGTCCTATGGATGTATACGTCCCTTATGTGTTTTTAAATTTTGTACTTGGTACCTTTCAGTACTATTTATGAGGTTATTCCTTGTTAAATAATTGTTCTAATAAAATATTGTATTTTATACCATCTGGTGGGTCTCCCATGAGTTTTTTTCTTCCACCATTGTGTACTATTATATATTCTGTGGTATATACACCCCATGTGGGTTACTTTAAGTGGGCATATTTGTATCTATATATAAATACCTGTCTGTGTTCCTCATCTCATGAAATATATTTACATTTGATCAGTTGCTTTTTCTGAAATTGCCTGTAGCCCCGACGACCAATGTGCGAAAATTACGCACGGGCCAACTAGTATCATTAAATGATTTCATGGAAATAGCTCCTTGTCCCTGGCTGGATTATTGGGTTCCTAGAGATGGTTTCCTGCTGCAGGCCTTTCATTGATGGCACTTCTCCTTTAGGCCGATGTCACACTTGCGTGTGTGATACGAGAAACAAGCGCGAGTCTCTCGCATCAACACCCGGCACTGCCGCCGGCACTCGGACCGGAGCGTACGGCTACAGGTATTTCTATGCAGCTGCACGCTCCGATCCCGAGTGCCGGCGGCAGTGCCAGGTGTGACCCCGGCCTTTAAAGATAAACATATAGTATATATTCCTCCGTTCCAGGAATGAGTGGATCGTCAGTTTCAGTTACGGACTCATTTGCTTATAGACTTTAGTGCAGAAATGTTTGCCAAAAGGCCATCTCTAGGTCTGTAATGTTTCATTCTATAATCCTGCGAGGGAGGACTATGGGGAAGGAAATGAATGCCACAACCTCATGCAGAAACCTCAAGTGTCACGCAAGCACCACCACAGAAGACTTTTTATATAAGACTGTGTTCACATCTGCTCCATGCAGAAACCCAACGGACCTCACTAGAGTCAGTAGCGTCCATCAGGTGCCGGTGGTGCCATGGTGTCCTTTTTTTTTCCACTGCCTCCAAACAGAAGCCTCCTGAAGAATCACTTCTTTTAGTCACTTCATTACTTTCGAAGCCTGGAACAGTTAAAATAATCTCAAAAGGACTAAACTAATGCACAGAAAGTGATTTTTTTTTAGCAGTTTTTCAGGCTTATTTCAGCTAAAAAAAATATGATGCATGCCTATAAATATCTCTTTTACGCCTTGATTTCTTTATAAATTTTCTTTTTTATCCCCCCCCACACACCCAAAGAACAATGCAGCGTAGTGTATATTAGTGGCCGTGCATTATCATTGGAGAACTACTACCGCTGCGACTCGGTGGAAAAAAAAATCATAGTGACAAAAGCCTTAGGCCTTGTTTACACACTGCAGATAGTAGAGAAAATCCATAGTGAAAACCTGAGACTGGAACTTGGGTTCAGCTCTTTAATGTGGCAGATGGCGTGCACATGTATTAGCATTGCCGTCATTCAGTCAGTGCTTTTTCTTTATGAAATCAGTGATAATTTTACATGGATTTTAAAAATTCACAGTGTGTTCACCAGGCTGGAGTCGCACAAGCATATTTCCTCTAATCCGAGAGAATCGGTCTAATCAGCGTTTCATCAGAGTGTGATCCCATTTTCTTAGAAGAGGAGAAGATGGAAAAAAAAATGTCTCGATCTTCTCCATTGTGCCAGTCTATGAAAATTGGACTGCACTCAGATGTCATCCGAGTGCAGTCCGATCTTTTTTTTTTTTTCCACTGAGTCATTGACTTGCATGGCCGAGTGTGATCTGATTTTCAGATGCCATTTTTTCCCTGACAGACTCGGTTGTTTTGTCAGACCGAAAATACAGTCAATATTAAAAGTAGTTTCCCTTTACAGAGCGTGTCACATTTCAGAAAATGAAATGATGATTTATAACTTAAAATAGCCTTATAGGGAAAAAATATTCCCTCTATATACAGCCTGCGGTGCACATCTGCTGCTAGGAAGCCAAAGATTCCCACACTACATAAAACATCTGGAAAGAATATTTTAGTAATGCAACTTCTCCAGCGCTCCCCCATTGATTTTCTTCTGTCTGTCTCTCCTCCCTTCATTACTCCCACATACCCAGTCAGTGATTCAGGGGTAGGTTAGATGACATCAGTCCTGTGTAGTATAAAGAGGCATAGCGTGTGACCAAGAGGCACAGAAGTAGAGAACAGAGGAAAAAAAGAAGCAAAAGCCACAAAGGATATAAGAAAGCGCTGCGATACATGAGATCTACAGAGAGCAAGGTGAGATCAAAAGTCTGTTAAGAGTCAGTAAACTTTTTAGAATTGCATTTGTTACTTTTTTGACCACCTCATTATTTGGAACCGTTCTCGTTACCGTTGGATTATTAATTACAAGTGTGGCTGTGCTGATCACATACTGTTGGGGGTAGCAGACAGAACATCACTGGATTGTTAAAAGCTTCTTAAATCAATAGGAACTTCTTTGGAAAGTAAAAGTTTCCGATAACAAAATAGACCCGCGTTCCGTTTGTACTGTTGAAAACTAAATAATATTATGAAATAAAAAATTGTATTTGCTCGTGGATAAAACATTTATTGCTTTTATTATGTTTATTATAATGTACAATTTATTTTTTTTTAAATATCAGTTTTGGGAACCACATTGAAAATCTAATCTGACGTGGTGGTAGCATGTTATAGAGCAGGAGAGGCTGAACGGATTGATATTAGTGTGTGGGGAGAGCTTTGGGCTTCATTATATTTTTCTAGGTCGTTTTGGGGGCCACTATCTCAGTGCTGGCGGACACAGACAGGGTCCTTTGCAGCTCAATACCTCACCATAATGCACAATTCCACCTGCTTTGGAGGTGGATATGGGATCCCCTTACCTGTCGGGTCCCTATATAGCTACACAGGTTGCATCAATGGTAGGTCCGCCCGTGTATCATTGATTAGGACCGCTGCTAACATAAAGGAAGTTACACTGAATTACTGCAGTTCAGACTATTCTTAAGTATTTCGTGGGAGTCCATCCTTGACTTTATTTTAGTGTTCTAGGAACTTTTGTAGTTATGTCCTTAGCATAGCTTCCAATAGAGGCATAACTATAATAGGTGTAAGGCCGCGTCACACTTGTGAGTGTGATGCGAGTTAGTCGCACGACTTTCTCGCATCAACACCCGGTACGGCCGCCCGCTCTCGGACCCGAGTGTGCGGCTGCATGTATTTCTATGCAGCCGCACACTCAGGTCCGAGAGCGGGCGTCCGTGCCGGTTGTTGATGCGAGAAAGTCGTGCGACTTACTCGCATCACACTCGCCAGTGTGACGCCGGCCTAAGGGTTGCAATCGCACCAGTGCCTCTGAGCTTAGGGTGGGCCCAAAAGGTCCTTTTTGACCCATATAAAAAGACCATTCATTACTATTGGTCAATCGTCAAGGTCAAGATGATAATTGAGGGCCCTGTTGACAATTTTGCGTTGTGGCCCATGAGCACCAAGTTACACCACTGGTCTCCAACATTTATATTGTTTTTTATTTGTATCAGAACTGGACGTTTGTAGGCACCAAACATTTGCTGGGATTGTTACCGAACAATCAGGGTAGTAACGGGACATTCTACATACAGTAAAGAAAAAAGATGCATTGCAGCCTCATAATATAGGAGTGATTCCACCTTGCAACAACGCTACATGTAGTTCATTCCGAAACTGGACATTTTATATTATCTTATCCTGTATAATCAGCGTTTTTTAGCATTTTATAAAAATAATGTAACTAACATTTGTATTTTCTTCTTTTTTTTTATCAGTCTTTGCATTCGCTTCGGCTTCAGAATTGTGCGGCCATCATGTCTCTACACGTACCGCCGTTTTTCCTTCTGGTTCAACTTTGTGTAACCATTACTTGTTTGCCCCTTGAACAAAACACATGGACCCCAGTGGTCAGTGATGAGACTCGGCCATGGAATAGCGATTTAGACTTTCTTCCTACTTCTTCACCACTCAGGAGGAGCAATGAAGCTTCTGTTCCTCAAGCCCTCGGCATAACACGGAGTGAGAAAACAACGCGGGAACGTATTTTGTACATAACTGAGTACGTGGACTATGAAGATGATGATAACTATGAAGATGAAGATGATGATAATGAGGTGTTCACTGAGCGCCCGCATTATTCCAATGACGCGTGTCCATACGATCGCTGCAGACACCTCCAGATTCCTTGCGAGGAGATACAGAAGAGGTCAGGAGGGAAATGCCTTTGTCCTGGGATTAGTCCAAGCTCAGTTCTTCCTGACTCCCCCCGTTTGAAGCAGGTTATTCCTGGACAGGCTGTAATTGGGGTGCACTGGTGTGCGCCTCTTTCAACGGTCCAGTCCTACAGAGTGGTGTACGGTCCACCTGAAGGACCACTGGAGACGGGACCCTTGCTCAATCAGTCGCATCGCTTCTTCTCCATTACAGATCTCCTCCCTGGAACTGCTTACAAGGTGTGCGTGGTAGCCATTAATGATGCAGGAGAAAGCCAAGTAGACCCTGGAGATGGAGACGATGCAGACCTGGGCCAAGGAGATACTGTAGGGCCATGTGGCACATTTCATACCTATGCTTCACAGGGGGTTTATACGGCTATAGGAGTTGGCTCAGCAATACTTGCCGGAGTATTGGGGTCTTCTGTCCTTTTTTATTGGTTTTGGAGAAAAAAGAAGGTCAGAAGTATTAAAAGGACAAGAGGGGATGATACTGGGGTAACAAATATGTCTTTTAAGGCAGAGAGCATGGAAAACCTATGAGATTTTTGTAAATCTTTGATTAAAGTGGGTAGAATGATATGGATTACATTTGTGCTCCATGTTATGTGTATTTTATGTACATATTTATTTATTATATTTATACAAAATAAATATTTTTTTATAGAAATTTGTTACATGTTTCACCCTGTAAAGAGTCTATGGACTACAGTTTTGTTTTTTTGGGTTGAGGAGAATAATTACAGAATCACAATTACACAAAGTTTGCAGGACCGGAATAGGATTTCTGGCAGAATCCCATTGGGTCAGACAGTCTTTATGTC
>JARQOD010000010.1:76373310-76458252 GCA_033576555.1 Oophaga sylvatica | reverse complement strand
TTTTCAATTTCCCTCAGGGGTGCCCCCATGATTGTAAGAAAAAAAATTTCTATTGTTTCCTTTCCATCAAACTTGGGTTGACCATTTGGGGTGCTGTTTGCTATATGGGACTCGGGGGCAAGTGGAAATTTTTAGGATATCCCCTTTGTTTGAAAGGGGGGAACGTTCAGTGAGGAGCCTCCAAAAGATGGAGACTGTGGTTGGCCCCTGTGACCCTGACCAGTGGATCGGGAAACGGAGCCTTTGGGGGCCCTTTTGGGGTAAAGATCATCAAAGAAACTGTCCTTTTGTTATCTTTTCCCCCCACTTTCCTTATTCTGGGGCTACAGGCGCGGGGCTCAAAACCCCTCCATTAACGGGGAGCCCAAAGGAATTACATTTCCAGAGAAAAGTGAGTCCAAAGGGTTTCAGCTTGCTTTTTCCCAAAAAGAACCCATGTCAGCCCCTGAACTACCAGCTGTATACCGGGACTATGTGGATTTATGTGAAAAGAGAACGGACCAGCCCCCCCTCACCGTCCTATGATTGTCCAATTGAATTTTTCCCCGGGAGCAAGATACCTTTTGGTAAGTTTACCCCGGGCCCCCCCGAGCAAAGGGGTTTTTTAAAGGGGATTACATAACGAAAATCCCCCCAAAAGGGTTTTCCAATACCCCCCTCTTCACTCCTGCGTTCCCCCCCATCTTCTTTGTAAAAAAAAGGGGGGGTCTCTGAACCCTTTTTAGAAAATAGGGAACTCAATAAGGTTACTATTAAAAACCCGTTATCCTTTGCCTTTAATCCCTGGGTTATTGGAGGAGGGGCGAAATCCAAAAATTTTTTTCCCAAACTGGATTCCGTGGGGCCCCCTAATTTGGGTTTCCGATTAGACCTTGGGGGGAAGGAAAACTGCATTAGGTACCCCCCCTATGGAAAATTTAATATCTTTTTTTGTTTTTTTGGGGCGAACCCCCCCGCCACTTTCCAACACTGGTGAATGACATTTTTGGGGTCCCCCAGAAAATTTTTTGGGGTTTTTAAACGGTGTATTCAATTTTTTCTAAACTCCACAGGGAAATCAGGGGCATGTAGAATGGTTTAAACTTTCCTAAAACAAAACCATCTTACAAAAAAAAGGAAAAAGGGGAAATTTCCCCTAGGCCCAAAAATTCAATTTCGGGGGTTTTTTACGTTCAAAAGGGGGTTTTAGTATGGGGGAAAACAAAACCCCCAAGGGCCATCAAGGTTTTGGGCCCTTTCCTAGAAATTGAAGGGGGGTCAGCCTTCATGGGTTTTTTCCAAACCCTTCTATAGAAGTTTTTTGGGGAAATTTTTCTGTTTGTGCCCCTTCCCCCAAAATTCCCCGGGGAAAAGAGTCTTTTTTCTCCGCCCCCCAAAGCCCGGGGCCCTTTTTTCCCGTCTAAAGGATAAATTTACCACCGCGCCTATCTTAGTACACCCCAAACCCCCCGAACTTCCCTTCAAAATAGGGGGTGGATGTTTCCCAGACGTCCCTTTGGAGCTATATTTTTCCCCAGAGAAAGGTGGAAGAATGTTTTGCATCCTGTCCCTTTTTTTTCCCCCAGCGGGTTGTCTTCGGCGAGAGGAACAAACAAATGTGGGCAATAGAGAGTTTTTTGGCCATTATTGCCCCCTTCAAAGAATGGAGACCCCTTCTTCAGGGAGCTCACAGCAATAGTCGTCCTGACAGCCATCGAAACCCTTTTGA
This sequence comes from Oophaga sylvatica, assembly GCA_033576555.1. Lineage (NCBI taxonomy): Eukaryota > Metazoa > Chordata > Amphibia > Anura > Dendrobatidae > Oophaga > Oophaga sylvatica. The sequence continues at coordinate 76,456,544 of JARQOD010000010.1, read as the reverse complement.
ATTTTCGGGGTGGGAAAAAGGGGCCCCTGCTTCCCCCCCCCCGGTTTGGGGAAATTTTTTTCCAAACCCAAATTTTAAATTTTTAAAAATTTCTTATGGGCCCCGGATGGGGGCAAGGGAAAAGGGCCGATGCACTCCGGGAAATCTTTCAGCAAGCCCGGGTTCCCTTACCCCTCCCAAGACTATTCTTCCGATCAAATTTTCCCGGGGAAAGTGATTTCATAACAAGACCTACTTAAACATAAGGGGAAACATACCGCGGATTCCTTGTTGGGACAACCCCCAAGGGACGTAAGTCTTTTTTTAAGAAAAATGTGGGATTCAGGACAAATCTGTATATACCTGAAACAGTCGTTGAGAGTATTGAAAAAATAAACCCGATTCCAAGATGCTGGGAAAGGGGGAAATTTTAAAGACACAGGAATTTCCCTTTTCGTTTCTTTTTGGGGGCCCACTTACGGGAAAAATGTTTTTAAAATAAAGTCCCTTTTTGTGAAGCTGTGCAAGATGGGAAAACCCCGGCTCCTCACCCAATGGTCCCGTTGAAAAACCCCTTTCCCCCCCCGGGGCCCCCCCCTGTGGACCATTTTTTTGGGAAATTTATTGGGAGTTCCCAAAAACCCCTCAAGGAAGAACACCTTCTAGGGGGGTTGTCTTTTTAAAAAAGGAGCTCTTTTACCCCCGTTGGGGGCCCACTAAAAAAAGACATAAAAATTTTTTGATTAAATGTTTTCGCTTACGGGGTACCCGGAAAAAGGTCCTTTTGGAATTTGAGGGGTGCAATTCACTTCAAGGTTTTGAAAAAAATTTTGTCCCCCATTGGACATTAAATAAACCTTTTTTTTGTTTTTTATCCCCGACAAAGGGGCCCAAAAGAACAAACCCCAAAAAACCCTGAGAAAAATTCCCTGCTTTATCTCCCCTACAGGATATTGGGTGGATCTATTCCACGGGGCTGATTTTCTTATTTAAAAACTCTCAGAGCCCCTCCCCTAAGCATCTCCTTTTTACCCCAAAATTTGGGGTTTTTACCCCAAAATTCTTCCTGATTTTTTCCCTAGAAAACCCCCTTTCCAGCGGGGGTAAAAAAATCAAAGTCTTTACAAAGAAATGGATCTTTCTAAAGGGAAAAACGGGGAAATTGGGTAGGAAAAGGGACAAAAAAACGCAGATAAATTTTAAAAACCCGGGACCAGCTTTCAAGTGGGGAAATTGGTCTGGCTGTCCCAAACCCGAAATCTTAATTAAGGAAACCATGTCTAAGTTTGGGACTAAGTAAAATTGGACCCCCCAAAAAAAAAAAAATTATAAGGCCCTTGCTTTTCGTCTTCAACCCGCCCAGAACTATAGAATCCCCCCTTTTCTTTCTGTATCCTTTTTCTAAAAAGGCCCGCAACACCCAAAACGTTTCCCCGGGTTCTTTTTTCCTTTCCCCGGGGGCCCGTGAGGATGGGAGGGGAATTTGGGTGGAAAAGGGGTTTTAGATTCCAGGTTGTACAGAAAACAGTTTTTTAAAATTTTTTTTTAAAGGCAGGGTAAACCCCGGTGGAGGCAATATGGGGAAACCTCAATAACTTAAGCTCCTCGCTTGCTCCCCATTTCATCGAGTCCCCCGACAAGCCTGGTCGGGTCATCCGGGGGGTTTTCCCCAAAGGGGGGGAAAAAAAAGTAAGGTTCTTTGTACATGTTTCTTAAAAATCGTTTTTCCGCAGCCATTTTTTTTTCTTTTCTTGCGCACTATTTGCCCTCATTTTAAGGGGGGTTTTTTCCTTTTTCTTTGTTCCCCCCCGATTCTCCCCCTCTTGTTTTTTAAGCAGCCTGCTAAAGCAAAAGTGCTTAAAAATCAAGCCTGCGGGGGCCCCTGTGACCTGACCCCTGGAAACCTTGAACTTTTTACTCCAGAAATTTCCCCTAGGGGATTTTGAATTTTTGGGGAAATTCTGGAAACCTGCTTTTTGATAATCCACGTTTGGGGGGAAAATTACGGTAAAAAGAGCCCTTTAACCTTTTGTGGAAAGTTATTGCTGGCTTTTTTTAAGGGGGTGTTGTGAATGGGTTTAGATGAGTTCGAGCGGGGCCCCCTTTCGGGGGGTTACAAGGGCCCTGGGAGGATTGTGAGGACTGGAATCAGGTTTTTTGATTGGTCTTTTTTAAAAGGGAAAATCATTTTCCCATCAGGGTTGCCGGTGATAAATTTTTTTGGGGTCGAACCCTTTTTTCCCCCCTTTTTTCCCCCGGTGCCGCTGTTGTGTGGGAAACTCCTGCTATAAAGAAAAAAACAATTTCTTATTTTTTTTTTGCTATATTTTTGCATTTCCCCCTGCATTCTTTTGGGGGGCCTTCTGGGCCCCCCCCGGGGGGGGCTTTTCCCCTTTCCCTTTTTGTCCCCCAAACTTGTTTTTTACTTTTGCTTTTTCCTTTTTTTCAGTGGCTGTTTTTTTTGTTACCCCAAAAGAGCAAAAATTTTGGTGGTAGGGTGTGTGATCTCGGGGATTTTGAAATTAGTAGATTTGGGGTTTTTTCGGGGTTTTTGGTTGCATGAGTCCCTTCCTGTCCTTTTTTTTTTTTAGATATTTTGGGGCCCCAAAGGGGGTTTTGCTTTTTCTATTTTTTTTTTGTGTCTTTTTTTTCCTTTTTTTAAAAACCGCCAAACATGTTTGGGGGTTGCTTTTTTTTTTGGGGGTTTGCTGGGGGCAGTAGTTTCCTTTTTTCTACTTTATTTGTATTTTTTTTTTTCTCAGGTGTGGGGGGCTCTGGGAAAACCAACAAAAAACGCCCCAAAAGGGCTGCCTCTAGTTGGGGGGGTTTTAGCAGGGTACTCAATCTCATAGATTCCAATTTTTTTGGGGTGATTTCCTTTTTTGGAAACCCCTCAGCTACCGAAACATAACTTTATCACCCGGGCCCAAAAAAAAAATTGAAAGGAAAACCCCAAAAAGGAAAAAATATTTAAAGGGGAAAAGAAAAGTTGTCAGAGTATTTTTCTGTTTGTTGCTTTTTTTTTTTTTTTCCCCCTTTGTTCTCTGGGTGGGGGAGGACTTTTCCTCAAGGTTTTTTGAAACGGTTGTCGGGCCCGTGTGGACCCCCTTCCCAGGGGGTTTCCCAGAGTATTGCTGATATCTTGGGGGGTTTGCCTGTTGGGGAAACCCTGGTCCCACCCCGTTTTTTTTTTGGGGATCGAGCAAATTTTTTAAAATTTTTAAAAATAATTGTAAATTTTTTTTCCCCTTAAAACAAGTCCCAGGAAAGAAAAAGGGAGCGGGTTTTCAAATTACATTCCTCCTGCGGGGGGTCCTAAAGGAAAGGGGGTTTTTTCCCCAAAACCCCGGGGGTCCTTTTTGAGTGATGTTGATGCTTTTTTAAATTTTTGGGGGGTTTTGTACGTCCCAAAAAGCCCCACGCAAGCTGAAAAAGCCTTTTTGGGGATTAATCGGGGGCTTGTGCCCTGAGTTAACGCCGATTTTCCCTGGTGGGGGCCCCGCCAAAGGGAAAATTGACGACGCTTTGGGGGGCCCCTTTTTCCCGGGGGGGTTGTGGGGTAATAAAAAGGTGTTAGGTGGGTTTCCCCCCGCCCCCCTCTGGCTCAAGGGATTCTATGTCTTAGCGATTCAAATTACGATTTTTCGTGGCGGAAGTATCGTGAGGGTTGCCTTGTGACCCCACCCTGCGGGCCCCCTGCAGGGGTTATGGATGGTGTCTGGGGCACAGCGAAATGAGTTTCGAAAGCGCAAGGGGGTTTATTTTTTCTATGTGGGATGCCCCTCGCTATTTCTCTGCCCAAAAAGGGGGAAAAAAATTTTCACCCCCCAGTTTTTTTGGGGGTGTGTTAAAACTAAGTTTTTTTAACTGTCATCTGATATGCTCTTGCCCCCATTTTCTGCTCAGGCTTTCGTTGTTCTGGAGAGCTTTTAAAACCCATGGATTGTTTTTTGCTAAAAGTTGGGGGGTTTCCCTTGATACCCTACAAAAGTCTATTCCCCTACGGGGGGTCGATTCTACCCCCTTTTTGGGGGGGGAATAAACCCCAGTTTTCTCTCAGGTTTAATGAGGGGGTTTAACCTGATCACCGGAGTGCTGCAAATTTTTTTGGGTTTTTATAATCTGCATGACATTATCCGGGGCTGGGGTTTTCCCCTTGGGTTTCAGTCTCATAATCCTGTTTTGGATTGGAAAACCCGTGTTGTAACCCGTTGGGGTGCCAATTTGGTTTTTTTCCAACACTCCTGTTTTTTTTTGCCTCCCCCAGGTGAGGATGTTTTCCCCCTTTTTTTTTTATTTTTTGGGTGTGTTTTGCGAAAGTAAATCTGCATCCTTAACCCCCCCCTAGGAGCGTGACTGGCTATTGAATTAAATGCCCGGAATAAAATTTTCCCCCGGGTCGCCTTTTTAACTTCAAAACCCGAACAGACGCTATCGGTTTATATCAAGGAATAATTTTGGGGAAGGGTCATACAGCCCTCCCCTTCCCTTTTTGTGCCGGTTTTTTTTTTTTGGCCCCAAAAAAAAAGTTCAATTTGGGTGTATTGATATCGTCTCTTAAAAATATTTTCTGTGAAATACAATACCCCTTCCCCCTTTATTTCGACTGTTTTCCGGGGGTTTAAAAAAAAGCTACTTGGTTTACCAAGCTTTACCCCGGGGGGGGGTATAACCTTATTGCATTAAGCACGGGGGTAAAAGGAAGCGGCATTTAAAAACCCCTAAAGGGGTTTTTTTGGTACCTTGTGATGCCCTTTGGGGTCAAATGCCCCCTTCCTTTTCCCCGTCCTTCATAAAAACATTTTTAGGGTTTTTTTGGGGCAAGTTTCTGAGTTAAATTTGGGTGATAAATTTTATTTTTTCAATTTTATTTGGGACTCTCATGTGAAACATTTTCGGAACGGTTCCAGTTTTTGAGGGAATGTCTGTATAAAAAGGGGGATCAAATTTTCTTTTTGGCGTACAGAAGATTTTTTTTTGGGGGATTCATTTTGTCCCCATCTGTTTTTTGAAAGGGCCCCGGGCCCAAGGGTTCAGGCCATCTTTTTTTGGGGGGGCCAAAACCCTTTTTTTTTTTAAAAGGGGCCTTCAGAGTTTTTTTGGGTTTTCCCCCCAATTTTTTTTCGTAATTTTTTTGGTAATTCCCCTTTTATTTTTAAAAAACCCCATAACTGCCCCCAAAAAAGGGGGTTCTGAGGGGGAAAAATTTGGGCCCTTTGGGGGCATCTCTGCGTTTCAGGAATTAAGCAGAGATTCCTTCTGCCCCTTCGGGGGAGCCTAAATGTTTTCTCCTTTTAGGGGGGGGTTTGATCCCTCTAAAAGGGGGGAAGGTGCCTTTTTTGCCCCAAAAAGCCAGGACCTCAAAAGTAACCCTTGTCCTTTTTTCTCGAAAATTTTCTCCTATGAAAAAAATTTTGAGGGGGGAATGGGGGATTTTTTGGCCCCGAAGTGGGTTTTTTGAAGAGTGGAAAATTTTGGTGGGGGGCCCCCAAAAAAATCAGGGGGGGGTCCTTATGCCTTTAAGAACGGGGGTTATTGGAATCTGCCAGGCGATCAACCCCGAAAAAGGCCAGGGGGGGCCCTTTTTTTTCCCAAAATTTTTTAAATTTTTTTGGTTTTCCCCTTTCCCCCCGGCACTAAGAATGTTAAGGCGGGGGGCCCCCTCAGGATTTTCCCTTTGGGGTCTCCTGAGCTATCTGATCCCTCTGTTATTTTGAAGGAGGGTTTATTTCCCTTTTCCCCCTCTCCCAATTTGGACTTGCTCTGGAGGGGTGTAGGAGGGGGGGGGCCCGACGCTGCCCTGTTGGAAAATTTTTTGTCCCGGACCAATGGAAAAAGAGGGGGTTTTGCCCTGAGATTCATTGTTCCGCTTTGGGGGGGGGCACCCCGGAATTTTTGGTACCGGGTTTTTGGGTTTGGGGGGGCCCCTTTTGGGGCCTTTCCCTTTTGTCTGCGATGTCAGGGAATTTGTGCGCCCCCCCCCCCCCGGGGGGGATTTCCCCTCTCGCTCCAACCCTTGCTCTCGCTCTAGGGGGTTTTTTGCCCCCAGGGCCTGTGCCCAAGAGCCATGGCCATATCCTTTGGGATTTTTTTCCGATCTTCCTGTTTTCAAGAATGACCACCATCCGGGAAAAATTTTGGGGTGGGGTTTTTCCCAAAAAGGTACATTTTGGGCCAATTCCCCAATTTCCCTTTCCCCCTCTGAATTTTGGGGCCGTTGTTCCTTCCCGCACGGGTTCGTTTACCCGGCATTCCGAAACATTGTTCTGCCCGAGGAGTCCAAATTTTTTTCCAGTTTTTTTAGGATTTTTTTTTCAAAAAATGGGGTTTTTTAAATTTTCTTTCTCCGGGCATTTCAAACCTCAGCCCCAAAGGGCCCAAAATGAGAAAACAAACCGACTTTTGGGGATTATCAAAAATCCCTTTTTGTCTTTCTGTCAGGATGACTGGGGGGCTTTTTTTCCTTTTTTGGTGATTTTTCTTAAAAAAAAGGGGTTTGCTCGCCCTTTGATGTCCCCCGTTTTTTTGTAATTCTGGGTTTTTACCCCCCGATTTTTTTTTGGGGGGCGGAGGCTTTTTTTTTCCAGGTGTTTTACTCTGTTGTTGACGTTTTAGCAATTTGGGACCAGGTAGTGGAGAGGTTTTTCCCCCTCTCAGGAAAGGCCCCCGCGGGTTTTCAAAACCGGGGTAGGACTGAAGGGGCCTGGGTTTTTTTAAAGGGGGGGAAAATTGGGGCCCGGGTTTTCCTCAAAAAAAATAAATTTCCCATGAAAAGTAGCATCCCCCTAAATTTAAGCCTGGGGTTTTTGGGGCCTTTTTAAAAATCAGGGGATTATTAACCCCGTTTTTTTTTTTTTGCTTTTCCGGACATTTAAGACCCCTAACGGTTTTCCCCAAAATCCTTTTTTAAGGGGGTTTTTTGACCCCGGGGGTTTCCCTGCCTTTTCCCCCTGCCCCCGTTTTTTGGGTTTAGGGCAAAATGGATATGTGGTTAGAAAATATTTGGGTTTTTCTTTTTTTTTAAAAAAAAATCCAAATTTTTGGGTTTAAAAGGGAGGTTAGGTCAGGAAATAATTTTGGGGGGTTTTTTTTCGGACACCATGCTAGGAGACTTACCCCTGCGTATCATGAACTCACCCCGAACCTGGTTGCTCAAATGGGGGTTCGGTGGACCCCTCCTAAAGGGGGGGGGACTGTTGTAAAGGGGTTTTTGGGTGGTTCTGAGCAAAAGGCCCCTCGGGGGTTCAAGGGGGGTACCAAATGAGGATTGGAGGAAGGGGGTCAGGTGTTATGTTGGGGTTTTTTTAAAGGGGGAAACAATTTTTCCCTCAGGGTTCCCGGGGGATCAATTTTTGGGGGAAACCTTTTTTTTTCCCCTTTTAGCCCGCTGTGTTTTCTGTTTTTCCTGCTTCAGAAAAACAATTCTTATTTTTTGTTTTTGCTTATTTTTGCTTTGGTCCCGCATTTGTGGGGGCCTTCGGGTCCCCCCCGGGGCTTTTGCCCCCCTCAGTTTTGTCCCGCCCCTGTGTTTTGTACTTTTTCTTTTTTCCCTTTTTTTAGTGGCTCTGTTTTTTTACACCAGAGAACTAATTAGGTGGAAGGGGCGTGTGATCTCGGGGGGGTTTTGAAATTAGTAGATTTTGGGTTTTTTTTCGGGTTTTTTGGGGTTTTCAGTGAGTACCCTTCCGTCCTTTTCTATTTAGATAGTTTTTGGGGGCCCGCTTTTTCTTTTACTTTTTTTTTTTCTGTTCAGTAATTTTTTTTTGTCTAACCGCCATTACATTTTTGGGGGGTTGCATTTTCTTTGGGTTCTCCCCGGGGGGAGATAGCTTTCCTATTTCTATCTTTGGTGTAGTTGTTTCCCCGGCTGTGACGAGGCTTGGGGCCCAAAAAAAAGGAAAAGCCCCAGGCTGCCTTATTTTTCGGGGGTTAGTCAGGTAAAGGAAAACTCATAGTTCCCCAAAAACTCTGGTGTTTTTCCCCTTTTTTTCCTGCACTCCCGTACCGAAAAAACCGGCCCTGTTTTCTCCTGTTCGTACCTAAAAAAGTGTGCCCCCTTTTCCCCCCTTGTATGAAGAAATACAAGTCCTTCTATATAAATGTGTCCCTGTGTCCCTTTCCCCGCCCCAAGCAAAAGAGCTATATGAACTGTCCCCATACATTACCCCCCGGGGTTTGATGGAACCGGTTGTTAAAAAAACACCGGTTCCCCGAACCGGGGGGGAAGAGAGCGGCGACCCGGGGAAATTATTTTCACCTGAGAGTGGGGGGTTTCCCTGGGGCCCCGGGGTCAAGCTTTCATTTGGAGTGGGGATGAGGGGCTATTTTATGTGTGGGGGGATTTGGAGTGGGGATGGGGGGCTATTTTATTGTGGGGGGATTTGGAGTGGGGATGGGGGGCTATTTTATGTGTGGGGGGATTTGGAGTGGGGATGGGGTTATTGTATGTGTGGGGGGATTTGGAGTGGGGATGGGGGGCTATTTTATGTGTGGGGGGATTTGGAGTGGGGATGGGGTTATTGTATGTGTGGGGGGATTTGGAGTGGGGATGAGGGGCTATTTTATGTGTGGGGGGATTTGGAGTGGGGATGGGGGCTATTTTATGTGTGGGGGGATTTGGAGTGGGGATGGGGGGCTATTTTATGTGTGGGGGGATTTGGAGTGGGGATGGGGTTATTGTATGTGTGGGGGGATTTGGAGTGGGGATGGGGGCTATTTTATGTGTGGGGGATTTGGAGTGGGGATGGGGGGCTATTTTATGTGTGGGGGGATTTGGAGTGGGGATGAGGGGCTATTTTATGTGTGGGGGGATTTGGAGTGGGGATGGGGGGCTATTTTATGTGTGGGGGGATTTGGAGTGGGGATGGGGTTTTTGTATGTGTGGGGGGATTTGGAGTGGGATGGGGGACTATTTTATGTGTGGGGGATTTGGAGTGGGGATGGGGGGTTATTTTATGTGTGGGGGATTTGGAGTGGGGATGAGGGGCTATTTTATTGTGGGGGATTTGGAGTGGGGATGAGGGGCTATTTTATGTGTGGGGGGATTTGGAGTGGGGATGGGGGCTATTTTATGTGTTGGGGGATTTGGAGTGGGGATGAGGGGCTAATTTATGTGTGGGGGGATTTGGAGTGGGGATGAGGGGCTATTTTATGTGTGGGGGGATTTGGAGTGGGGATGGGGGCTATTTTATGTGTGGGGGATTTGGAGTGGGGATGAGGGGCTATTTTATGTGTGGGGGATTTGGAGTGGGGATGGGGGGCTATTTTATGTGTGGGGGGATTTGGAGTGGGGATGAGGGGCTATTTTATGTGTGGGGGGATTTGGAGTGGGGATGAGGGGCTATTTTATGTGTGGGGGGATTTGGAGTGGGGATGGGGGGCTATTTTATGTGTGGGGGGATTTGGAGTGGGGATGAGGGGCTATTTTATGTGTGGGGGATTTGGAGTGGGGATGAGGGGCTATTTTATGTGTGGGGGGATTTGGAGTGGGGATGAGGGGCTATTTTATGTGTGGGGGGATTTGGAGTGGGGATGGGGGCTATTTTATGTGTGGGGGCTGGGGATTTGGAGTGGGGATGGGGGTATTTAATATGTGTGGGGGGATTTGAGGGTACTGAAGAGTATGCATGTATAAGGAAACAGTATGGGGGATGGTTGCAGACAGTATGGGTGAACGGGTGAATGTATGTGGACACAGTATGGGGAGTCAGGGGTATGTGTGAGCAGACAGTATAGTGAGGGGGTAAATATATGAGGAGACAGTATGCTGAACAGGGGGATGTGTGAGGAGGGAGGGGAATAGTGTGAGGTGACAGTATATTGCAGATATTTTTATTTAGGGGCATTATAATGACTCTTCTGTCTTTAAGGGCATCGCGTAGAGAGTTGGTGTAGAAGAGCGGAGAAGATGGAGGTCTGCAGAGACGGCTGTGGATGAGAAAACTCATCATGGGATCTTGACAAGATGAAGAAAAGGAGAACGACTCCAGAGACAGCGTCATCTATAAGGTACCTGGATATAAATATTATTTGTGAAATTGACTAATTCTCATGTCTTTATTTGTTAGGAGCATTAAAGGGGTTCTCCAGGTCTGTGTCACATAGAATGACTGCAGACTCAGCACAAACCTGGAGAACCCCTTTAATGCTCCTAACATAAATAAAAACATGAGAATTAGTAAATTTCTGAATTCTCACAGTGCTCACTGCACGCTGTCAGGATTTTCTCGTGCCGGTGATTTACATACATGCGGTCACATGCTGACTAGACGTGTGTGGCCTCACTCAATGAAAATGAACGGAGCGAGGCCGGGCACGTCTAGTCGGAATGTGGCTACAAGTATATAAATCACATGCTTGTGCTGACATGACCGTGTACTCTCGCCACCGGTAAGGGAGAATCCTAAAAGTGTGCAGAGCATTAGTTGTGAGAATTCAGAAGCTGCACTGTCAGGATTCAGCTCTGCAGGTTCCAGCAGTCATCACATGGACACTTCACTCATGCCATTTTCATACTTATGGTCCTGTGACAACGAGCTTCTCCTCCTGCTTCTCTCAGTTTTTCACTGAACATTGAGAGCATTAGGGAGAGCAGCTCGTCGGTACATGACTAAGTGTGCAAATCGCATGTGTGCGGAGGGGGGGCGCCGAAACAAATTCTTGCCCCGGGTGCCAGAAAGCCTAGATACGCCTCTGACCGCAACACACCGCCAGCCCCCGGGACTGATCTCTGCAGTGCGGCGATTGGGTAGCGGCGCGCCGCGGCCATCTTCAGTCACGAGGAAGAGCTGAAGAGAGAGGAGAGAGCAGAGGCTGCGAGGCAGAGCTGCAGAGTCTCTGAGGTACTGTGTGTGTGAGCAGCTGCCTGAGCTGCGGCGCTACCTGGGGCTGGCCTGGCCTGGAGACTATTTGGGCAGTATGTGCTAAGTTCTATTTGGGCAGTGAGTGTAGTATGTCACTGTATTATTTGGGGCTGGGCAGTGGGCCCTCAGCACTGTATGACAGTGTGAGCAGCTGCCTGAGCTGCGGCGCTGCCTGGGGCTGGCCTGGCCTGGAGACTATTTGGGCAGTATGTGCTATTTGGGCAGTATGTCACTGTATTATTTGGGCACTGTATGAGGTATTATATGAGCACTATGTGATTATATTATTTGGCACTGTATTGTTTGAGCATTATGTGACGGTATTATTTGGGCACTCTGTGACTGTATTATTTGGGCACTGTATTATTTAGGCACATTCAGTGCCAGGAGCCCTTCCTTCTTGCCTGCGGCTCCTTAGCTGCTGCAGAACCTCATTTTAAAGAGGGAAGGAGAGTGGAGTGGTTTTTGTGACGCTATGAGGGGCTGCCTTGCTGCTGCAGAACCTGTTTTTGCCTAAAACCTTTTATGTGGAAAAAATTAATCACACCTGGATCCTGCAGTTCCTCCAGGACTACAAGTCCCAGCAGAACGTGGGGAGCAGTGATGTAATCCTTCAGCCTCTGACTAGCTATACCTCCCCCTTCTTTAAAAAGAGGTTCTGCAGCTGCGGAGGGAACATATATGTATGAATCACAACCCAGCTGCTGCAGAACCTCTTGAGGGAATCCCATTGCGCAGGCTTCGGGGGTGTGGCTTCAAAATGGGTGTGGCTTAAAAAGGGTGTGGTTTAAAAATGGGTGTGGTTTACCGACGCACAAACACAGAACCTGTTGTTAAAAAATTGAATCCCACCCCTGGGTAGAGGGCATTCTTAAACCCCTGGTAAAGGATACACCCAGCTACATTCAGGACACAACTGACCTACTGAATAAACTAGCAGCAATAGGTCCTCTACCAGAAGGAACCATCCTGGCCACCATGGATGTGGAATCTTTGTACTCTAATATCCCACACCAGGATGGATTAAATGTCTGCAAAGTCTTCATGGAAAACACTGGGAATGATGCTGATTCTGTGGTGAAACTCACAAAATTCATCCTCACCCACAATTACTTTGAATTTGACTACAAGATCTATCTTCAGGAGACTGGCACAGCTATGGGAAGTAAAATGGCTCCACAGTATGCAAATCTTTTCATGGCCAAGCTTGAAAGCGACTTTTTGTCCTCGTACCCCATCAGGCCTCGGGTCTACTACCGCTACATTGATGACATTTTAATCATCTGGACGGAGTCTGAGCAACAGCTAAAGACGTTCCATGAACAGTTCAACCAATTTCATCCCACCATCAACTTAACACTCAACTACTCCAGCACTTAAATTAACTTTTTGGACACCATCATTAAGCTAAAGAGCAATGAAATAGAGACATCCCTGTATCAGAAGCCAATCGACAGTCCAACATACCTTAAACGGGACAGTTTCCTTCCAAAACACATAAAAAACTCTATTGTCTACAGCCAAGCCATCAGATACAACCGTATATGTTCCAACCCCATGGATAGAGATGAACACCTTTGTCGCCTCAGAAAGACCTTTTTAAATCAGGGTTACCATCCAAGAACAATTGAAAACCAAATTACAAGAGCCACCAGAATATCAAGGAATCACCTGCTACATTACAAAACTAAAGATGAAAATAACCGGGTGCCTCTAGTGGTCACCTACAATCCAAATCTGGAGATGCTAAGGGGAGCTGCACGGAAACTACAACCTTTACTACAAAAAGATGCCCGATTACAATCCATATTTCCAGACCCCTCCACTACTGTGCTTTAGGCAGCCCCCAAATCTAAGAAGCATCATTGTCAGAAGCTCCCTGTCCTCCCCAACAGCTGCAGGACCCTTTCCTTGCAACAAGAAAAAATGTAAAACCTGTCCAATTATAATGACCACAGACAAGATAAAGATCCCCAACTCCCATCAGGACTACAAGATCCCAGGTACTTTCGGCTGCATCACATCTAATGTGGTGTACCTAATTATATGTATTAAAAATCACTAAAGTTGACAAATCCCCGGGCCCGGATGGGATACACCCCCGAGTACTGCAGGAATTAAGTACAGTTATAGATAGACCTTTATTTTTAATCTTTAAAGATTCCATAATAACGGGGTCTGTACCACAGGACTGGCGTATAGCAAATGTGGTGCCAATATTCAAAAAGGGGGCAAAAACTGAACCTGGAAATTATAGGCCAGTGAGCTTAACATCTACTGTGGGTAAAATCCTGGAGGGTTTTTTAAGGGATACTATATTGGAGTATCTGAAGCTGAATAACCTCATGACACAGTATCAGCATGGGTTTACGAGGGACCGTTCTTGTCAGACTAATCTGATAAGCTTTTATGAAGGGGTAAGTTCAGGACTGGACCAAGGGAATGCAGTGGACGTGGTGTTCATGGACTTCTCAAAAGCTTTTGATACAGTGCCACACAAAAGGTTGATACATAAAATGAGAACAATGGGGATAGGGGAGAATATGTGTAAGTGGGTTAAGAACTGGCTCATGGATAGGAAACAAAGGGTGGTTATTAATGGAGCACACTCGGACTGGGTCACGGTTAGCAGTGGGGTACCACAGGGGTCAGTATTGGGGCCGCTTCTCTTTAACATATTTATTAATGACCTTGTAGGGGGCATACAGAGTAGTATTTCAATATTTGCAGATGACACTAAACTCTGCAGGGTAATAAATACAGAGGAGGATAATTTTATATTACAGGAGGATTTATGTAAACTAGAAGCTTGGGCTGATAAATGGCAAATGAGCTTTAATGGGGATAAATGTAAGGTCATGCACTTGGGTAGAACAAATAAGATGTATAATTATGTGCTTAATTGTAAAACACTGGGCAAAACTGTCACTGAAAAAGACCTGGGTGTATGGGTGGACGACAAACTCACATTTAGTGGCCAATGTCAGGCAGCTGCTGCCAAGGCAAATAAAATAATGGGATGCATTAGACGAGGCATAGATGCTCATGAGGACAACCACTGAGGACTCTCAAGTCTAAATATTTTTCTATCTACTGGCTAACACGGTACGAAGATACACATCTTTCCTATATCATGAGGAGAACATAATTTTACCTCTATACAAGTCACTGGTGCGACCACACTTAGAATACTGTGTGCAGTTCTGGTCTCCGGTGTATAAGAAAGACATAGCTGAACTGGAGCGGGTGCAGAGAAGAGCGACCAAGGTTATTAGAGAACTGGGGGGTCTGCAATACCAAGACAGGTTATTACACTTGGGGTTATTTAGTTTGGAAAAACGAAGGCTTAGGGGTGATCTTATTACAATGTACAAATATATGAGGGGACAGTACAAAGACCTTTCTAATGATCTTTTTACTCTTAGACCTGTGACGGGGACGAGGGGGCATCCTCTACGTCTGGAGGAAAGAAGGTTTAGCCATAATCACAGATGCAAATTCTTTACTGTAAGAGCAGTGAGACTATGGAACTCTCTGCCGTCTAATGTTGTAATGAGTGATTCCTTACTAAAATTTAAGAGGGGACTGGATGCCTTTCTTGAAAAGTATAATATTACAGGCTATATTCACTAGTTTCCTAGATACAGCGTTGATCCAGGGAGCTAGTCTGATTGCCGTATGTGGAGTCGGGAAGGAATTTTTTTCCCCAATGTGAAGCTTACTGTTTGCCACTTGGGTTTTTTTTGCCTTCCTCTGGATCAACATGTTAGGGCAGGTTAGGATAGGATATGGGTTGAACTAGATGGACTTAAAGTCTTCCTTCAACCTTAATAACTATGTTACTATGTTACTAAATGTCCAACTGAGGGTCTGTATGAGGGGGAGACAGGGCAAAAACTGAGAACAAGGATGAATTCCCATCGCCACACAATGAGAGAAAAGAGAATGGATCTACCTGTGGCCAAACATTTTTGTGTGCCCGATCACAGCACTATAGACATGAAATTACTTGTACTGAAAGGTAATTCCACATCTCAAAGATACAGGAGGGTTTGTGAATACAAACTGATGATGACCTTTGACACTCTCAATGCTGGAATGAACCTATCACATGGATTTATGGCCTTTTACATCAATTAAGGAATTTGCTCCCAAGACCCTGTGAGAGTATCACAAAACATTACCAGACCCCAATCAGAGGGCAATAAAACTTTCACACTCCTTATCTATGAACTGTTCCAATATTTATGTTCATCTCTATCTCCCATATTGACAGTTCTGCTTTACGTCACTTGTCTTATCTATTGCATTGTTTCTGTGATGTGTTGTGTATAAGTAATTGATAAGTGATTCTTCCGATTTTGCATTAGTCTTTGCCTGATGAAGAGACCTGAGTAGTCTCGAAAGCTTGCAATTTGTTACCATCTTTTCAGTTAGCCATTAAAAGGTATCAACCACTGAGGACTCTCAATTCTAAATATTTTTCTATCTACTGGCTAACACGGTACGAAGATACACATCTTTTCTGCAACATAATCAAGAAATTTACAACCCATGGCAGCATAGCTATTCTCCCAGGTCGTGGACGGCAGAGAAAAATTGATGAAAGGTTGCAACGCAGGATAGTTCGGAGTGTGGATAAGCAGCCCCAATCAAATTCCAAAGAAATTCAAGCTGTCCTGCAAGCTCAGGGTGCATCAGTTTCAGCACAAACTATCCATTGACATTTGAATAAAATGAAACGCCACGGCAGGAGACCCAGGAGGACCTCACTTCTGACAATACATTAAAAAGCTAGACTAAAGTTTGCCAAAATATACATGATACTGTAAAGATGTATATCTTTGTACCGTGTTAGCCAGTAGATAGAAAAATATTTAGAGTTGAGAGTCCTCAGTGGTTGATACCTTTTAATGGCTAACTGAAAAGATGGTAACAAATTGCAAGCTTTGGAGACTCTTTGAAGCAAATTCCTTAATTGATGTAATTTGCTTCAAAGACCCTGTGAGAACATCACAAAACATTACCAGACCCAATTAGAGGGTAATAAAACTTTCACACTTCTTATCTATGAACTAGTCCAATATTTATTGCCACAACTGTTCATCCTCTCCCATAATGACAGCTCTGCTTCACGTCACTTGTCTCATCTATTGCATTTTTTCTGTGCTGTGTTGTGTATAAATATGTGATTCTTCAGATGTTGTATTAGTCTTTGCCTGATGAAGAGACCTGAGTAGTCTCGAAAGCTTGCAATTTGTTACCATCTTTTCAGTTAGCCATTAAAAGGTATCAACCACTGAGGACTCTCAATTCTAAATATTTTTTTAAAATATACATGAGTAAGCCAAAAATCTTCTGAGAAAGTGTCTTGTAGACAGATGAGGCCAAGATAGAGCTTTTTGGTAAAAAAAAATCATTCTACTATTTACCTAAAATGGAATGAGGCCTACAAAGAAAAGAACACAGTACCTACAATCAAATATGGTGGAGGTTCAAAGATGATTTGGGGTTGTTTTGCGGCCTCCTACACTGGATGCTCTGACTGTGTATAAGGCACTATGAAATCTGAAGATTAACAAAGGATTTTGGGTTGCACTGTGGTGTCCAGTGTCAAAAAGCTGGGTGTCTTAGAAGCCCCCAGAAATGGATGGAAAAAAAGCACTAGGGAATTCCAAAAGTGGTAGCAATGAGTCTGGATTTAAATCCCACTGAACACCTGTGGAAAGATTTTAAAAATACTGTTGGGAGAAGGAGCCCTTCAAAAATGAGAGACGTAGAGCAGTTTGCAAAAGAAGAGTGGCCCAAAATTCCAGTTGAGATGTGTAAGAAGCTAGGTGATGGTTATAGGAAACAATTGATTGCAATTATTTATTCCAAAGGGTGTGCAACCAAATATTAATTTGAGGGTGTCAACAATTTTGTCCAGCCCAGGTTTTGTGTCAAATTATGTCCAATTTGCCTTTTTTCCTCTGTTTTTTTGTGTTGTTCCAATACACACAAAGAAAATAAACATGTGTAATTACAATCATTTTTCTGGGAGAAATACTCCATTCTCTGGAACAATTTCAAGAGTGAGAGCACTCTCGGCCATGACTGTATGTTCTGGCACTGATGGTTGCAGGCTGACCTGAGACTGGGTCCTGAGAGATGAGATGTGTGTCTGGGAGGGACATCAGGATCAATTGCTGCAGTTCATCCTGGAACAGATGATAATAATCTCCTTTTATTTCCCAGTCGTGTACATCACAGCTATAAATATTTCAGTATGGAAGAGGAGTACGCAGATTTCACACGTAGCATTTGCAGTTGCTCATCTCACCTAATAGATTGTGCCCATAGTGCAGCTGAGATACAGCGACAGTGAGTACCACTATAAGGCAGGCGTCACACATAATGTATAAAAATCGGTCCCTTTTTTTTTTCCGGCCGAGAATCGTATCAATGTTTTATGAACAGTGATCCGTATGTAATCTGTTTGCAATGCGAGAATGTGATTTCCTCGAATCTAAATATCCATATGGCATCCGTATAGAGAGATTTTCATACATATATTCATCAAAACATATATATATATACAGTTTATACAGTATGTCAGTGAGACACACATATATATATATATATATTTATATTCATACAGAGCTAGATAGCAGATTAGCCGTTAATTCAATTGTCGGCTTCTATAGAATTTCTGCAGGAGCCGACAGGATAGGAGACATGGTTTACATACTGTAAACCATTGCAGAACATTTTGTTTCATTTATGTCAGTGACTACTACTGTTAGTACTATGTGTGTGTAAAATTTGGGAGCTGTAGGTATTTAATAAAAGAATGTATTCACGGAAAAAAACTGGTGCGGGCTCTCCTATCCTTTCGGCTTCTGCAACGATTTTACAGAAGCTGACAATTGAATTATTGCCTATTCTGCTAAGTATTTCTCTATGAAATATAATAATATATATATGTGTGTCAATGACATATATATAAACCTATACTATGTGTACACATGTATTCTATTTTAACCTGTCAGTGTGATTTTACAGTATGGCGCACTGAATTGCCGGTTTTTCTAAGGACACCTCTGCGTATTTCGCGCAAGTCAAACGCATGTGGGAGCTATGTGTACAGAAACTACTGCAGCTGAGAATAAAGAGACATTCACAGCAGAATACATTAATTATTTTGCTGCACTGCCCTGGACTACAACTCTCAGCAGTCTTTGCTCCTCTTTACATCCTGGAAGCAGAGCAGTAGATGCGGGAGAGACTGATCGGCAAGTGGGATAAGAATGGAGGAGCTAACTGGGCACCAGGAGATGTGTGTGACCTTCCATTGCAGACCGGTAAGACCCTGACATTGTAGAGCAGAGAACAGAGGCACAAAGTGAGTGCTGACAGCTCAGCAGCTCAGTGTGTGAGGAAGGAAGATAATCTTGGAGATGAACCACATCTGCAGACCAGCCATGTTACCAGGAGATGTCCACCACAGCCTGGTCTACCTCAGAGGAGGATCCTGCCATCCATTCCCTGTGTCCAAGGCATCTGGACCCTGCAGCCCCAAGCTGGATCCCTGTGTGACCCCAGACCTGCTACACCAAGGCGTGAGTAGCTAATGCTGGAGCATATAGTTCCACTGTTGAGTTTATAAGAGACACCTTGCTCACAGAGGCGGCTTAAAGGGATGTTACAAATTTAATTGTTTTTTTTTTCAAGATCCCCGTAGAAGTCTATAGAGAAGAATACACCAAAAAACCACAGAGTTCAGCAGTGTCTTTAAAGGCACAGTGGGCAGGAGTTTTCATGAAATCACATCCACTTTGCTTGGACCGCTAAATGCAAACTTTCTGCCCAAAAAACCGCAGCAGAAAAACCCGCAATATTTACGCTACGTGGGAACATGGCCTAGGAAGGCACAATTTTTTTTTTTGCAAAAATTTTACCAGCTCTGCCCACTGCTGCCCCTTTATTTTTTGCATTAATCACATTACCTGGTAATAAGATCGCAGTCTCATTTTCAAGCCGTGGAGATCTACGTTCCCATGGTATGGGCGGGAGTCACTAATTAGGAGACAGTTATAATTACTAACAGTACAGTACAACAATTCTGCCTCAGTAGCGCAGTGCAATATGTAGCGTCTGCACCAGATTCACACAGAAATAGAGGATCATTCTCTAGGTTAAAAGTGGGTAGGTTTTGCTCTTCTTTTATTCCCGCAGCACGATAATCCATTTTTTTGTTTATTCCATCATATGGTTCTTGAGTATGGAACTTTTTATTTAGTGCTAATTTTTCTAGTCTTTAGTAAGAGGGTGTGGCTCATAGGATCCTCAGGGGCGTGTCTTTAGGTTGCTCTGCATTGTTACCACGCTCCTTTAAAAAGACCATAAAATTTACACTAGAGAAAAAAGCAGCTTATAAAAAAAGCTAAAGGGGTTAAATACATGCGAAAATGGCCACTTTTAACCTAGTTTCAGGTCCCCTTTAGGACCCAATTTTTGTATTTTACACTGAAGATAAAAAACGTGAGGACCGCTTCTCTTACATAAAACTCATGATGTAGTGCAGAGCGCACCCTGTAGTCAGCTGCAGGTACTCTCTCAGGGGATCCTTCATGGGAGATAGTGGTCCACAGTCAAAGGCTAGAGACTGCTCAAAGGTTCGGATCTGAGGATTGGAAAAAATATAAAATGATAATAAATTATAATAATAATAAAAATAACAAATTTACATTATTAATTAAAATGTTTATTCCAAGAAAACAAAAATAAAACAGAAGCGGAAAAAATTCTAACAAAGAAAAAACACTGTACTCGTCTGTTAAATCATCCACCAATATAAACTCTAGAGGTCCCTGACAATCTCTGCTTATATTTCAGGAGAAAAGCTTTTCATTCTGTTTTATTTGCTATCCATTGGTTGGAGCTTCATTTCGTAAGGGGGTTGTGTTTATGAGATTTTAACACACACTGAGATAGAACAACACTTCCTGCATGGGCTAAAAATATATTTTTATTTCAGCATATTAGAATATACAAAAATGGTCATAAATATATACCAATCAATAAAGCACAGGAGGGGATACATGGAAGCCGGAACAGGAAAAAAGGTGGGAACACCTGGATCTAGCAAAGCAATGTATGAATATTGCAAACGTATAAATTGCCTAATTCTCTGGAAGTATAAAATACCTACGCTTACAAGGTGTCCATATACTTAGAAATACATAGTTAAAGTGCATGTGCTGTAAACATAATGAACCGCCGAAGTAGATTATACATAAGACAAATCCCTGTATATAACAGGGACACACGTTGACAAGTGTCATAAATTCCAGACTACAATACCTAATCGTGGAACCAAATTTACGCAATACATAAAAAAAATCAAATAAAGCAATGCATATTTACCACAGCGTGTAGGTATCCAGGTGCCCACCACACCCGACACGCATTTCGCTGTGGACGAAGCTATATAGCCTGTATGAGCCCGCATACAGCCCCATATATACAATATGAGACCCCACATAGCCTGCTATATACAGCTTGAGCATTAAAATATCCCCTTATGTACAGTATGAGCCCACACATAGCCTCCCTATACACAATGTGAGCCCCCACGGGACCGCCACCATCTTAGATAGGGCCTATACCAGCCTCCATTTTGTCAGTTCACAGAGCCACAGACTGCTAACTACACAGGGCCTGTTAGCATAACCAGTGTGACCGGTTTTGATGTCCACTATGAATCAAAAGGGCTTTAGTATGCTAATTAGTTTAGGTCCCTGTCTGAATAAGATGGTCAGTAGTATGTTAAATAGCTCAGACTCACGCCAGTATTTCCTGCTCCATATGAATTGCAGGCCGGTTAATATGCGTGCTTCAAAGCAAAGGGGAGGGGCCTAGCAGTTTTAAGAGCTGTAGCCATGAACAGGCTGCTCTCTATCCATTTTCTCACAGCAGCAAGAAGCACAAGGGACAGATTTGATTTGCCTTGCCAAGGGAGCAGCAGCACATGCTTTGGGGACTGTCCAGCAACTAAAGACTGTTACCTGGGGACGGCAGAGCTCCCTGCCTCCCCATGACCATACAACCCGGTAATATTGATCTCTAGCTAATACCTCTAAGCCTTGTATCATTATCGTTGTATTTTACTCTGACTGCAAATCCATTGTAATTACGTTGTATAGCTTTACTGTATATTTCTGTAATTATCTAGTGCGCCCTTAAGGCAATTAAACCATAAAATTAATCTTGGGCTGATGCTTTTACTCTGATTACGAATCTTAGAATACCCAGTGGGTAACAGGGCACCCTCCCCGGCGGCCATTTGCTCTAGGTGCAGTTCCCTGACTGACCTGAGAGACAAAGGGGGCGCCGGAGAGCTGTACCTGTGGAGTTACGTCCCATTGGTGACGTGGGAGGAAAGGGGTCGTCCTTCACATTTGGTAGCGGCGGTGGGATCAGAAGCTGTGATACCCGGGCTACCGTGTGGCGGTCGGCTTAGTTCCTCACAGCCTCCATATAAACAATGTGTACCCCCACATAGCCTTCCTATACACAATGTGATCCCCCACATAGCCTCCCTATACACAATGTGAGCCCCCACATAGCCTTCCTATACACAATGTGATCCCCCACATAGCCTCCCTATACACAATGTGAGCCCCCACATAGCCTCCCTATACACAATGTGAGCCCCCACATAGCCTCGCTATAAACATGTGCCCCCACATAGCCTTCCTATACACAATGTGATCCCCACATAGCCTCCCTATACACAATGTGAGCCCCCACATAGCCTCCTCTATACACATGCAAACATCCCATACATATATGAAAAATAAACACATACTCATGTTGCTGCCATTATTCCGGCGCTCTGGTATCCAGTGCACTGACTCTCCGCACAGCAGATGCAAAGAAGTGACTTAATCGCGTCTGCTGTCCGACACGCTGATTGATGGAATAAGAGACGGCTCCATCCTCCACCAATGTATTCACCACTGTCTGCATCCTGAGGGTGACGTTGAGAAGTGGATGGAAGTAGTGGGCAGGCGGCGGGCACGGTGCTGCCCATGAGCCACTGTTTTTAGCCCTACAGCTGTCTTGGTCCACGGGCCGGACTGGAACAGGTGGAGGACAGGATGTGGCCCGCAGGCTACACTTTGCCCATCTCTGCCCTAGACTGACATATAGTGCTGCAATAACACAGAAGTTTTATTCATTCAGTGGTTCAGGCTGCATGAATGAGATAACAGGTTCCTTTAAGAGATGGTTTTCTTTTGTACTGCTTTACAGGAACAAGTAGGTAGAAGCATGACTGTGGAGTCTCAAATTTAGGAGATGAGTGTTCCATTTTCTCAAGAATTGGTTACTGCCCTGTCTTAGTATTTTACATCCTGTAGAGACCACGCAAGTTTCTGAAACTTTTTGGTTGTAATTGTTGGGGAACTATCTACAGCTTTAGCATTGTTTGACCTTTTATCAGGGTCGTCTACCATATGTACAAGTTGAAACCTTGAAAGCAAAGGATCCCACCCCGACTATACAATCAATGTAAAATGGGCCACTGTTAGTTTACCACGCCTCACTAGTCAAATACAGCCAAACTGTCATCAATTCATAGGTCGGCGCTCCGTCTAACAAGAGGACTCCTCCTTACAGGTTCTCCTTCGCCATTCCACCTAAGCAATCTTCCAGTTGCCCCCTACCTCACTGCAGAGAAACAAGGTGTCATTACCGGTGACCATTGTCTCAGCCTAACATATCAACCTTCCTTTAGCCTAGCACACACCTCTGATGCCATCACTCCTCTAACAGGCTATGACTGATGCTCCTCAAGCTTCCTCACCAGTGCTGACAACCCAAGAGCTGTATTCAGGAGATTGTCCTGGCACATCATGTGGGTACAACCAAAGACTTAATCCTTCTTGCTTCTTATGACCATGGAGATACTTTGCAAGAAACATATTTCACATCACATTTATAACGTGCTCAATCACGTCATAAATAGAGTTTCTCCATCTACATAAGCCCATGCAACTATTTACAAGGGCAGCAAATGCAGTCAGTTTGTTGCATTTGGGGCTTCACATATCCCTCCTTACACTTCCCTCAAATTTAACAAGTACACTCTACTTAAATTTAAGTTGTAGTGTTACCCCCTTTGCTTCCTTTGTCCTTGTGAGTTGCCTTCCCAAAGGGGAGCAGAGCTTTCCATTCTTCCCAGTAACGGTTCCCACTTCGGTGGAGTTGACTCTTCCACCTTGACACCCTTATGGTCTTGTAACCTTACAGAAGCCTGCACATCCGCTGGCAGTGGCTCTAGTTACTAGACAGCTGGGTATAAAGACTCAACCAGAGGTGTCTGGCAACATGGTTCCTAAACTCTGACAACCCCATTGCACACTTCCCCTACAGATGGAAATACTAGCTCATTTCACTGCAATAGGTCTACATGGTGGAGGATACACTGGGAGAAATAAGCAGTCAAAGGTCAAATGTAGAAAAAAATAGTAGAAACTTTATTGATACTAATGGATAAAAGGATTGCACAACAGATCAATCATATATGTGCCACAATGCATATATTCAAAATAGGGCAGGGGACACCATATGTGGACAAGCAGGTATAGTAATACCTCATGATATTTACACATAATAATATTCTACACGTTTGTAATACATAGATGTACATAGAAGAAGTAAATGGTTATGAAGTACATATCAATATAATCACAGGTGTAAAACCACACAGGCTGCCCCTGTCACCCCAACGCGCGTTTCGGATGGTTCCTTCCTTCCTTCTTCAGGGGCAAGGATACAGCTCGATCAGCCGTGTTTAAATATACATAAAACCGGAAGTGTCATCTGTATCCAATTTGGATGCACACCTTTGCATTAATTGTAAATCACCCAGCCACACTTGCATGTTAAACCAGAACATAGGCGTATCAAATTAGTTAACGCCGTTGTCATAACAACCAGACCCCTCCCGCTATCATTGGAGAACGCTGGAACACATGGGGCCCCATGGAAACAAGCGTCTGCAGCTCAGCGGTACGGGATACCGGAAGTACGAAATCAGGCATGCGCAATAGCGCAATGATCACATATGACGACCATTTGTTCCGGACATGCGCAGTAGTGTTAGCGGCGGCCATTTCTTTGAAGACCAAATGTAAAATGTAATGATCTTATAGTACCGACCATTCGTTCCAGATATGCGCAGTAGTGTTAACAGCAGCCATGTCTTTGGAGGTAAATACGAAGCAATATTACTGTCTTCAAAGAATATATATATTTTAAATAAACGGTGGCCAATAGAGAACATTGTATGCATACAAATCGATACTACAAGGTGACTGTGTTAAAGGTGAGTAGAGAACATAGTATGGTGGCAGCCAATGGACAAAGAGACATATATAAATGATCGTAACAAACAATTAAAAATAATTATAAAACAAAACACAATACACACACATATATATAAACACAACCATAACCAGAGTGTGGGCAAGGATGTTATGAAAATAATAATCAAAAAACCTCATTTGATTTATAATTTTCACACGCCATGAACATGAGATAGACTCATGCCGACATAGCCATAGAAAATAATTTTTATATTGTTATATTGGACCTCAAATATACAAGCTGACATGTGTATCGATAATAACAATAACAAATATAATATTACATATATATACAATATGGTGAAGTGAAGGTGACCTATAACAAATGTATCAAATATCACAACATGACGATTATCAGACCTATTTTACATATAATGGCATAGTGCCTTAATGATATTAGATGTCTCTATCAATCAAGGTGACATCCCTAACAGGGTATATAGTAGATCCCATAATTAAGCAACAAAGAACAAAAAACAAGAAATAAAAATAACGAAAAAAGAATAATGCAAAAAATTATAATAAGAAAATAAATAATAACAAAAATAAATGTATATCGATTGGATAGACCCATCGATAGGTCATTAGCACGTATTCACATGTAGATCAAGATGATGGTATTGCTGGATGAGGCCGAAGTCACATAAGGTATGGAGCACCACACTCAGAACTAAAATGGATAAGAGGAATAATAAAATCAATGAAAATGCATATGTATACATACAAGACCGATAAATGGGGCACACAGAATGCACAGCAACCTATAGTCTACAAGAAGGGAGCAAATGAAAGACATTCATTCAGACCATCCGGATGGACAGTCTGTAGTCGCCTGGCTAGACGCTTTGAGAGTTGACCCCCTCTAATGTTGATATGAAGAGCATCAATGCCCCTAACCCTCAGGAGTGTGGCATCACAGTTATGATAGACTTTAAAATGTCTTGGTAATGTCTTTAGGGTGGTTGTGTCCATGTGAGTAGAGGCCGCAACATCCTTGCCCACACTCTGGTTATGGTTGTGTTTATATATATGTGTGTGTATTGTGTTTTGTTTTATAATTATTTTTAATTGTTTGTTACGATCATTTATATATGTCTCTTTGTCCATTGGCTGCCACCATATTATGTTCTCTACTCACCTTTAACACAGTCACCTTGTAGTATCGATTTGTATGCATACAATGTTCTCTATTGGCCACCGTTTATTTAAAATATATATATTCTTTGAAGACAGTAATATTGCTTCGTATTTACCTCCAAAGACATGGCTGCTGTTAACACTACTGCGCATATCTGGAACGAATGGTCGGTACTATAAGATCATTACATTTTACATTTGGTCTTCAAAGAAATGGCCGCCGCTAACACTACTGCGCATGTCCGGAACAAATGGTCGTCATATGTGATCATTGCGCTATTGCGCATGCCTGATTTCGTACTTCCGGTATCCCGTACCGCTGAGTTGCAGACGCTTGTTTCCATGGGGCCCCATGTGTTCCAGCGTTCTCCAACGATAGCGGGAGGGGTCTGGTTGTTATGACAACGGCGTTAACTAATTTGATACGCCTATGTTCTGGTTTAACATGCAAGTGTGGCTGGGTGATTTACAATTAATGCAAAGGTGTGCATCCAAATTGGATACAGATGACACTTCCGGTTCTATGTATATTTAAACACGGCTGATCGAGCTGTATCCTTGCCCCCTGAAGAAGGAAGGAAGGAACCATCCGAAACGCGCGTTGGGGTGGCAGGGGCAGCCTGTGTGGTTTTACACCTGTGATTATATTGGTATGTACTTCATAACCATTTACTTCTTCTATGTACATCTCTGTCATAGAATTCTATGTACATTATGTCATTATATTGTTGGTGATGGTGTGTTACCCTTAGAGACTGACATGTTGATCTATTGCTATTTATGGTGGAGGAGCTGGGTAAATGGGTTCAATTGTGATCTTCTGGCTTTTGTTACTGGATCCAGTTTTAAATTGGCCCAATATTATCGGTTTCTCGTCAAGCATGGCTGCACTTGTTCTTAATTCGGAGTGACAACTATCAGAGCATCTCACACTCCAGCTGATTAAGGGTGTAGAATTTTATTAGGATCTCCAAAACCAGAGTGATATCCCTATACATCAGGGTGGCTCAGTGGTCTTGGGTTCAAATCCAACCAAGGACAACATCTGCAAGGAGTTTGAATGTTCTCACCGTGTTTGCGTGGGTTTCCTCCGCGTTCTCCGGTTTCCCCCCACACTCCAAAGACATACTGATAGGAAATCTAGATTGTGAGCCCCAATGGGGACAGAGATGATCATGTCTATAAAGTGCTGTGGAATAAGATAGCGCTATATAAGCAAAGCATAATAAATACAATATAACATTTGGGGAGACCTGTTGGTCAGCTTGCCACTCCATAGGAGTTGACTCTTCCACTTTGACATTCTTATGGTCTTGTAACCTTACATTGCCTTCTGGGCAATGATTTTCACGGGTGCTCAGTGGCAGTTCCGTGTGATCCGTCGCAGAAAATTGGTGCATGTGAGCACCATGTGGCAACTTGTGATCTCTCACTCTACACATTTGGGGTCTTCACTTACAGCTGTTCTCACTGGTGTAAATTCTGTGGTGAGGACAAGGGTCTGGAAGATTCCCACAAAGCTGTGTGTAACCCAGAACTGCAAAAGTTTAGTGCTGTGATATCCTGCAGACAATGCCAAGTGTAACCTGGTTCGGAAGGTGTTTTTTTTAGGCCTTACCAGCCAAAACAGCGGATCTGTATACTTCTTTGAGGTCATCACTTTTCCCAATAGGTGACCTTTTCTTACAGCGTCTTATAAGTCTCATAGTCACCATTTCCGACTCCTAGCCCACCACACCACCTCGGCAAGTTTAGGACTATTTGCAATGTTTCTACATTTTCTTTTTTGATGATTGGTGAACTAAGCCTTTAATGATTGCCATTTGTCTGTTGATAGCTTGCCAAGTCTGTTTTAAAATCCACACCCAAGTCCTCCAACAATATTTGCATTACTTGAAAACAGAAATGTGTAAAGCTGTGCACTGATCCCGAACACGAGCAGTGGGATAGCAATAAGTGTTATTCACTAGTCCCGGCTCCGGCTTCGGGACTGCTCCCATCTCCTATGGCTTCCTCCGTTTGATGCACTTCACACTTGTAAAGTAACCTGCAAAATTCCTTTGACATCATCATCAAAGGCCTTTTGAGGCCGATTCTGACAGCTAAGTACTATCTGGGTATTCAATAAGCTGTGCATTCAGTTACAAAGTCAGGATTTTTTTTCCACCATCCATTTCTCTTAGCTGGCAAATCATAACTTCAGCAAACTCTGTTTTTTTATCATTTATCTACATTTATCTGCTAGCTCAGATCTGCTTTAAGTATGACAAACTCTTCTATGTTAATACTTGTGGTGTTCACACTACTAAGATGCTTCAACAGTGTGCAATCTACTCTGAAAGCAAGTATCCAGTTTGCCTGTTCATCAATATTACATAGATTAACCATTCACTTACTGATTGCATGCATCTCTGCAATTTGCCGATTGCATGCAACTCCGCCATTAACCATTTAGCTGCTGCAAGTCCTGTACAGACAGTACATCTACAGTTCCTCTGGGCAACAGATTTTCATCTAAGGCCGGCGTCACACTGGCGACAGAATCGGACGACTGCAATGCGATGAAAAATCGCATTGCAGTCGGACCTATGTTAATCTATGGAGCAGCTCCCAGTATCCGATTTTTTGTGGTCCGTTTTAAACGTCCGTGTACAATCGCAGCATGCTGCGATTGTCACCGATTGTCGGTCGACAATCGCCAATGCAAGTCTATGGGAGCGATGAAAAATCGGATTACAAACGGACCACACTGTGTGACTTGCGATGAAATCGCATCGGTGTCCTTTAGAAAAGCTGGCAATTCATCCCCGGCTATACTGTAAAATCACACTGACAGCTTTAATAAAGACTAGAAAGAATAGATATATACACATAGAACACATATATATATATATATATACACATGTCATTGTGACATGTATATATACATATATTTATAGTTCCTAGACTTCTACATACTGTTATAGCCGCTAATTCAATTGCCGGGTTTTGTGAAATCACAGAAGCCGACATGAAATGATACATTGTTTCCACACATTTAACCATGTGATTTCATGTATTTTTATATATGTTTGAAACATACAATTACATGAGTATATGTGTGCTAAATTTCAGACATGTAGGGGTTAATTAAAGGTGTAAATTCGTTGAAAAAAAAATGTGTGGGCTCCCGCTGTATTTTCTCCACCAGACAGACAAAGCAAGCGAGTGGGGGCAGATAATAATAGCCTAGGGAGGGTACATTTTTTTTGTGCCCCCCCTGGCTACTAACATCTGCCCCCAGACACCCCAGAAAGGGCAAATCTCTAATTAGATTCGCCCTTTCTGGCACTTTGCCCGTCTATTCCCATTGCCCTGTAGCGGTGGCGAATGGGTTAATAATCTGGCGTTAATGTCACCTTAGTATTGAAAGGTGACCTTAAGGCAGGTTAATAATTGATAGCTGTCAATTAGACAACTATCAATTATTAATCCTATTGTATGAAAGAAAAATCAAACACACACAGTTTAATAAAAAATAAGTTTAATTAAATAATCACACAGTTTTTGACCATATTTTATTTTACACTTAATCCGTGCGAAGCCATTGATCTCCTAAAATAAAGAAAAAAAAATAAAACAACATTATTCTTACCTATTCCGCTGATCTGTCACGTCCCACGCTGTAATCCTTCACAAAGGGTTAACTAGCTTTGAGCCAAGCAGTGCAAGTAATCCTGCATGCTCAGCTCAAAGCTCCTGAATGAATAAGTTCCTCTCCTGGCGACAGGAGAGGATGTGTTTCATGAATGAAGCTTAATTGATTGTGTCCACTTTCCCTTTAGGTCAGGTCACTAAAGTTAAATTGCCAATAAATCAATTAAGCTCCATTCATGAATCTATTCCTCTACTTTCGCTGGGAGAGGAACTTATTCATTCAGGGGAATACAGGTCTGAGACAGCATTATTAGCTCTCTGCAACCTGTAACCTGTTAACCCTTTCTGATGGATTACACCGTGGGACCTGACTGTACATCGGATTGGTAAGTATAATTTTGCTTTTTTATTTTATTTTTATTACAGGAAATGGTTTTAGCAGGAAAATAAAATATGGTAAAAAACTGTGTGATTATTTAATTAAACTTCTTTTTTATTAAACTGTGTGTGTTTGATTTTTCTTTCATACAATAGGATTAATAATTGATAGTTGTCTAATTGACAGCTATCAATTATTAACCTGCCTTAAGGTCACCTTTCAATACTAAGGTGACATTAACGCCAGATTATTAACCCATTCGCCACCGCTACAGGGCAATGGGAATAGACGGGCAAAGTGCCAGAAAGGGCGAATCTAATTATAGATTTGCCCTTTCTGGGGTGTCTGGGGGCAGATGTTAGTAGCCAGGGGGGGCACAAAAAAAATGTACCCTCCCTAGGCTATTATTATCTGCCCCCACTCGCTTGCTTTGTCTGTCTGGTGGAGAAAATACAGCGGGAGCCCACGCATTTTTTTTCAACGAATTTACACCTTTAATTAACCCCTACATGTCTGAAATTTAGCACACATATACTCATGTAATTGTATGTTTCAAACATATATAAAAATACGTGAAATTACATGGTTAAATGTGTGGAAACAATGTATCATTTCATGTCGGCTTCTGTGATTTCACTGAAGCCGGCAATTGAATTAGCGGCTATAACAGTATGTAGAAGTGTAAGAACTATAAATATATGTATATATATATGTCACAATGACATATATATATATATATATATATATATATATATATATATGTGCTCTATGTGTATATATCTATTCTTTCTTTTGGCATTTAAATACTATTCTTTTGGATCCATTATATGTCAGTTTTGCAAGCCTGCGAGAAAATCTCGCAAGTCGGATGAAAATCGGATGTTACAAGGTACACACACATGCGATTAAATCGCATCTTTGAAGGAAAATCGGATGCCAGAAGGATGTGTGATGTTTTTATTTTGATCCGATTGTCGACCGTCTAAAACGGACCGATTTTTTGTGGTTGTGTGTGACTCCGGCCTAACTCTATAGAACGCAAATGGCGACTCTACAGCCCATGGAAGGCAAAGAGCACAAAATATTTAATGAAACCCAATTGCTTCATGATGTTGCTTACACGACAGTACACCTTGCACACAACAGTGCAACTTTGTTCACAACAGTTCACCTTGTACACAATAGTACACAACAGTACACAATGTGCACCTAGTGTTCTTATTGGATCATCTGGACTTTCCAATTGTTTTCCAAGATACTAAAATGATATTAATGATGCAATTTACAGTAAAAATAATATTACAATTTCAGCTACAGGAAGAAAATTACCACCTGTGACATTTTCATGTCTACAGACTTGTCTGTATGAGTCATTGGAAGTCACTGAAGGTTACAGTAAGCAGAGCTCGGGCTATATTTCGGGTGTGTATCATGTTATTGTGTAAACTATTATATACTTAGAAAAAAATAGCTTTATCTGTTTTAACTATTAAATGACACACAGAAGCTATGAATATCTACCCATAAACGCTACTCAGTAACTAAATGCTAAGATAGTGTAACACAATTATATCAAAATGTCATTTGGTCACCAACTTAGTATATTTTACCAATAATTGTATACAGGGCTGAGAGGATATATAAGTGGAGGTAGGTGCTGCATAGAGTAAAGCAGAAGGGCAGAAATTTAAAGGGAATCTGTCAGCAGGTTTTTTCTGTGTAAGCTGAAGACAGCATGATGTAGGGGTTAAAAACACAGATTTCAGCTCTGTTTTGTTGCTTATATGTGATAATTGTTTTAGCATCATGAGCTTACCTTGCTAGGTAATTGACTCTGCCCCCTCCTGTGATAAGCAGCTCAATGTCTAGGGACTTTCTATATACAGAGCCTGGTGGGGGCGGGGTTAGCTTCCTCAGCTCTGCTGCATTGCTAAATCTAATAACTCTGATTGTGTCAGAAGGGCTTCACCCAGTAAACTAAGTGATACATTGTTGGATCCAGCTTCTCTTTACCTACATCAGGCTGCTCTCAGATGAAATAGCAAAAACCTGCTCACAGATTTCCTTTAAAGAAAAAAATCATATTGTTTGAACAGCAGCGCTGACTGAGTCCTGATGCTGCCTGCTGCTTATCCTGATTCCTTATTACTAAAGACCATTAACTGCCCTGTAAAAATCGCTCAGAGTAGTACTGTAGTCAGTAGTTTAGTGCCGACATGGGATGCAAACTGTATATTATGCTATTTGTCAATGTGAGTAGCGCTGATCTGGTAGAGAAACTCCCATAACTAGTACTGAGTGCGCGCTGCCTGCGCCTCAGGTTCACAAGCAGCACAGCAAAAAACGGTCTGGGACCATGTGTCTCAGCTGACAAGTCTATGGCTGGCTGGTCCCCAGCAGATCTCCCGGCCCTACTCCCCTATACTGAAAGGTTTGTCCCCATATGTGTGTATAAGGAGAGACCTGTCAAAAGTGGTGGCATAACTAGAGTCTGATGGGCCCTGGTGCAGGATTTGCACAGGGCCTTATCCTGGTATATATTTATGTGCCCTCCATCCTGGTATATATGTCCCTCATCCTGGCCCTATCCTGGTATATATCTATATGTCCCCCATCATGGTACTTATATCCCCCATCCTGGTATATATGTCCTATATCACGGGCCCCATCCTGGTATATATATCCCCCATCCTGTTATATGTCCTGCTTGCTGTTTATTTTTTCTATGCATTAGCGATTATACTCTTCCTCCACTCCCCCGCTGCGCGGCGTCCTCTTCTAAAGCCGGCAGCTGACTTCAGCGTGCAAACGACAGGAGCGCATGGCGTTAGCTGCTGGCCTCTGAATGGCCGGCAGTATGTATTGCCGTGCACGGACCCAACGGATCTTTGTGCCACAATACACTTTAGTTGAATGTGCATCCGAGGAGACGCGCATCCAGGTGAAGTTTGTGTTGACTTTGGCAGTCCCCTCACTCGCATGGGTCCGCTCGCTGTCACGGGGATTAAGGCAGGGAGAAGCTGCTGGGGATCTGCCTTGGTTCTCACCTGGCTTTTCAAGATACAGTATGTTTTTTTCTGAAACTCTGCAGCATTTCAGAGTCAAACACACCTGACTGCAAGAAGAAAGCCAGTGTCCGATCCATACTGCCTGTGGTTCGGGCAGCATGACTCTAATGACAGGTTCCCTTTAAACACAAGGCCAACAAATAACACAATTCATAAGTGTTTCTTCTCCAAATAAATTATTTTACTCAAACCGAGTGTGTATTATAGAGATCAGTTTCTGCAGAATACACAGATACCTCCTAAGGCCATACACATTTAGGCCTCATTCAGACCTCAGTTTTTTTCACGTATGAGATTTTGATGAGAGTTTTGTCCGAGTGTCATCAGTTTTTCACGTACGCACGTGGAGAAATTAAAAAAAAAAATCTGAGGGCGGTCCGATTTTTTCACAGACTCATTGGCTTGCATTGCTGATTTTGATTCAACCCTCGGATCAAAACGAGACATTTCTCCGCAATTTTCAGTGGCCCTTTAGGTCTGTGAAAAATCACGGATATGTGAATGGCCCCATAAACTATAACAGGTACGCTAGCAATCTTTATGAAAAACTCAAGGAGACATGTCTGTTTTTCTCCAGTATCATAGATAAAAAGGGCCAAATCTATGGGTCCATGAAAAACACGGACAGCACATGGATGGCATCGTGTACTGTCCGTGTTTTACATTGAAAAGTATAAGAGAAGCTTTGTAATTTATTTATTTCTTTATCCACCTGTGCAAATCACTGATGTTCACACTGATGGTGAAAACAGACACACGGATGACAGATGGATGACACACTGATAAGCACGGACACAAGGATGACAGATGGATGACACACTGATAAGCACGGACACAAGGATGACGGATGGATGACGCACTGATGGTAACAACGGACACAGATAACACGTGGATGATGCACTGATGGTAAGACTGGGCACATGGATGACATACTGATGGTAAAAAACGGACACAAGGATGACACGTGGATGATTCACTGGTGGTGAAAACGGACACACGTATGACACATGGATGACGCACTGATAGTAAGAACGGACACACTGATGGTAACAACGGACACAGATGACACATGGATGATGCACTGATGGTAAGAATGGGCATATGGACGACACACTGATGGTAAAAAACTGACACACGGATGACACGTGGATGACGCATTGATGGTAAGAATGGACACATTGATGGTAAAAAACGGACACAGATGACACATGGATGATGCACTGATGGTAAAAATGGACACATGGACCAAACACGAATGGTAAAATGAACACACTGATGACACCGGTACCATTTTTTCATGTACGTGTTTCACTGTGACTACAGGCGATCCTTTATAAATTAAGTTACCGGTAACTTTTGACCTCTCTAACAATTCAGGCATTTTCCTGTCTGCTACTCTCAAAGCTAACTGTTTGGAGCTTGGGGAATTTAAGATAATAAATGAAGGTTTCTTGATGGCGACCACCATCAACTGGGAGTGGCTCCATCATGCATGGGAAAACCTCCTATACAGAGGGTCAGAATCCCACAGATTAAAGTTGCATGGAAGAAGTGCTATAGACGGAGAGAACCAACTTGCATGTCACAAGAACATAACTGCATTCCATGTGAGATGGAAGAAAGCCACATAATCACCTTTATTTGACATGGTTTACGTGACTTTTTACCGTTTCCTGACTCATCATTGTACTTAATGGATTTGAAAATGTTTATGGACTCAGTGAGGCGTTACGATGAAATGCCCCTCAATTTGTAGCAACCACCACGTCTATAGATTGTTATGTACAGAGTTATGGAAGTTTTTTATTTTTGTAAGAAGCCACAACTTCTGTAAAAATATTGTTTTATTATCAGGACATTTGCAGAACGGATACTGAACTAAGGGAATTGGGAAAATGGTTTGCTTCCGCCTGTATGCTCCATTAAGTCACCATATGAGGAAATATTACTCATTCGCTGGCCTTACTTGGGGCGTCACTGGCGGAATTGGCCTTGGCTCAAATATTCTTAGGGATGCAAAATTTCCAAAAAATAGAAAGTAACAGTGGCATTGTAAGCAGCAAAAATCTGGTGAGCGTGCGTAAGCCCCGGTCTTCTGGTCGGGTGCCCCAGTTCTCTGGCAAACACCACTTTGAACTCTATTGGAAATAACATGACGCCGATACAATTGGATCATGTAGTAGACACCATTTCTTGCATTGCACAGAGTGCTGGCAACCCACGCTACGCCGCTGCTCTCACTGACTGTCGATTCTAGATTTTATTGGATGCAAGTGCCAAGATTTTTTAGGGCCTAGAAGATGGAAGAATTCTTTGCAATCTATTCAAGTGCGGAGTCTCAATCTTGAATACAAACACTACACTAGTAAAGCTGCATTAACCATAGTATTGACACATTTCTAAACGATCTCGGTGTTCTACAGAGGGGATATTAACTGCGTGACCGACCATCAATACAAGTGATGCCAGCTTTCCAAAAACTCTAGATTATGACCAACCACCAATATAGAAGGCTTTAGAGAGGCACGTCATCAATATGGTTTGGAAAGATGAAAATAATCAGCTCCCCTTAGATGGGTACACAGGGCTCCAAATCTCACCACTGACCTCGTGCAAAAGAAAGAATAATCCAGCTCAACTATTTTTTTTAAGGGCTTTCAGCTTGTCTTGCACCATAGCGACTTGATGGATGAACGATCTATAGGAAGATTGATCTTGTGCAGCCTAGATAGGTTCACCAGCATTTTCACCGCCACTGTCTTGACAGCATCAAGCCATCAGGTTCCTGGTCTTCCTCTTCGCCTCGTTCCTTCTATTCTTCCGACCATGATGTCCTTCTCCAGTGATCGCTCTCTTTGTATGATGTGTCCAAAGTAGGTAAGTCGTAGCTTGCTTTTAGTGACATATCTGGCTTGATTTGTTCCAAAATTAGTTTCTTTCTTTTTGCCATCCATGGTATTGATAACGTCCTTCTCCGGCACCACATTTTGAAAGCGTTGATTCTTCTTCTGTCTTGTTTCTTTATCTTCCAGGGTTTGCATTCATATGTTACTACAGAGAAGACCAAACTATGTACAAGACGTGTCTTCATCGCCAGTGAAATGTTCCTCAACTCGAAGATCTTCTCCAGTGACATTGATGGCTCAACTAATGTAAATTAAAATTTCTTCAATGGTTTACTCCAAAGTGTTTCAAACAGGAACAGTAAATCCATAAAAAATTCCATACTAGCAACACGTTTCTGGTCAAGTGCCTTACTCATGGTACTTTGGATATGATCTTTTGGTTTGCACAAAAGTTAATCGTTCTAGGCAGCGCATCGTTCTGTGGTGTAAACAGGACTCGTGCTGCCGAGAACAATGGCAGCCTATGATATTAGGTCAGTGCGCGTCTGATGCCAGGTCTGCTGGGGTAAACACGCTAATAAATGGCGGACAATCGGGAAATATTTGCAAATCGGAGATCATTTGATACTGAAAATTTGTGAAACGTAAAGGCGCCCAAACTTGTGATGATTGTACACAGATGACTGCATTAGTCACATTGTTGATAATTCACTTCTGATGACACAAAGACAAAATGAGGAAGAGACACAGATGGACATACTGTATAAGCCGATGTTGCAACTGCAACCTGCTTTTAAGTGCACTATGACCACTTGTCCTGACAAAGTCACCGTCCTTTCTTACGGCGTTTCACAACTTCCCATGCTCTTTGTCTAGTATAATGGACAGAAAGGAGAGGAGCTGAGCTCCTTGTAGGCCCCTCTTATGGAATATCCTTTATATTTTGGGGCTTAAAGGGATATTCACATTTATTTTCATTACTTGAATGTGCATATTTAGAAAGCCATAGTAAAAAATAAGCTATTTTGCTTTTGTCAAGCCCCTGACCCAAAAGGGAATGGAAACAGAAAGGTAAAGATATTTCTTACTGTACGGCATAAAATGTATTAATTTTTCAAATGATGCCCAAAAGTAGAAGATTCAATTAAATAGGTTCAGTCATCTCTTCTGAAAGGTCTCTATTAGTATTCCCTATGAAATAACAATTCTGAACATCTTTTTCTTAAAAGTTGGCTTTATGCCTTTCCTCTGTGATTCCCCTTGGAATGGATTCCTAATTGGGTAGCTGGGTATTCTCTTACCTCCTGGGTCTCTCCACCATCTCACACTATCGGCAGTGAAGGAGCAACACGCCACAGTGAAAAAAGAAAATGGTAACGTCTAGTTGTTAATGTAAGCACGCGTTTCCAGGTAGAATAATGGAGATGTAGTAATAAGACTAAAGGGTCATTGTATGAAACACCAGCGCTTCATGATCTGCACTAATTATTCACATTTAAAGAAATGTGTAGCACCCTTACTCATGGCAGACATCCAGAGATTGTCCATGAGAAACAACCAACGTGTTTCTGGTGTGTGTAGCACCCATACTCATGGTGAATATCCAGAGATTGTCCATGAGAAACCACAAATGCGTTTCTGATGTGTGTAGCACCCATGCTCATGGCGTACATTCAGAGATTGTCCATGAGAAACAACCAACGTGTTTCTGGTGTGTGTAGCATTCATATTCGTGGTGTATATCCAGAGATTGTCCATGATAAACCACCAATGCGTTTCTGATGTGTGTAGCATCCATATTCATGGCGTACATTCAGAGATTGTCCATGAGAAACAACCGTGTTTCTGGTGTGAGTAGCATCCATATTCGTGGTGTATATCCAGAGATTGTCCATGATAAACCACCAATGCGTTTCTGGAGTGAGTAGCACCCATATTCGTGGTGTATATCCAGAGATTGTCCATGAGAAACCACCAATGCGTTTCTGATGTGTGTAGCACCCATGCTCATGGCGTACATTCAGAGATTGTCCATGAGAAACAACCAACGTGTTTCTGGTGTGTGTAGCATCCATATTCGTGGTGTTTATCCAGAGATTGTCCATGATAAACCACCAATGCGTTTCTGGTGTGTGTAGCACCCTTACTCATGGTGTATATCCAGAGATTGTCCATGAGAAACCACAAATGTGTTTCTAGTGTGTGTAGAACCCATACTCATGGTTTACTTTCAGAGATTGTCCATGAGAAACAACTGTGTTTCTGGTGTGTGTAGCACCCATATTTGTGGTGTATATCCAGAGATTAGACACCAGGTGGTGATTTTAATTACACCAGGTCCCTACTTTACCCATAAATGCAGGCATTGCTGACAGAGGTGCATATTCACCCAGAAATTCAGATATCAGCCTAATAGAGGTATGTTCACATTAGGTTAGGGACTCAACAGAATTGAGACCACCTTGACGATGGTTGTTGGGCTTTAAAATGTTTGGCCAAATGTTTATACTAAGCGTCTCAAATTTTTCCTTATATTCCAAAGCCATATTGCTATTCTAAATTTCATGGATTCCATGTTGTCATGCTTTAGTATGCTTGAGTGCAGCCTTTTTTTGTATATATCCAGAGATTGTCCATGATAAACCACCAATGCGTTTCTGATTTGTGTAGCATCCATATTCATGGCGTACATTCAGAGATTGTCCGTGAGAAACAACCAACATGTTGCTGGTGTGTGTAGCACCCATATTAATGGTGAATATCCAGAGATTGTCCATGATAAACCACCAATGCGTTTCTGGTGTGTGTAGCATCCATATTCATGGCGTACATTGAGATTGTCCATGATAAACCACCAATGCGTTTCTGGTGTGTGTAGCATCCATACTCATGGCGTATATCCAGAGAAAAAGAGAAATATTAACTGGATGCTCAATGGGTCAAGCAGATATGAAGATGTTTATTTACAGTGGTACAAGTAGTGCATTCACATGAACCAATAGAAAATTGCTTTTGATTGAGACTATAAATGACATTTCAATTCAGAGAATCTTTTTCAAAATGTCACAATAGAGAAGTAGAGAAGCCAGAAACACGAAGGTGTCCTTATAGCGCGCTGTACAGCACCACTGTAAATAAACATCTTCACTTCTGCTTCACCCATTGAGTGTGCAGTGAATATTTCTCTTATATAATAGGATCCCACTCCCATTTCACTAGCACCTCCAAGAAACCCCATGTGTGCACTCCGAATACAGTCTATATCCAGAGATTGTCCCCTAACGCGTTTCGGGTGTCTGTAGCACTCTTAGGCCTCTTTCACACTTCAGTTGTACGACGTCAGTTAAAATCGGCCAAAGGGTGAAAAAAGCGGATCCGTTGTAAAATGGGAAAAACGGATGCAAACGGATCAGTTTTCAGACGGGTCCGTCATGAACTTTTCAACCCGGAAAATGCATTGTACGCATGTCTGGCACGGAGGAGAAAGAGAGAGAGAGAGAGAGAACTCCAGAATGGATTTTCCCATTTTTTGCAGAGAACAACGATTCCGCTGGCGGATTCCGCCAAAAACAGATCAAGATGGATCCGCCACCCATAGGCGTCCATTATGCAAATCGGCGGACGCGGCGGATCTGTCATGGTCCGCCTTTTCGACGCACACAAAAAACGTTGCAGAGGACGTTTTCAGAAACCGACGGACACCAAAATAATGGCGGATCCGTCATTTGACGGATCTAACGGACGACCATCCGTCAAAATCCGGCACTAATGCAAGTCAATGGGAAAAAAGCAGATCCGCCCCCAAAAAAATGGCGGATCCGTTTTTTTGACGCTTTGACGGATTTTGACTGAAGTATGAAAGAGGCCTTACTCATAGCATATATCTACAGATTGTCCATGAGAAACCACTAGAGCATTTAGGCCGGGATCACACATTCGAGGAAATCGTCCGATGCTCGCATGTGAAATCCCAGCTCTGGCGCCGGCACTCGGGAGTGGAGCGAGCGGCTGCATAGAAATACATGCACTCCACTCCCGAGTGTCGGTACCAGAGCTGGGATTTCACATGCGAGTGTCGGACGATTTCCTCGCATGTGTGATCCCGGCCTTAGGGTGTGTGTAGCACTCTTAGTCATGGTGTACATCTGTAGACTGTTCACGAGAAACACCATCACGTTTGTGGTGTGTGTGTAGCACCCCTGCTCATGACATTTACAGATTGTCCATGAGAAACCACCAGTGCATTTAGAGTATGTGTAAGAGTGCAGCATGCACCAGAAACGCGTTGGTTGTTTCCCATGGACAATCTGTGGAAATACAGTAACTACCTATTAAATGATTCTTAAATAATCAATGCAGATTTTACCAGTGTCTGCGCTGAATACATTCCTATTAATATTTTATGCCAGAAAGAATCACCATGTCTGCCATACTCACAAGATCAAGTAGAGCGGTCACATGCTGAGTTTATCATTAGCACACGCAAGTTTTTTTCTGCAAATTAATGGTCTAAAGTAAGAGTTGGCAGAAGTCCTATGCAAATCCTCAAATAAAATATTGTGATATGTGTTGTACTGTGTGACAACAAACAGCAAAGCTTCAGCAAATAACAATGGCAATAAAGTCGTCCGAAACGTGTTGCGATCAGTGTGTTTTGGCATCTGGGTTTATGGAGGGCTGATTAGCCTGTGCTGCACTGGAGGAGGAGCGGAGGAGACAGAAAATGTCAGAAAATGATGAAATGGATTTGCTTAACATACAATTTACTCAACACTTGTTGCACTTTGCACTAATGATACATAGATATAAAGTAGGTATATACGAGGATATATCTGGTGCCGGTGACGCAGGTCAGGGGGTAGATACGTAGAAACAAGGCAGATTGTACTGTATTTCAAAGAGAAAAAAAAAATGTAGCAGTGACACCGTTAAAGATTTGGGGCTTGTGCCGGAGTCCTCAGATCTCCAGGTGAGCGCCACTTTGAGCTGTATCAACGTCAACATGAAGGTAGAGAAAGGAGCCGTAGTGCTGCCCGTCCTGTACAAGATGTCAGCGTCCTGGCACAGGCGGCACAATGATGTCATTGCTTTGCGTCACCTGTGTCCATCCCTGTTGTGCGGCGGTAGAGAAGAGCATTAGGTCGCTCGATTTTGGCAATTATAAACTTTTTTGATTGTGGCGGATGGCACAAAGATGGCATTGTTACATTTGGAGGGGGCAAAAATGGACATCATTACTTTTAAGGGTTAAATAATACTTTCTAAAAGGGCATTATTTGTTCTACTTGGACACTGATGGGACATTATTATTATTGGGATAGAGGATGCAATACTTGCCTTTTTCAACCCCCCAGAGTTTGCAACCCACGTTTCGCATTGTGCACCGCCAGATACTGCAGTGCTGACGCTTATGATGACATGCGCGATTCTATACATCACACTAAATAAATCCATATAACATTTTTGCAGAAAGGTAAAAAATGCAAGTAAGGGCTTTCTTACCCATGTGACCAGAGCTCCATCCATTAGGTGGTCAATGGTCGGCCCCTGTTGGCCCTCCATGTCTTCCAGTTGCTGTACACGTTGTTAGGTCTCCTCTGCTATCTCTCCGGCACTTTAGGAGACATTTTATCTTTGTATATGTGTCTTGTCGCTCAGTCGTCTCCCCTATGTCCTCGGGACATTATACTTCTCAGCGTCACTGTGGTTTCTGCACATAGATCAGTTCCTCTCTCTAAGTCCTGTATCCTCCCTCTTCTTACCACAGTCACTAAGATGCCGGAAGTTTACCATTGCGCAGTCTCCGAGTTTGGCCCCAGAAAGGATGAGTGTATGTCGCGCTGACTTTAGATGCCAGTAAGTGTACACCCAATAACCACCCGTACAGTATATGGGGCACAGAGTATTTCAGAGATCACTCTTCTCTTTGTGCAGTTTCTACAGGATAATGCCCGTCAGGCCTCATTCATCGCTTACATTCTTTATGCAGCTTTTATACACATATTTTCAGCAATTATTCATGCATTTATGTGAATTTTCGCTGTCGAAAATAAAATACACACAGAAAAAAAAATGCAGATCGGCTCCGAATAATTGAGTGAAAACGGCACCAAAAAAAAAGTGTTTCCAAAAAACCCCCCAAAACAATTTATGCATAATAGCTGCACAAAAAAAAAATAAAAAGTGCAAATATGTGAATTAAATTAACATAAAACTCATGCACTTTACTGTTAATGTAACAATGCTGCACATTTTATTTGTGGAAAATCAGAGCCATAAAAATGTGAACCCAGCAGCAATGTGTCATAAGGTCCACGCTCCTATGTCAGCTACTTGGATTGTTTATGGGGGGACATTGATTTATTGCTGGTGGCAGCACATTACTCAGGGCAAACGGGGACCGTGCTGCAAACAAAATGCATACTGCCTAGGGACCGATCGTAGCAAAGTGTATAAAAAATGGTTTAAAAAAATAAAATAAAACCCTTTTTTTTTTTTTTACCTTGTAATAGTTTATCAATTAAAAAGCTATATATTTATTTTTAATAAAAGGGAACCTGTCAGCAGGTTTTGTACCCCAAACTAAAATAATCTGTGTTAAGCTGCTGTAGTGCTGAATAACCTCATACCTTTGTTTTAGGAATCAGCGTATTCTAAAGTTATTACCATGTAAAGTGATGTCAGATGTGAAAAATGGGGCTGTGCCTACAAAGCAAAAACTGGCTGCATCATTAAAGAGAATGGGTCATCGGAATATGACAGATCGGGTAAATCAGGTTATTACGTTAAATGCATTAAAAAAAAAAAAAAAAGTTTAATTTTTTTTTCATATCACAACCTTTCTTAAAAGAGGAAATCTTGTAATTTTCACACTGGCAACTGGAGCAATTTTAGACTCTAACTTCCTGGAAACAACACATGCACATTAGCCACAATGAACAGCCACCTTTTAAATTGAAGCATCTAATGAGGATGTGCAAAGGTCATTGTGAAGAGAGGAGGTCAGCTGTGATATCGCCTATGTAGAAAGTAATCCTGCCTCTGATAAGGAAACTGCTGTAGACTTTATAAACTGGAAGATCTGTCCTGACGAAGCAAGATACATCCCATGTTAATAATGAGAGCACATTTCAGGTAGAATTATTGTCTTTATTAAGGATTATGTTCTATTACACCATTGATGAAGATACTGGTAATTCTGTATTACTCCGAGCAGTTAAACACATGATATGTTGTGTAGGTTCCACCTTACAGCTGAGACACTATATTCCCAGCCAGACTGCAAGTCAGGCCTGTCCCATCTTCTTCTACATTAATGGCTTTCACCTTCCCACCTTCAACAATCAGAGAAAACCTAAGGAAGAAGGATAAGGAACATCAGTGGTTCATCAAGAGCAACTTGGTTAAAGGGCGCAGTCAGACGGCCGTATAAATCGGACCGTGCTCGGATAAGGTGTTATCCAAGCATGCTCGAGTGCTAGTAGAGCATCTTCGGCGTGCTCTAATACTATGCTAGCGTCCCCGCGGCTGCATGTTCAATAGCCGAGACACATGCAGGATTGTCTAACAAATAGGTCAGCAGACAGACACAGTGATTGGCAGGTTCTGGGAGTGAAGGGTGAAATTTGTGCCACAAAAAACGATAAAGAGACGCCCAGTTGCACTGCAAGCAGAGATTTCACATACTGCGCTCCGAGAGCAACAAATGTGGATATCTCTGCAACAGAGTGAAGCAGCTCAAAATGGAAAAAAGTGGCAGAATCAGGGGAGCTCAGGGATTTTTACAAGTTATTTAACTAAACTAAAATGGTAGGCAAATATCTGGGGAAATTTTAAGCTCTTTGTCTAAATAAGTTTAATTAAAACAAAGAGAAACGTTGCGGGTTGTTTCGATGCACATTCTAGAGCCAGACCCATTGTATGATTATGACAGCAGCATCAAATATCACTGACCAAGGTGGATTAGAAAAATCTTACAACATATCCTTTATTTTATCAATAGAAAAAAAAAAAAACACATGGCGCTTCCCCTTTCAGGTAGATTGCAGAACTTGATCAAAACGGGCATGGGTAATATTATGCTTGGAATATAAAATCAAAATACTAAAAATCTGACAACAAAACAGGTGATGAGCAAGTAAATATTGCTAGCATGTATTACTGGATTTAACCAGCCATCATCTGACTAACAGGCACAAGGGGAGCAGAGCTGCGCCTGTTAACCTGTTAAATGCAGCTGTTCATCTTGGACAGCGGCATTTTACATGCGCTGGCAGGAGGGCATGTCATTCCACGGGCCAATAGGCGCCCGTGATGTGATCGGAAAGCGTCGATGGGATGCCATGACAAGTGGGAGTCTGTTGAAGACTGGCATGACGATTCTCCTGTGAAAGTAAGAGATCATAAGTGATCATAAGAGACCATGATTTTCACTATATATAATGGTGTATCAAACAATTAGACAATCACAGCTTCAAGGGGAGTATTACATACACTAAAATGTGAAAATTAAAAAAAAAAAAAAAAAATTGCAAAAGTTCGAATCAGCCCCCTTTAGCCCCATTAAAATAATAATATTTATTATTATTATTATTATTAATAATTAATAAAAGAAAAAAATCACATTTAGTATCG
The DNA here is from genome assembly GCA_033576555.1 of Oophaga sylvatica. Lineage (NCBI taxonomy): Eukaryota > Metazoa > Chordata > Amphibia > Anura > Dendrobatidae > Oophaga > Oophaga sylvatica. The sequence goes on along the minus strand of JARQOD010000010.1, from coordinate 76,412,588 downwards.
CTCCAGTCGTAAAAGTCTGATCAAAATATAAAATAAATAAATCTTATTGGTAAACGGTGTAACGAGAGAAGAATTTAAAAAAAAAAAAAAAAACAATTGTTTTCTTTTTACCGCTGCATCCTTGCAATAACAGGCGATCTAAACATCGTATGTACCCCAAAATGGTATCAGTACAAATGTCAGCTAAAGGCGAAAAAATAAGCCCTCACCAGGTCCCAGATTCCAAAAAAATGTAAAACGTTACGCGTCTTGGAAAAAGGAGACAAAAGCAGATTTTTTTTTTTTTTTTTTTTACCAAACCAAGGGAACCTCCCTTATATCAGTCCAGTCAGAGATCCCAGATTGCCATTCCTCGCTTGAAGGTTCAGTACTGTCTGTAACCACCAGAGGGAGCCTCTGCTCAGAAACCATCTCTAGCACATTCATAACAGCCAGGTTAGTTTACCATATAGTAAACAATGTAACTGGGAAAAAAAAATTGAACTTTTTTTTTTTTTTTTTGCCAATTTCAACGCACTTTCAATTTCAATATTTTCCCTGCTTTCCAGTGCATCAGATGATTAAATGAATGGTGTCATTCAAAAGTATAACCCGTACCGCAAAAAGCAAGCCCTCATATGGTTATATGGATGGAAATTTTTTTTTTTATGGCTCTTGTAAGGGGAAGAAAAAACGAATACGAAGAAAAATGCTCATGCAGTTCCCCAGCGACCGGGAATTTTCACCTTTTGCAACGTTTATTTCCAAAAAGATCTTCCAGCTCCTTTTTCTCCAGCAGTAGTCCAGCAGCCTGCGAGCAAAATGAGAGAAGTCAGCGAGCGCACAGAACCTAATCCCATCACGCAATAGACGTATGTCTTGGCAATTAGCTACAGCAGCCATATGAATCAGTGAAGGTCCATTAATCACTATAGGATCGGCTGGGACTGCCGAGTCGCGGCATATTATTTTATAACAAACCCTACTCAAATCCAACTTTTATAAATTGATGAAAAATAAATTAGAATATCTTCTTAAAAGGTTCCGTTCTTCCCATTTTTATAGATGGATATTGTCAGATTGTGCTGCTAAATACAAGCAATATTGCAATTTACTGTTTCTTAAAATTGCATCCGTTGATGGACATTTTTCTTTGGTTTACAGCTGGTTGCCTTGGAGACCGACCACCACAGCTATCTTGTTTGTAAGCTCTTTACTGAAGCTGGCTGGGATTAGGAGGTAACGGTGCACTCCAGCGATCCTGGCCAGCTTCAAAACAGTGCTTACAAGCTCAACAGAAAAGAGCTTGTAAGCACTGCACATGTTCTGCTCTCTAGCAGCGGTGGTCGGTCTCCAAGACAATAAAGCAGTAAAGAAAAGTGTCAATATCTCAGGAACCACTGAATATTTTAATAATCAGAAAATTGCAAAATTGGTTTTATTTACAATCTCTATCCGACGAGATCCAGTGCCTTGAAAAAGTACAGTCAGATATAGTCAGAGCAGGCCCAGAGCTAGGTATTTATAGGGCGCAATTCAGGATTCATCGGAATTACCTTGGCAAAGTCTCCGCATGGATCAGCCAACATGTGGACCTACAAGAGATTACAGGATTGATCATTTGATACAAATACGTACAAATCGTTTCTATCTGATCCATTGTGATCGAGTGGCAAAGGAATGGAGGATAGCAGTGACCAAACATGGCAGCATTTTCTGGCAGTTTGCAGTATTTATGCTTTAAAGGGAAACAGTCATCATTGTTTTTAGACCCCCCCCCCCCAAAGTAATGTCATCACGGTAAAGTGCCCGTGATAATGATCACCATACCTTTATATTACAAATCCGTGTCTCGTAATACACTGGCGAATTCCTATGCAAATGAGCCTGCAAGTGCAAGGGGCTTGGCCTGCACTTACAGTTCTCCAGTCTCCCTCCCTTTCTCCTGCCAGTGATTGACAGGTCACTCTTCTCTATGACCGTCTCCCCCCACCCTTCCATCTGAGATTTTGCGCACGTGCCATTATTGCCGGGGATGGTGTATGTTCAGATGGATAGTCATGCTCCCCAGGAATGAATTTAATAAAAGCTGATCTTTGCTCCTTACAGTTAGTTCGTGACCCACAAGCTCTGTCATATGTGATCCTGCAATGTGCTGCTCACCACTTGCAGGAAAAAAATAAGATTCCTTTTTGAGGAGGTCAAAAATGATGCGTTTTCTAGTAAAAACCTCTTCAGAAAATGGATTTTTGGATAAAACTTTTCTTTGAAGAGATTTTGTTTTGTTTTTTTGCAGATTTCTGATTGGACAGTGCCTAGTTTGGAGCACATTCTATCAGGAACGGCTTTAACAAAAAAAAAAAAAAAAAAAAAAAGAAAAAAAAAATATTTCCCACCATCCCACCAGGTGTTTTGTCAAAACCTGTAGTAGAGAAAAAAAAAAAAAAGCTGAAAAGAGAGAACATATAAACAGCAAAAGGAGTATTATGGTACAAAGGAATAGGAATTGTCTATCGAGCAATTTTTTTAGAGTCGTTTTTGGAAAGAGGACCCTTTCCTAAAAAAAAAAAAAAAAAAAACATTCTAAAAAAAAAAAAAATGTTCACATGGCTTTATAATTTCTCATTTAACTTTGGCTGTGAATAAAGCTAAAAAATATCATTCATTCAATCCCAAATAAGTAACAATTAAACAACAGTACAGTAATATTCCTGTTACAGGGTTACAGTAATTATATGTAAAAAAAATATATATATATATTTTGGAATTTTTGTGTACGATTGGTTGGGGTCCAGATGGCACGGACACAGAGCTGTGCCCCTTTGTGTCCGATCTGCTTTATTTCGGCTGGCGAGCAGAGGAATGTATGAACTGAAAGTCTAAAGCCAGAATTTAGCCGATGGCTTTTCCCCCTTTATCCAGAGATTAGTAGAAGTCTCGGCATCCAGAAACTACACAATAAAAAAAAAAAAAACCTTCTCATTTCTCATTATGACATACCAGAAGTTGTGCCAGTTGTCTAATATCAACCCCCGATAGTCCAGAAATTCTGATAATCCAACACTTTCATCTAACTTTAAAAATTGCAAACAAATGGAATTTTGGGACTTCTGCCTTAGCCACGAAGGGAGCAGATTGTTTGATAGTCTTATTTTAGGTCTACAAATATGTTTAGATACAAAAACAGTGTTACGTCCCACTATAAAAAAATCCGATTTTTTTTCTGCCTAGAATTAAATACTAAGAATTTACAAAATATTCCTAAAAAGTTTAGAATTCTCTTAAAAGCTTTGATGAGAAGAAGCTGCTTTACACTCCTTTGTGATTCAGTGCCGCCCTGATGTGCGCAGAATTCCCCCGCACGCTCACGTTATACCACCAGAAAAGTGGACGGCGGCCAACTCAGAGCGTTTCACAACACACTACCTGACGAGACATTTAACCCTTGGAGCGAAACCTCCACACTCCTCTTCCCGGCTTCAGACTGATTTGGAATAGGGGCATTGGGCACAAAAATCCAAACCGTTGCACTGCAAACAATGCACGTAGTAGTGTGTATAAGTGTCCGAGACAATACACCGCATTGCAGATTAGAAATCTAATGGAATTGTCCTAATTCAAAACTACTTTTCATAGTTAAGTCTCGCCGATCAATCCATACTTTCAGTTACTAGCTCCCTTGCAGTTCTGGTAAGTAACCAGGTCTCCATCAATACATAAGTAATATCCACTATATGGATAAAAGTATTCAGACACTTACAGGAACTTCTGAAGCATCTCCTTCTGAATCCATAGACATTAATATGGTGTTGGTCCCTCCTGCACTAAACTCATCGCAATGCTGTCAGGGGTGACGTTCTCTTGGCGTCCACCAAACCCAGACTCATCCGTCAGATGCCAGATAGAGAAATGTAATCCGTCACTACACAACACCTTTCCACCGCTCCAGGGTCCAGTGTTGGCTTTACACCACTCCATCCGACGCTCAGCATTGTGCTTGGTCATGTAAGGCTGAATGCAGCTGCTCGGTCATGAAGCTCCTGGCGGGGGCGCAGTGTGCCAATGCTAGTACCAGACGAGGTTTGGACTCTGCAGTTATGGAGTCAGCAGAGCATTGCTGGCTTTTCTGCCCTGTAATGTTATGGGGTCTCCACTTCGTGGCGGTTCCTTCCACTTGGGGGCAGGTGATTATACACTGGGGGGCGAATTAGGACCAGATGTTATAGGCCAGGTGAAAAAACCTGAATTAAATGATCAAGGAGGTATGTCCCAATACTTTTCTCCAAATAGCGTAGATAGTGCAGGACGCCTACAATGCTGGGCGCACTACCACTTTAATAAAGAACTGCTTCAGAAGTGGCGACGTTTCGCCTCCTGCACGCCGGGGTATAGCATGTAACACAGTGACTCATTCTGGGCATATAATTGGCACAACAGTTTTACCTTCCCATCGGCGCCATGCGCTTTTCCCCACTCGCTCACAACAAAGGCATCATTGACTGAGATGCAGGCGATTACTTCCGCCCCGTGGGATTTCAGGTCGGCAGCCTGAGTCACGTATCCAGGCAGGTGCGTCTGGGGAAAAAACACAAAAAGGATGACAACCAAACATAACAAAATGTGCGTTATCGGCCTGGAGGGACCAGGTCCTACATGTTTTCAGCTGGATGGGGAAACACTGAGCAAGTTCAGCCACTGCTGATGGACTGCAGAGGTGGTCGACAACTTGAGCAACAGACAGCAAACAAAATTAAAAACCCCTCCCTTCTTGAAAACAGAGATTTAAAACCACAAGTAGGTTTTAATTGCTTGTTTTTACAAGAACTTTGCAACTTTAACCATTTTAGATCATGAGAATAATTTTTTTGGCTTGCACCTTGTAAAGATGTCCAAAAAAATCCACATGTGGGCAAAGTACGCATAGCTTTAATTTTCTGACTTAAAAGATAGACCAGATGCACAAAATTATACAAAGGATGAGAGGGAATCTGTCAAAAGGTTTTTGCCACCTAATATTAAAATATTAAAGCTGCATGATATAGAGAGAGAAACCCTAATTCCAAGATGTGTCACTTACTCGGCTGCTTGCTGTATTTTGATAAAGTCACTGTTTTATCAGCAGGAGATTATCACTGGAGGACTAGTAAACCTGCCGCCAGGTAGTCCAACCCCATGCTCACCACTGATTGGCTGCTTTCTATCTATGCACTGTACACAAAAGCTAAAAATCAGTGGTGTGGGCGGTTATACATGGCTCAGCATTCAGAGCACTGCTGGAAAACGGAGATTTTATCAAAAACTACAACAAGCAGCCCATTAAGTGACACACTGCTTGGAATCAGGGTCTCTGTCTCTACATGATGCTGCTCTCAGATAGGGGAGCAAAAATCCTGGTGACAGATTCCCTTTAAAAATGTAAGAATTTTACTCCAAATGTTCTTCAGCTCAAGACATGGGTGCAAAGGAAAAAAGTGTCTCACTGCATTTTTCTGAAACAAACAAAAAAACATGTTTTTCGTGGATTTTTTTTTTTTAAATGGCCTTGGGACGAAGATGCTGCTGCTGCGAGATTGTACTTTGAAGTTTATACTAAAATGATAACTGCACTACTTAACATGAATTGTTGGTGTTTTTTGTACACAAATACACAGTGTGCTTAGAATATGGCATTTTTATTCAGTGTAGAAATAAGTGACAGGTAAAACACATGTACAAAATGACAATAAATAATACTAAAAACCATATACAAAAAAAACCCGTGTTACAAAATGTTAGAAATGAGGAAGGCCTAACAGAAGTGTACATGAAAGTTAAGTGATGCAAGTGAAAATGTGGTAACCAATAAACACTGTCATTCTATAAAATTTTCCCTTGATGTCCCTCGTGCTGCCCGTTACGCCACTGGTTACCAAAGACTCTTTTAGGGTCACATTAAGCAATAAGAAACCACTCAGAGCCGAGAGTCATTTCCACACCGGCCCTATAGCTGGAATTACTGTTACAGAAGTGTTGGCAAATCCCACACAACATTCTCAGGGGAAATGATGGACGGCTCTCAGTGATGTTTAGGACCAATCCAGAAAATAAAATCGGACGGGGGTATCTGGTAACTCGAGTGCCTATGATTCTGAAATATATACAGTCCTGGGGGAACTAGAGGCGAGAGCCGCGAGGGCGGAGGCGAGAGCCGCGAGGACGAGGCGAGAGCCCGCGAGGGACGGAGGGGAGAGCCCGCGAGGGACGGAGGGGAGAGCCCGCGAGGGACGGAGGGGAGAGCCCGCGAGGGACGGAGGGGAGAGCCCGCGAGGGACGGAGGGGAGAGCCCGCGAGGGACGGAGGCGAGAGCCCGCGAGGGACGGAGGCGAGAGCCCGCGAGGGACGGAGGCGAGAGCCCGCGAGGGACGGAGGCGAGAGCCCGCGAGGGACGGAGGCGAGAGCCGCGAGGGACGGAGGCGAGAGCCCGCGAGGGACGGAGGCGAGAGCCCGCGAGGGACGGAGGCGAGAACCCGCGAGGGACGGAGGCGAGAACCCCGAGGGACGGAGGCGAGACCCGCGAGGGACGGAGGCGAGAACCGCGAGGGACGGAGGGGAGAACCGCAAGGACTGGAGGGGAGAACCGCAAGGACTGGAGGGGAGAACCGCAAGGACTGGAGGGGAGAACCGCAAGGACTGGAGGGGAGAACCGCAAGGACTGGAGGGAGAACCGCAAGGACTGGAGGGGAGAACCGCAAGGACTGGAGTATCTTGTAACCCGAGTGCCTACGATCCTGAAATATATACTGTCCTGCAGGGACGGGAAGCGAGAGGTACCGGATGACCACCCAGGTAGCAGTTTTATCCATAGATATGAGCCAGGTGCCTCTCCTCTCTGACCAGACACACCTTACCTTGGAGCACCCTGGAGTAAAAGCCCCTGGAACGCCAAACAGCACCCCTTTCTTGTTTCCGAACACATCTCTGACACTTTTCTTGTTTGCAGGACCTCCATCAAAGATCTGCACATCCGGTAGGGGATCTCCAACCTTGAAGAGAAATCACCTATGAGACACGTCAGATTCTTGTTCGGCTCGTTCAGCTTCATATAGGAAACAATGGGTGGACCCCTGACTATAATGAGCTAGGTAGACCTCCAGATTCCGCATGGGTTTCAGCATGAACCTAACATTAGAGATCAGGACCTTACATTGACCATGGGACAAAACGACAACTTCACAGCTGCTAAAATATGAACAAGAAGTGATTTGGAGCAGGAATATCACACAGTAAAATAAACCAGAACTCAGTGAAGGAAAGGATTTTTTCTAACTGTAGAAGTGCATGAAAGTCAAGTAAGGAATGTGGAAAAACCGGGGCGGTAATTGTGGCCGTAGTGTGGTCACCCAGCCGACCATAAGCCGATACAAAAGCCACATGTGTTGCAACTGATTTTATGGCGGAAACGTTTTGCAAAAAATGAAGCTAGTGCAATCTGGAAAAAAAAAATTAGTATGCAAATTTTTTTTAAAAAAGCATTTTTTCTAACCATTTTTACAATGAGTTTTTACTTTAATCTCTATAGAGTTCATGATCCAAAATAACAAAAATAAAAATGTAAAAACTCTATGGAACATGCACATTGTGAACCCAGCCGTAAATGGACAAAAGGATAAGAGCATCTGAACACCCCTGGATGAACAAGGTGTCCAAACATCACAGGGTCCATATTGGCCCACATTTATCAAAAATAGGGAACTTGCATTAAATAGTGCAAACACTTCAGCTCCACAACTGCATTCTGATCCGAAGTCACGGCCAAATAATGAATTTGGTACAAATTACAGCACAAATTGTGCGGCCTTAGGCTACAAGTCTACAGTCATTCTATGTGACTGCAGACTTGTGAATGCTCACACTGTGTACACTGCTTTCTGGGCGGATTCTCCGGGATCACAAGTAGATGATTTTCACATTCAGACTAGATGTGTCCAGGCTCGCTGGCCTCCTCCCTCGTCTCAGTCTACCATCCTACCCGTGCCCTCCATTCTGCTAATGACCTGAGGTTTACATCCTCAATAATCAGAACTTCCCACTCCGGTCACCAAGACTTCTCTAGTGCTGCACCAATTCTTTGGAGTGCACTACCCAGGATAATTCGATTAATCCCCAATACCCAGTTTTAAGCATGCACTAAAAAGGCGTTTCTTCAGACTGGCCTACCGCCTCAAAACATTTAACGATCCCTGTGTTGCTCATTCTAAATTTTCACACAGACCATCAATATTAAAGTATTGGAAAGCCCCTTTAAGTGAGATATGGCTCCTACTAAAACATAGGAAAAAATGCAGCACCAAAAAATGAAAAAAAAAAAAAAATAATAATTAGTATCCATTAAAATCAGTAATCAACATAGAAGGTAAAAAAAAGGGGGAATCTAAGAAAAAAAAACTTACGCATTTTGGTCCTCTATGACTTTACTAATAGGTTAAATTAGTTTTTTTAATTAGATTTTTTTCCTTTCTTTGCTGCTGAATTTTGTCCTTTTTCCTTTATTTCCTGTTGGGAACCCTGGTCCCCTGCTAAATGGTGTGATCGCGTGGGCAGTACAGGAGCATCTCACTAAATTAGAATATCATCAAAAAGTTAATTTAATTAATTTCTTCAATACAAAAAGTGAAACTCATATTATATAGAGTCATTACACACAGAGTGATGTATTCCAAGTGTTTATTTCTGTTAATGTTGATGATTATGGCTTACAGGCAATGAAAACCCAGAAGTCATTATCTCAGTAAATTAGAATACTTTATAACACCAGCTTGAAAAATGATTTTAAAATACGAAATGTTGGCCTACTGAAATGTGTGTTCAGTAAATGCGCTCAATACTTGGTCTGGGCTCCTTTTGCATCAATTACTGCATCAATGCGGCGTGGCAGGGAGGCGATCAGCCTGTGGCACTGCTGAGGGGTTATGGAAGCCCAGGTTGCTTTGATAGCAGCCTTCAGCTCGTCTGCATTGTGGTCTGATGTCTCTCATCTTCCTCTTGACAATACCTCATAGATTCTCTATGGGGTTAAGGTCAGACGAGTTTGCTGCCAATCAAGCACAGTGATACTGTTGTTTGTACACCAGGTATTGGTACTTTTGGCAGTGTGGACAGGTGCCAAGTCCTGCTGGAGAATGAAATTTCCACCTCCAAAAAGCTTGTCGGCAGAGGGAAGCATGAACTGCTCTAAAGTCTTCTGGTAGACGGCTGCGCTGACTTTGGTCTTGATAAAACACAGTGGAGCTACACCAGCAGATGACATGTCTCCCCAAACCATCACTGATTGCGGAACTTCACACTAGACCTCAAGCAGCTTGGGTTGTGGCCTCTCCACTCTTCCTCCAGACTCTGGGCCCGCATTGACATCACCATCAATAACTCTACATAATATCAGTTTCACTTTTTCTATGGAAGAACTGAAATAAATCCACTTTCTGACGATATTCTCATTTTGGGAGAAGCTCCTGTGTGTGTTCTGACTTTTTTGGGGGGTGAGGTGATGTTTTTTTCTGTTTTTTTCCAACAATAACAGACGCATCTTATTTACATCCGTGCGCTTATTATTATTAAAGTATCAGAAAACTGATGTGTCCAGACAGAGCAGGTGTGAACAGGCGCATAGAGAGAGCAGCCGCCTTCATCCATAGTAACATGTGCATGTAGGAATATATACACAGGAGCACTGAGAACGCTTGGCGCAGGGATCGGCCAGGTCCTGAGCGCCCGGCAGCCGCGACAAGGCGATTCTTGTAGCTGGGAACCTTATGACTGAGGCCACCAGAACGTCGTTCGCCTCCTAAACGTTCCGCGTCTTTTTCAGACTGGAATATGCAACTTTTTACATTCGTTAAGTAGAAATGCAATCATACCGCCATCTTTCCTCTCACCGAAGGGTCCACCGCACCCCGATATGTCTGTAAGCTTAGATTTGGGCGCAGATACTAGAGAATTGGTGTAATAAATAGAGGAAACCCTGGATACACGTAGTTCAGGCGTTACTGAGCCATAAACGCCCCGTGTGTGCGGTGTCAGTCATGGGGGACTTCAGTCACTGACGCTACAGACGTTATTACACGCCAGCACTGATATAAGAGCTAATATTAGCACACGGCGATATTATTCTCAGCGCCGCACGTGCCCTAGGGTCCAATGTACACACAGCGCGGTTACCTTGATGGACATGGCTCTGCTCCACACTCCGCTCCTGGCGACTGTACGCAGCGGTGACAGGAGGAGGAATGATACGGGTAACCGAAGAGCCATGACAACTATGGGCCGGTCCACAAGGGGGCGGCATGACTCTAGTGAAAGACACGCCCACCAGAGCCAAGCGAATAGAGCGCATGCGCCTACCTCTCAACCCCCTTGTGCGCTTGCGCATAGAACCCACTTGCGTTCGTGAACGGTTACCTAGCGATACCAATTGACAGACCTGCGGTGACCTCCGTCCCCGGAAGTAGTTGAAGTGTGAAGCACGTGGGTGCCGGTACCGGAGAATGAAGCTTTTGACGCATAATATGCTGCGGAGCCACGTGAGCGGGGTGACGCGAGGATTCCCGCTAATCATCCGGGTACAATACGTGTGTACAGTGTGTGTGCGCCGTGCTGAGCCTCTTCCTCGCGGTCGTCCCTGCTCTGTCAAGCCTTCTGCGCCTTTTTACCAGGCCTTCTGTGATTTTGGGGCTGTGACTCTGCTCCTGGCTGAGTTTTGTGTGTTTTTTTGTCATTATCACCAGATTCTAAGCTCCGGTGTTCACTCTTATTATATTCCTGCCGTTCTCCTGGAATTCCGGCTTTTGTTTTCTTAAAATCCGCCAGAGATACCAGTATTTTTATTTAGTGCTGTTTTTTTCCTTTTTTCCAAAAGGGTGTGGCTCACTGGGTTTTTATGCAGAGCGATAGACACGCCCCAGAGGAACCTGAGCCACACCCCCTTGTAAATACCATCAAAATGAGCACCAAATAAAAAGACCCCTATCTCTGGCACCGTATGGCCTGGATTAAAAAGAATAAATATATATATATATATATATATATATATATATATATATATGGAGGAGCAGCGGGAATAGAGTGAGAGCAAAAACTGGACAAAAAATCCTTCTGATGATAAATTCTCCTTATGTGTCTCCATGGTTACAGACTACGACTGACCCCTGTGTAGTCTGGTTCTGCAGTCACGCTCCGTGCTTCTTGCTAACATGCAGTAGATTGAAGAGGTTGTCCAGGCTTCACTCTGCAGACTTGTGCATCCTCACACCCGGCGGGACAGTCATGTGACCACAAGTATGTGATGTGTATACTTCTGGCCACATTCCGACTAGACGTGTCCGGCCTCTCTCAATGCCGCAACGTCTAGTTGGCACGTTACCGCATGTATGCATATTCAAGCTCCCTGCAGACTTGAGCCCAGGCCTGGAAAATGCCTTTAACCCTCCTCCACACGTCCATGTTTTATGGTGGACTTGGCCCCTATAAAGCACTTGCAGTATAGATTTTCTTCTTTAGTTGGCTATTATGTGTCATTGGGGGGCTCCTCATTGCCACCCCCCACTAATCACCAGCTTTCCTCCCAGCTCCTCTTAGCTTGATTGACAGCTCTCTTGCCGAGAGCGATCACTGCCTGAATTGAATCCCCTACACAGCACGTTGGTGCTTCTACCTTTTTTTATTTTTTCACCATATAAATAAAAATATAGACATATGTAACATATAGTATTGCCATAATCCTACCCAGCTGGAGGGTCATTTTTACCATTTATAAATTTATAAAAAGCAATTGCAGAGTTGCATTTTTTTGCCCCCGTTTCATCCCACTTGAATTTTTCCCGTTTTTCTTATTTTTTTTTTTATAGGATATTGTATGATAAAATTGACAGCATCACTCAAAACTATCTTGTCTTGCAAAAAAAAAGCCCTCTTACATCTGTATCCATAAATAAATAAAACATTATGGCTCTTAGGGAGCATTGAGATGTCGGTGCAAATCAGTCTGAAATCAAACCACAATGCACGGACTGGCCTGGGTATCCTGACCTGGGTGTGACAGTATCAGAAATATATAAAGCTGCTCTGGTCGGGAGACACGCGGCCGGTACGCCGTGTTTTGTGGTCTGTGATCGGACTCGATCTGCGTGACATGAGAATAGGCCCTTAGAAGAGGAGGGAAAGATGCAAACCTAAAGCAAAAATTGGGACCGGAGGCAAAGGGTTAATAATGTATGTACCGTATATACTCATGTATAAGCCGACCCGTGTATAAGCCGACCCCCCTAATTTTGCCACAAAAAAACTGGGAAAACTTATTGACTCGCATATAAGCCTAGGGTGAAAAATGATTATGCCCCATAACTATACACGTCATCCCCCGACCTTACCCCCGCTGTTCTACAGAACACCACCGACTGTCTGTCCGCAGTCTCCAACATCATGTCCGCTCTCTATCTGAAACTTAACCTCTCCAAGACTGAACTCCTTCTGCTCCCGCCGTCTACTAACCTCCCTAAATCTGACATTTCCCTCTCTGTGGGCGGCACCATAATAACACCCCGGCAGCAGGCTCGCTGTCTGGGTGTTATGTTTGACACCAATCTCTCCTTCACCTCCCATATACAATCTCTTGCCGTCTACACCTAAAGAACATCTCTAGAATCCCCCTTTTCTCACCATGGAAACAACAAAAACCCTCACTGTAGCATTGATCCACTCCCGCCTGGACTACTGCAACGCTCTATTACTTGGCCTCCCCATTACTCGTACTATCCCCTCTCCAGTCCATCCTTAATGCAGCAGCTAGGGTCATCCATCTGGCTAATCGGTACTCGGACGCGTCCGCTCTTCGCCAGTCCTTACACTGGCTGCCCATTCATTATAGGATCCAATTCAAAGTACTGGTTCTCACCTACAAAGCTCTCCACAGTGCAGCACCCTCCTACATCTCCTCCCTCATTTCTATCTATCGGCCTAACCGACTGCTGCGCTCTGCAAACGACTTTCGACTAACCTCTGCACTAATCCGTACCTCCCACTCCCGACTCCAAGACTTCTCCCGCGCTGCGCCAATCCTCTGGAATGCTCTACCCCAAGAAATTAGGACTATCCACAATTTGCATGGTTTCAGGAGCTCCCTCAAAACACATTTGTTCAGAGTGGCCTATCACATTCACTAACCAAAGTCATTCTATGTTTAAGTGTGTGTGTAGCCCATTCACTATCTCCATCCATCCTCACTCCCTCAAGATGGCTGGACCATCATTGTAAATGCACCATTGTATATACACACCTGTACTTTGTATCTCCCCCACCTCATTGTAGATTGTAACTCTCACGAGCAGGGTCGGCTTATTTTGCTTTAATTATTGTATTGTTAACGTTGTTACCTATGACTTGTGTTTTGAAACTGTTAAACTGTAAAGCGCTGCGGAATATGTTGGCGCTATATAAATAAAGATTATTATTATTTATTATATGATGCTCCACAGATTATGCCCCCATATGCTGCACAGATTATGCTTATGCCCATATGCCAGATTATGCCCAATATGCTTCAGAGATTATGCCCCCATATGCTCCAGATTATGCCCCCATATATTCCACAGATAATGCCTCCGTATGATCCACAGATTATGCCCCCATATGCTCCACAGATTATGCCCCCATATGCTCCACATTATGCCCCATATGCTCCATATTATGCTCCCATATGCTCCAGATTATGCCCCCATATATTCCACAGATTATGCCCCCGTATGATCCACAGATTATGCCCCATATGTTCCACAGTTCATGCCCCCATATGCTCCAGATTATGCCCCCATATGCTCAATTAGCCCATATGCTCCAGATTATGCCCCCATATGCTCCACAGCTTATGCCCCCATACGCTCCATATTATGCCCCCATATGTTCCACAGTTATGCCCCCATATGCTCCATATTATGCCCCCATATGCTCCATATTTTGCCCCCATATGCTCCAGATTATGCCCCCATATGTTCCACATTAGCCCATATTATGCCCCCATATGCTCCATATTTTGCCCCATATGCTCCAGCTTATGCCCCATATTTCAGCTTAGCCCATAGTTCTAGATTATGCCCCCATATGCTCCATATTATGCCCCCATATGCTCCATATTATGCCCCCATATGTTCCAGATTATGCCCCATATGCTGCAAAAAAAATAAAAAAAATGACATACTCACCTCTCGTCGCTGGGGGCCAGGTGCCGGGGTCCTGAGCAGGCGGGGACACCGGCGCGCTATGGGGGACAGGTGCCGGCGTACCGCTCACTCAGGACCCCGGCACCTGTGATATTTACCTTTCCTCTCTGCACCGCAGCGCTGCGTCCTTGTCCTGGTCCTCGGCAGTGAATGATCTGGCAGGGGGCGCGGCGCTCACTAATGACATCATCGCGCCCTCTGCTGATCATTCACCGCCAGAGGAGTCAGACGAGGACGCAACGCTGCGGTGCAGAGAGAAGACAGGTAAATATCGCTGTACTCACCTCTCCGCCGCGCGTCCCTGCAGCCTCTCCTCTTCTCCCGGCGCTCTCAGCAGCGCTTCCTTCCTACAGCGGTCACATGGTACCGCTCATTAAAGTCATGAATATGTGCATATTCATGACTTTAATGAGCGATGCCATGTGACTGCTGCAGGAAGGAGCCGGAGATCGTGGGAGAAGCAGGGGGGCTGCAGAGACCGCGGCGGCGGAGAGGTGAGTATAATCCGACACCCCCGCTCCCCCTCCCCTGCCGTCCCCCGTATATGACCCGCGTATAAGCCGAGAGGGGACTTTCAGCCCTAAAAAATGGGCTGAAAATCTCGGCTTATACATGGGTATATACGGTAGTTTGTATTGTGAAATCTCTTGACAATTCGGCCTGCAGAATTCCACCTGGTCTTTGGACTTGTTCACATTCTATGTAATTTAGCTTGAACTATACAGTCAAGGCTGAAAGTGTTGGCACCCTTGAAATTGTTCAAGAAAATGAAATATTTTCCCAGAAAATTATTATTGCATGTGTTTTGTTTGTGTGTATTGGAACAACACAAAAAAACCAGTGAGCAAAAAGGTAAATTGGACATAATTTTATACAAAGCCTCAAAAATGGGTCAGACAAAATTGTTGGCATTTTCAACTTAATATTTGGTTGCACACCGTTTGGAATAAATAACTGCAATCAATCGCTTCCTATAACCATCACCTAGCTTCTTACACCTTTCACCTGTAATTTTTTACCACTCTTCCTTTGCAATCTGCTCCAGGTTTCTCATATTTGAAGGTGCTTTCCCCCAACAGGAATTTTAAGATGTTTCCACAGGTGTTTAATAGGATTTACATCCAGACTCATTGCTGATCACTTGAGAACTCTTCAGCGCTTTATTTCCATCCATTTCTGGTGCTTCTTGAAGTATGTTTCTGACCCTGGGCACTACATTGCGACCCAAAATCCTTTGGTAATCTTCAGATTTCATGATGCCTTGTACACAGTCAAAAGGACCCAGTGCCAGAGGCAGCAAAACAACTCCAAAACATCTTTGAACTTCCACCATATTTGACTGTAGGTACTGTGTTCTTTTTTTGTAGGCCTCATTTCATTTTCAGTAAACAGTAAAACGATGTGTTTTACCAAAAAGCAATATTGTGGTCTCATCTGTCCACAAGACGCTTTTACAGAATTTTGTCTTACGTATATTTTGGCAAATTGCATTCTAGCTTTTTTATGTCCCTGTGTCAGCAGTGGGGTCCTCCTGGGAAGGGCTATGGAGTCGGTAAGTCAAACCTCTGACTCCTCAATTTCCCTTACTCCACGACTCCGTGTCCACAGCCCTGCTTCACTACTGAGCATGTGAATAAAGTGCAGCACAGATTCATCTAAACTAAAAGAGATCAGGAATAGAACAGACATTTATAGGACATTTCATAAGTTTCCCATATTCTTATGAAAACATTTACAGCACATCCTGCAGTGAACTACTGTATCCAATTTATTATATATTTTAAGAGTCGGTCCATTTTATACCGACTCCACCAAAATGTCCACTGCTTCCATGACTCCCGACTCACTAGCCTGCACCTGGGTCTCCCTCCATAGCGTTTAATTTCATTCACATGTTGGTGGATAGTTCGCACTGACACTGATGCACCCTTGAGCCTGCAGGACAGCTTGAATTTCTTTGATCTTGATTGGGGCTGCTTATCCACTTACTTGGCTATCCTGCATTGCAACCTTACATCGATTTTTATCTGATGTCCACGTCCAGGGAGATTAGCTACAGTGCCATGTGTGGTAAACTTCTTGACTATAGGTACTGCCACACTTAGCGATCTCGTTAGCGATCTCGATAACGACGCAAGCTAACGAGATCGTTGGTGTGATCGCTTTTAGGTCGCTAGTAGCTGCCAAACAGGAGATCTCATAAACGACACATCAGCGGTCAGCGATCTCTTAACGACTTTGGCGGTCGTTAGGATCTATTAGCATGTACTGAGCGCTTCTGATTCATAGGAATTTCCAGCATCGCTCCTGCTCTCTGCGTCCTGCTAGCCTGCTTTCAACTTCTCCGATCCTCTCTGTGACGCAAAAGAGAACTTACAGATATTGCGATCCACTCCGTGACGCTAAAACCCATATGCGTCACAAACGAGGTCGCTCGTCGTTCGCAAAAGGTGCCAAACACAGCGATATAGGCTCACCAGCGGGACACCAACGATCAAAGAACGGTCCAGAACGCTAGTGAACGATCAGCGACATCACAGCAGGGGCCACATCGCTGCTACATGCCACACACAACGAGGTCGCTAACGAGATCGCTAAATAGTGACGTTTTAGTGATCTCGTTAGCGTGGCATACCCTTATGTTGTGCACAGTGAACATCAAGATCTCTGGAGATGGACTTGTAACCTTAAGATTGTTGATTTTTTTCACAGAGTTTTGGTTCTCAAGTCCTCAGACATGTCTCTTCTCTTTCTGTTCTCCATGCTTAGTGTGGCACACACACACACACATAATGCAAAGATTGAGTCAACTTCTCCCCTGTTTATCTGGTTTCAGGGGTGATTTTCATATTGCCCACACCTGTTACTTGCCACAGGTGAGTTTCAACAAGCATCACATTCTTGAAACAAAGTTGTTTACTCACAATTTTGGAAAGGTGACAACAATTTTGTCCTGTCTGTTTTGGGGTTTAGTTTGAAAGTATGTCCAATCTGCCTTTTTCCTGTTTTTTTTTTTTTTACTGTTACAATAAACACAAAGGAAATAAACATGTAATTGCAATAATTTTCTGTGAGAAATATTTAAATTTCTGGAACGATTTCAAGGGCGCCAACTACATTCAGCCAATGATGTTTGATAATATATGTACTGGCACCACCTACATAACTGACTCTTGTGCATATACAGAGCTGAAGAACCCAGTTTGGGTATGAAATGTATGAAAATAAAGGGCATGATTTTTATTTTTTTCTGCATGAAAAACGCAGTGTACATTATGTGCATTTTTCTAATATGGCAGCCATGGGGGTCTTCAGTAGGTATACATGCAAGTGTGCTCGAGCCCCAGCCCCTCTGAGCAGTCACATAAAACTCACCTATATAGACATTAATGTTTAACAGGTTTGATCTTTCCTAACTATGTCTTATTCCTGCGCGTTCCTGCACAATTTCTGCTTGGCGGTGCCCCTTTTTGCTTGGCGGTGCCCCTTTTCTGCTTGGCTGTCCCCCTTTTCTGCTTGGCGGTGCCTCTTTTCTGCTTGGCTGTCCCCCTTTTCTGCTTGGCGGTGCCTCTTTTCTGCTTGGCGTCCCCCTTTTCTGCTTGGCGTGTGCCCCTTTTCTGCTTGGCGGTGCCCCTTTTCTGCTTGGCTGTCCCCCTTTTCTGCTTGGCGTGCCCCTTTTCTGCTTGGCGGTGCCCTTTTCTGCTTGCGGTGCCCCTTTTCTGCTTGGCTGTCCCCCTTTTCTGCTTGTCGGTGCCCCTTTTCTGCTTGGCTGTCCCCCTTTTCTGCTTGGCGGTGCCCCTTTTCTGCTTGGCTGTCCCCCTTTTCTGCTTGGCGGTGCCTCTTTTCTGCTTGCTGTCCCCTTTTCTGCTTGGCGGTGCCTCTTTTCTGCTTGTCGGTGCCTCCTTTTCTGCTTGGCGGTGCCCTTTTCTGCTTGGCGGTGCCCTTTTCTGCTTGGCGGTGCCCTTTTCTGCTTGGCGGTGCCCCTTTTCTGCTTGCGGTGCCCCTTTTCTGCTTGGCGGTGCCCCTTTTCTGCTTCGTGCTTTTTCTTTCCTCTTGCAGCACTAGATGGCGCTGTACTACGATGCAATTCTTGAATACGTCTGTTCTCTGCTCTGCATTATTTGTTCTGAATGACTTAATGTTTTCTCTGCTTTGATTTTAGGCCGAGGAGTGAAACTGAATTCTGTGGACTTTAACCGAGAGTTTGTGACTCGTATGATTCCTAAGCTGGAATGGGAGGCCCTGGTGCAGTCTGCGGAGAGCGTGAGTATCCTTCATTCACTCCAGCATCTGTGTATAAATAAAAATGTAGCATCGCTCACCACATTTAATAATTTTTTAATCCTTTTTTTTTTCTTTTTTTGTTGCTACTTTTATTTCTTTGGTTATAATAATATAGAAGAGACTGCACCTTGTCTTTCCTCATACTCTCACTTCCAAACAATACCTCCAATATTCACTATATAAAAAAAAAACCACAAATAGTGTGAGCCTGCAATAAGTGTTCATGTGTTTCAAGCTGTAATCTTTGGGCTACGGCTACACATAGACTGTGGCTGTGATACAAGGGATGCATCCAAAGATCATTATATATAACTGTGGGCAAAATTCCAATATATATATATATATATATATATATATATATATATATTTTTTTTTTTTTTATTATTATTATTACTATGGTATTTTTTAATTTTTTTTTCATCCAAGAGCAATGACTTTTATTCTTTTATTTTTCTATCAGCATAGCCGTATTGGGGGGCTGATTTTTTTTTTTTTTTTTTTGAAGTATGATTTGTAGGTTGTGAGGCCTTATTCACTTTACCATATAATGTACTGAAGAACAGTAAAAAAATTGAAAGTAGGGTACAATAGAGAAAAGAAATAAAAACCAGTTTTACCATTGTTTTTTTGAGTTTGGCATTTATTTTGCAGTGCCCATGACCTGGCAATATGATTCTTCAGAACAATAAAGTCTAGCTATACCAAACTTCTGTATAATTTTTTTATATTTTAGTAAGAAAGTAATTTGTTGTTGCAAACCCAATTTTTGTTTTGTACATTTTTTTTTTAGATGTGTAACTTTTCTTATGTCTCTGTGTAATGGCTTATTTTCTGCACTTAAAACTAAAAAAAAAACTAACGTTTTTATCCAGACTATTTTTTGGATGCGTATGACATTTTGATCTCTTTTTATTGCATTTAATTGTGGGAAATGCCGTTGCAGAAAATTATTAATTCTGACGGTTTGACTGTTGCTGTTTGGCCATGTTCACACTTTCCGTATTTTCCATCAGTATTTATAAGCCAAAACCAGGAGGGGTGATAAATACAGAAGTGGTGATGTGTTTCTATTATACTTTTCCTCTGATTGCTCCACTCCTGGTCTTGGCTTACAGATGTTTATGTAAAATACTGAATGTGTGACCGTAGCCTTAGAGGCAGGTTCTGGCTGTATGACACAGCCGGCGCTCACTGTGTATGGAGAAGGCTCAGCGCTATGCACCCAACATGTCAGGAAGGTGTAATGTCACTAGTTTGCTCTCGTTACAGCTGGGGCATGGCTCAGACCTTCCAAGAGAACTTGTATCTGGATATGAAAATGATGAGGAGTTCTTGAAGAAAGTTCACCATGTATTGCTGGAGGTAAGACCCCAAGATACAAGTAGGATGTTGGGGTAGAGTGGATGTCCACCATGTTATACTAGTGCACTCATCATCTTATTTATCTCTGCCAGGTTGAAGTTACTGAAGGTGCCTTGAAATGTCCTGAGTCCGGCACAGAATTTCCCATCAACAGAGGAATTCCCAACATGCTCATTAACGAGGAGGAGTCCTAAAGAGCCGTCCTGTTCCCTGGCCTGTAAATATCATCCCGCCACCCTTTCTTCTGTCCGTTCTTATTAAACGCTGTTTCCAGTTGGACATCTTGCGTCTTTTTTGAGACTGGTGCCCCAAAGCCTCTTGCAGTTGTCTTGAGTATGGACCGCAAGACACAGATTGTTCGACCTTGACAGCCTCATACATGCCTACGAGACCCATGGCCGGTCTGGGCATTGTGGTTCATACTTAGACTGTGTTTCACAGATGTCTGAATGAGGCTTAAATTGTATACCCAAATGATCATCACCAAACATGAAATCTCCCTGATGTTTATTGCAGTTCAAGCCCATGAGAGCCTTAATAATATACAACGGTCTGTATATATGTATATAAGCCATGAGGTATATTACATATGCACATTATTCTATAGGCTATGTACAGAAGATCACCTACAAGTACAAGGGTAACCAACCAAAATACAGAGGTGTGACATGGAGGATAGAGGAGAAAATGTGCTAACCATCCAGACAAAAATAGCAGTAATTCAGGGACTGTAGTAAGAATACTATTTGCGCAGGAGAGCAGAATGTAGTGTAGCTGCAAGGGAAGGCATTACAACGCTAGACCAAAAGACCATGTCACCTAATATGTTCCCCAAGCAGGGGGCCATGTGGGTAACCTAGTATCGGACATAAGCTATAGCTCATTTGTCTGCATATATCACTCTATATTGAACGGTAACTTACATTTTGCCTTAATATCAGCGGAATATTCATTGACTAATGGTGCAGTCTGGAGAGAAGTCTCTAGTAAAAGTAACGTGGCCAAACTAAAAATGCATGCAAGGGGAAATAGGTGATCATTTGGTTAATGAACCGTTTCGATCCTTACTGACGTACGGTTTGCTCTGCCTTTCATATGTGTGATCTGAAGATATAACGAGGTGAATATAATCGAGAAAATGTTCCACAAAAAAACGGACCCCGATTCTTTAGTCTGAGTTTTGTTTTTTTCCCAGAAGCTAAGGCACCTTTCTTTACATTTTAACATGGTTTTCACTCGAGAGCTCATTCTTACTATTGGGCCAAGTTTATATACCGAGGGTTTTAAATCCTATTATTAAGGGTTCATTCAGATGTCAGTTTTTCTCGTATGGGTGCGATTTGTGTTTTTCATGGATAGCATTAGTCTAGGGGGTGGTTCACATGTCCGATATATATATATATATATTTTTTTTTTTTTTACCCCCCTCGGACCAAGTGGTCTGCACAAAAACTTGTCCAATGAGTGTTAGATCAAGGTCGCCAATGCAAGTCTATGGATCCGTTAAGAATCGGAAAGCATCGGCATCAGATGCCACCTGTGCGTTGTCCATTTTTTACGGATGGATAGAAACTGGAGAAACATCAGGGTTTTTTTCTAGCTTTGATCACATGCTTTTGTGAATCACTGACTTTTCATGCACCCACTTCCTTTTGTAGGGTTTTCGACACTTGTATGGCCTTGCAGAAGTGAGCAATGAACAAAACAGATCGTAAATGTGAAGAACGTGACCATGCTTGTGTACGGTTTATATTACGGCATCTTTTGCTCTGGGCTAAATGAAAAATAAGATGCATACAGCCATATATATATAGTCCCGAGTTTGGTTTCCATATATTTTGCCATAAATGCCAATCCAGCTGTGAAACGGACAGGTTTGCTCAGGTTACACTATATACCAACCATTTTTTCTTAACAGGATTTGTCTGTCTGTGCCAGATTAATCGGGGACTCCAGTTAAGGTAAAGTTATCACTGAGTTGAACTGAGGGCAGAGGAGTAAATAGGCTTGGTAAGACTTAATGGGATTTTCGGAGTTAATTTTATATGCATGAGGAGGGGTGATATTGGCCATGGCTGGGTGCTGCACTGGCATCCTTCCTTCTCCATCAGGAAGAAATAATCCTCTGCAGCATTAGCAATGCACGCTTCCCTTTGCAATACCCAATAAAAGGACGGTACTGCAATTGTTATTTATGGAAGTCCAAACCCTTGCTGACCTAATGGCATTTACCATTAGGAAAACGTGGCTGCAGCCCATCTACATCATCTCCAGATATGATAATCACAGCAGCGACTCAAGCTGGGACTTGCAAAAAAAAAAAAAGTATAAAAGGGAAGACGAGACTTGTACTTTAGCCATGATTTGGACCAATTCCTGGTTTTGCCTTACAATAGCGGAGGCCAAACATGCCTGTAGCTGAACTTGCATGACCAATTCTGGTCTGCGGCCATAGACTTGTAGTCAGTATGGACATCTCATGAATGAGACGACGGCTTTCTGCTGCTGGGCTCTGTTGTTTGCATTGTTACAGCAAGGAAAGATTAGAGGAATAGTCTGCAATCTCCTAAACAAAACAAGAATGAACCAAGGTACAAACGTACCATTGATGCAACTTGTGCAGCCGTAAGGGGGCCACTTCTACCTCCAAAGCAGGTGATATTGTGCAATATGAGTAAAGAGACTGCAAATGGACCACATACAGTTCTTATACAGGGGTCTCTCCTGTCTGTGTCTGCTCCTGCTTAAAATCCCTAGTAAAACAAGATTTTGGTTGCTTACCGTAAAATCTGTTTCTCGGAGCCTTCATTGGGGGACACAGGAAACCAGGTACAGTAGCCGTTTGAAATGCAGCACTTTATCTCAGCACATCTGAACCACTGATACAGCACGGAATACCAGCACCACGGCAGCAGTCCACTCAAGACCTCTCTGATCCACTGAAAATACAACAGTTTCAAACGGCTACTGTACCTGGTTTCCTGTGTCCCCCAATGAAGCGGTAGAGAAATGTCTTTCTCTAGGAAATATATTGTATAAATATTACTTTTTTTGCAGCTAACCTGATCCCTCCTAATAATTTGGTGTTAATTGGAGCAAATATTCCGCCCAGTTTCCAGGTTAAGAGACCAGAGCAGCTAATGTGACTGGCAGGGTCCTGATCCGGTAACACTTGTTGCATGCAAAGTTGCTGTACTGGTTGGTCTAATCCTGCATGGTGGATTAAAGAAGAGCTTCCCGTATCTTGTGTCACAACCAGATTGCCAATAACGATGATGCAATGTTCTAACGTGTCAGATATTTCCAGGACCATTCAATGATGGTCTGTTCTTACATGGGACTCTCTGTTATTTCAATTCATTTGAAGAAGGAAGATTACTGACGGCATGCCTTGGTAAGAGCACATGGATTGTTAGGATAGGGCTTTACGGTGAAGTTTTGTCCGTCATGGTGGTAAAATAGTGCAGGACTGTAATGTTGGAAAAAGTTGCATGCATTCCTGCAAGGTTGGTATTTTTTATATGTGTGCAAGACAAGGCTTTTGCCCCAGTCGGGAAACCTAGACGTTTCGATGATGCCATGATAATTCATAAGCCAGTATTAATGTGCGGCTGCAAGGGCTTTCATAAGTCATACAAAAGTGTTAATGCTAAAAATTTGGTAGCCTCCAATAATACCATCAGTATCAATGATTAAAGGGATTGTCTGGGCATATAAAATGATTAGACTTAATGCAAATAGATTGGCAACGCTCAGTCCATCGGCCACTATTGCAATCTGTGACTGCTGGACATGAGCTCTCAGCGCCATCTCTTTCCTGACTGCATCAGTGGCTCTTATTTTTCGTAAAAATACATCCATAGTTAGGCCGAGGTCACACTTACGAGTGTGATGCGAGTCTCTCGCATCAACACCCGGCACTTGGGACAGGAGTGTGTGGCTGCATAGAAATACATGCAGCAGCACGCTCCCGTTCAAGTGCCGGGGGCAGTTTTGGGTGTTGTTGCGAGAGACTTGCGTCACACTCGCAAGTATGACACCGGCCTTAGGATTATAGTAATATGGCAGTGCTGTGGATGAACTTATATGTGTTTCAAACAAACTTGTGAATCATGGTATAGGTATCATGAAACCTAGACCATGATTAAGAAAAAGCTTGTTTGAAACGCGTAGGTTCATCCTCAGCACTGTGCCTTTCGTGGTCTGTCTAATCCTGGATGTATGTTATACTTGTCGAATAAGGAAGAATTTTACAACTAGAAGAACTGAATCGTGTAGCTCTCCAGGATCTAATAGGTAGGGTTACCAAGCTTGGAGACCGATGGGTAACGCTCAATCAGTGTTGCCTGGGGGCCGGCAGGTAACGCTCAATCAGTGTTGGCTGGGGGGCCGACAGGTACCGCTCGATCAGTGTTGCCTGGGGGGCCGGCAGGTAATGCTTGATCAGTGTTGCCTGGGAGGCCGGCAGGTAACGCTCTAGCAGTGTTGCCTGGGGGGCCGGCAGGTAACGCTCGATCAGTGTTGCCTGGGGGGCCGGCAGGTAACGCTCGATCAGTTTGCCTGGGGCGCAGTAACGCTCGATCAGTGTTGCCTGGGGGGCCGGCAGGTAACGCTCGATCAGTGTTGCCTGGGGGGCCGGCAGGTAACGCTCGATCAGTGTTGCCTGGGGGCCGGCAGGTAATGCTCTAGCACTGTTGCCTGGGGAGCCGGCAGGTAACGCTCGATCAGTGTTGCCTGGGGGCCGGCAGGTAATGCTCTAGCAGTGTTGCCTGGGGAGTCGGCAGGTAATGCTTGATCTGTGTTCAGTAACATTGATTTTTGGGGCCCACTGTTCGGCTAAATGCAAAAAAAACAAAAACCCTGACCCTAGTACATAAATTTACTCTTGCGTCTATGTAATATTAATGTGGCTAGCCCGTTCAATGAATGACTAGATTATACCTTTTTCTGCAAATTGTGAATCAAGTGTAATAGCACTACTTATTAGCAATCCTTCACAGGGGCAGCCTACCGGAGGATTTTCCTGTTCTCCTGTGGGCCAGTCCGAGCCTGATCAAGGTTGAGGTACAACATTCCTGCCCACCCCCTGTTCAGCTTTTATCACCTCTGGCGGCAGCGGGATATAAATACTAGATGGAGTGGAACAGCACAGCTCAATTTGTAGCGACTGCTGCCACCAACTGCAGATCAGTTCCTATTGTTTTTAGGAGCCAATACGCCATACTCACAGTGGATGGAGCTGTGCTGATCCGTTCAGTGCTTACATCCAACCATATCCATCCAGACAACCCTTTTTAATGTAATGGGGCTGGGAAGAGAACGGATGTAATTTCTATTGAAATATAAACATGCAATATTTCTGCAATTTGATAAAATCATGTTTCTCGACCCCTCTGCAAACTGGCATTGTAGAGTAACATTATTCTCTACCCTAATGACCACTGGATCTTCTAGATCAGGAAAACCAGTAATATACATGTGACACAAACCATGTAGTAGGACGGTACTTGGGGCATAATCCAGGCCTCTACATGTGATCGGCGTAGACATAAGCTTACCGAAATCCACCAGCCCGACTCGTTTTCTCCTTACGTTAGGAATAGGTTCAGTAAGTAATGGACCAGAACGTCGCCAAATGTGTAGTATCTTCATATTAAGTATTACACATGAGCAAACCTGGGTTTGCAAAATAAAAGTGCACCTTTAAATGACAACGGCCCCTTCCCACCCTGGCCAGCACCTGCAATTATTCATAGTGTTTTAAAACTAAATTAATGATCAAACTGTTTTCTCCTAGTAAAGAAAAGGTAGATTCCCAAAATGGACTGAAAATCCCACATTTTCTGGGGAAGTCGTCACTTGGGCAGATTCTTAAAAAGTAAATTGACCACGGTAAAGTTCTACATGATGATGAACAGTAAGAGAAAGAGGGACACGTAACACTAAGTCATCATCCAGGAACTCAGTGATGTGCCCTATTGCTTACTTATGGGAGCGAGATTATGGCTCAAGAGTATGAAGGATGGAAGGACTCCCGGCAACTCTTCCTATGGCTTATCCCCATAGGATATCAGAACTTTGCTAAATTAAATTAAAAATAATTAAAAGGCTTTGATGCCACCTAGCTGATGCATACATCTTCTTGCCATGTTTGCCAGTGTCCATGTATGTCCACTTCATATTGCATACACGCCTGCACCAATTCTGTGGTATCTTCCATAACAGTCTAGAACGCATTACGGGAAGGATGTGTGCATGGAGAATAAACATTGCTTGGTTTGCTTGTCCTATACATTCACTATGAAGTCCCAGCTCGCATCCTCTGGGTCTTTACTAGGAAAGTACATAGGGATGTCATCTATCCTAATCCATCATGGCTTCCAGCATCTCTAGGAAAAGCTTGTGCATAGGGACAGTCCCTTCTTCTCGCAGGGCGTGGAAGTGCTGGAGGACTCGGCCAGCTGTCTGGCGAAGTAAGGGGAGTGTTAGAAGCAATTTTCCATCGCGGCACGGTTCCTCGGGGTGACGACTTGATTCGTATTCACTGAGTGCCTCTTGCAAAGCATCGCGGAGACGTAACACTGCGTCTGGATCTTCAATGTGCACAGAGTCTACAAAGAAGAGAAGAGTCGGAAAATGGCTACTGTGACCTACACTATGATACAACATAGAAAATCATAGAACATGATATAAATAGGCCCTAAAGTGAATGTCCGCTCTTAAAGCACTTTTCTGTTAAAGGGTTTTCCAGTACCATCATCAGCATAATTTCTATAGGAACTTGCTGCAATACCTGCAGCAGCCACTAAAAAGCATGATGGCGCTCTGGTGTTCTGCTCTGTGCAGCGGCCAGGGGAAGTAAACCAACAAAATGCAATCCAAAGTCCAATAAAACACAAATAAACTGTAAGGTCACATAGGCAAGTAGGGATCGGTAGGTTAAAACACAGGTAGACATACAACCATGCACTGCATAGGCAGGTGGACCAAGTGTATATGCAGAAGCTTTCTCCTTGGATGCTGATACAGCTGTATATTGTTGAATGTCATTCAATATACAGTTGGCCCCACCTGCCCTATGCAGTGCATGGTTGTATGTCTACCTATGTTTTTAACCCTACTGATCCCTACTTGCCTATGTGACCAATACAGTTTATTTGTGTTATTTATTTGGACTTTGGATTGCATTTTGTTTGGTTTCTTTCCCCCGGTCATGCTATTTGGCAATCCGTCCATACATTGGTCCTCTAATAATATGTCTGAGGTGGCCTAAAATATATGTGTATTACATCACAAATATTAATAATCCCCTTTTTGGGTAAATACCTGACTATTTATAGTATTCTAGGCCACTAATACTATTGACATTATAATGCCTGTCACATTATTGTTTCTGTACTGTGGCCACCAGAGCCACTAACAGCAGATTGGTGGAGGTGCAGAGCATCGGACCTTCCACTGATCTGATATTGATGATTTCTCTTAAAGGGATCTGTCACCCTAAATTGGCGGATATTTAAATGATGGCAGTCAGGTCAGACAGGCGGATAAATCGACGAGATTGGAACGTAGTGAACAGCCTGACCACCGGCTCTTCCAACCACAGCGTGGCAATTTCATGTATGTCTAAGCAGCTGTCAGAGCTCTGTGACAGATTTCTGTTAACAGCATTCCGCAGCCTGCTATGTACTGTGATGCATGAAAGCTGCAGAAGCCAGAGAAACCTCGGCTCCTACTGAAGTAAATGGCAGCTGAGCTGCAGGACCCAAGAACAGCCACTACAGAATTAAGCTTTGTATTTTCTACAGCTGAGGGACCTCGTAACATCTGACTTGGGGGCGGGGGGTGAAGTTGTTGGACGGCTACAGACATGATATTGATGACCTGATCTAATGATAGGTTGTCAATATTATCAATGTCTTAGGCTGAGAGAAATCCTGTAGTCCAGAAAGTTAACCACGAGCACAGTGGGCTTGTCTAAAATTTGAACAATATCTGTCACAAGGTCAAAAGTGCCCAATTTTTGCTCCTGATGCCTTGAGTATTCAACGTTTTTTTCTTTATAAATCCACCATGCGGATCCAGAGATATGAGCTTTTTATTAAGTGCTAATCTTTATGATCTTTACCAAAGGGACGGTGCTCACAAGTAAATAATGCGAAGCAGCCTAAAGACACGCCCCCGAGGATCCAGTGAGCACAGACAATAAAATTTAGCACTGAATGAGAAAGCCCTTATCTCTAGGAACGGGAAAAAAAAAAACACGCACAAGTGACAACACACCTGAATTTGTAAGGGTGAGGGCTTTTAACATGACATATTCCTCTCTCTCCACACGCAAGGCCCGATACTTGCGCACTAGATGAAGTACGCAGGAGCAGAGGTCAGACAGACGGGCAGAATGAGAGGACTCCTCGTCCAACACAAAATCCTCAGCAAACACAACTTCATCTTCATATGGAAGAGAGCGAAACACAACTCCCAAAAGGAGAACCTCCATCCAGACGCTCTGCAAGAGGCTCATCTGGTCCGATAAGGAAAGCGAAGAAAAACCTGTAAAAGAGCACATTTCAGCTACTTACTGTGTCGTACATCCTAATCATACGGGGGTGGGTGCAATGTAATAATGGCAGAACATAAACAGTGATACTAATCAGCACCGAAAGTAGCACTGTCAGCCACCGACTCCAGGAATGATTTATTACACTTGATACATAACACACAAGCACACCCACCCCACATGGAAGATTTAAGAGATTATTATAAGACTTGAGTTTGTGAGAATTTTTTAAAATACTTGCACTGTAAAATTTAGCAAAAATAACCCTTATTTAAATTTTTTTTTTGGGGGGGGGTGGGGACACCCCTATGACCTATAGTAGAAATCAGGTTTTTGGGTTAAGTGTATTTTTTTAAAATTTTTGGTAATTTTTTTTTTTAAACATGTCACAAGCAGTATTAAAAGAAAAAAATATAAGCCTTGAAATTTTCACACTGGCCATTGGGATTTTTTTAGTCTTTAACTTCCTATTGTTTCAGGAAATAACACATGTACATAGCCACAAACGTCATTGTGGAGAGAGGGGGAGCAGGGGAAGCTGTGACGTCGCCTATATTGATTGGTGGATCCTGTGTTATCAGCCGTGCATACAGGTATTACCTGTCATTGTAATCCTGCCTCTGGTAAGGAACCTGCTGAAAACTCTTCCTGAAATAAAGAAGTATGAATCTAAAAGACCCTGTGGCCATTGTGAAAATTGCACGACTACTTATCTTGTTTGTCTGTTGTTTTTTAATAAAGATCACAAATCTAAAAAAAAAAAAAAAATCATACATTGGCATTGTAAAAAAAAACAAAAACATGCATCGCTCCCAACCATCCCAAAATCCAGATTTGGAGGCGCTGTCCAGGGATGTCAGGGCTATGTCCCGTCCTGAATTTATTGCTATATTCGTCCCAAATTCATTGTTCAATAGTTGCTTCTCCTGTCCTGACTCCGGGAGAGGGACCAGCATCTCATATTTCAATTTATTTAATTAACTCATTCTTCTCTTCTACTGAAATAAGGTATTCCCTGGGATTCAAACTACCAACCTGTAACATTGGAGGCAGCAACAAATGCCAAGAGCAACAGGCTGCACTGTCAAGTGTTTGAAAAATGTCTGCACTTGAATGTGCACCGTATTCTTCTTCACAGGCACATTGTACTGGTACAAAGAGATACATCTCTATATACTACTGCATATCTATGTACCTGTATTCTAGATGGAAAATAAAAGTCAGAGATTTTTTAATGGAAATGATAATTGATAATATAATGACAAAGCAAAGTGGATGTAATTTCATGAGAACTCTTGCCCACTATGCATCTAAAGATGGTGTAGAGTAGTGCGGTTTTGGTGGGGGTGTTTTCCCGCAATGCGCCAAGTGTGCCGCATAGTTTTCCCCTCTTTCTATGACAGTTTGTAGGTATGTACGTGAAACACAAAAACCTGATTTACACAAAAGGTCATCTTCTGATGATTCACTGCCTCTGTGCACCTAACCTACAGTATATTACAGAAAGTATAGAAAAGGAATGAAAAGTCTCAGCCAACAATTGTAAGTTGTGACGTTTTCTAGCTGATGGTCACTGATACTACTAACATACCTGGGATATTCTTGGCCCAGCTGATAATAATGACAATCTCTCGATCTGCGAGATCGCACAGCGTGCTCATAGACTTCAAGTAGCCATCGGGAAGTGACGGGTCTGGCATAGCAAACAGCTTATCGGGCTCTGCCACCAGCAGATGTGACACTACAGTGTTCACTGGAGCTAAAGGGCAGAAAACAGAAAGGTCAATCTGCTAAATGAGCATCATTACCATTCACAACACTTCATTGTAATGCAGAAGAAATATAAAGAGAAACAGCACGAAGTAGCCTAATACAAGCGACACCCAGGAGCGTGAGAAATATGCCACATATTAGGGACTGAGGAGTCAATATGATTTTCCAGATTAGTACGGATACGGCGATGCCAGACTTTATTTTATTTTTGTTTTAGTGGTTAAATAAAATGGCTTATTTTGCCAATTTCTGGAGACTCTTAAAGCTTTTTATTTTTCCATCGATTGAGCTGTGCCTGTTTCTTTTTGCATGGCGAGCTGTCATTCTTATTGATACCATTTTGGGGTATATACAATGTTTTGATCACATTTTAGTGCATTTTTTTGTGGAAAATAAAAAAGGCAATTCTGATACTTCGATTTTTTTAAAATCTGTACAGAGCTTACATTACAGTATGGGTTAATTTTTATTTTGATAGATCAAACATTTATTGACATGACAATACCAAATGTGCTTTTTTATGTGTTTCATTTTGAATTGGGAAAATAGGGTGAATTATATTTATGGTATATATTTTAACATTTTTAAATAATTTTTATTAAAGAGGCTGTCCACTATTTGGACCACCTTTCTTAAAACACTGCATTCCCCAGTGTAAAATAAAAATAACAGACTCTCGCCTCCTGCACCAATGCAACGACGTTGTTATGCCACATGAGCGCTGCAGTCAATCGGTGGCTGCCATTGTGCTGCAGTCTCATGCTACCCTCCATGTTACATCCAAGAGAAGTATGATAACTGCAGCCAATTAGCGGAGCTGGAATGGCGCCGGTGCGAGAGTCTGTTATTTGTACTTTACACTGGGGAATATAGCATTTAAAAAGGATTTGTACAAGTAGTGGACAACCCCTTTAATTTTCACTTTATTTTTAGTCCCCCTAGGGAACATAAACCAGTGTTCTGTATACTGCAATATATACACACGTGGCCAAAATTGTTGTTATCCCTCGTTTAATGACAGAAAAACCCACAATAGTGACATAAATAACTTGAATCTGACAAAAGTAATAATAAATCAAAAATCTATGAAAATGAACAATTGAAAGTCAGACATTGTTTTTCAGCCATGCTTCCACAGAATTTAAAAAAAATAAAACTCATGAAATAGGCCTGGACAGAAATGATGGTACCCCTGAAAATAATGTGACAAAAGGGACATGTTAAATCAAGGTGTGTCCACTAATTAGCATCACAGGTGTCTACAATCTTGGAGTCAGTGAGTGGTCTGTATAGAGGCTACAGATACTCACTGTGCTGTTTGGTGACATGGTGTGTATCACACTCAACATGGACCAGAGGAAGCGAAGGAAAGAGTTGTCTCAGAAGATTAGAGAGAAAATTATAGACAAACATGTTAAAGGTAAAAGTTATAAGACCATCTCTAAGCAGCTAGATGTTCCTGTGACTACAGCTGCACATATTATTCAGAAATTTAAGCTCCATGGGACTGTAGCCAACCTCCCTGGACTGGCCGCAGGAGGAAAATTGATGACAAATCAAAGAGACGGATAATACGAATGGTAACAAAAGAGTCCTAAAAAACATCTAAACAGATTAAAGGTGAACGTCAAGCTCAAGGAACATCAGCGTAAGATCGCACCATCCGTTGCTGTATGAGCCAAAGTGGACATCATAGGAGGTGACCAAGGAGGACACCATTGTTGAAAAAAAATCTTAAAAAGGCCAGACTGAAATTTGCCAAACTACACGTTGACAAGCCCCAAAGTTTCTTGGAGAATGTCCTATGGACAGATGAGACAAACATGGAAATTTTTGGCAAGGCACATCAGATCTATGTTCACAGACGGAAAAATGAAGCATATGAAGAGAACACTTTCC
The DNA here is from genome assembly GCA_033576555.1 of Oophaga sylvatica. Lineage (NCBI taxonomy): Eukaryota > Metazoa > Chordata > Amphibia > Anura > Dendrobatidae > Oophaga > Oophaga sylvatica. The sequence goes on along the minus strand of JARQOD010000010.1, from coordinate 76,380,485 downwards.
CTACTGTGAAACATGGAGGAGGCTCTGTTATGTTCTGGGTGCTTTGCTGCATCTGGCACAGGGTGTCTAGAATCTGTGCAGGGTACAATGAAATCTCAAGACTATCAAGGAATTCTAGAGAGAAATGTGCTGCCCAGTGTCAGAAAGCTTGGTCTCAGTCGCAGGTCATGGTCTTGCAACAGGATAATGACCCAAAACACACAGCTAAAAACACCCAAGAATGGCTAAGAGAAAAACACAGTACCTGTTGAGAGGTGCAGAAGTCTCATTGACAGTTACAGAAATCGTTTGATTGCAGCGATTGCCCCAAAAGGTTGTGCAACAAAATATTAAGTTAAGGGTACCATCATTTCTGTCCAGGCCTATTTCATTAGGTTTTGTTTTTTTAAATTCTGTGATTGAAAAGCAATGTCTAACTCTGATTTGTTCATTTTCATAGATTTTTGATTTATTATTACTTTTGTCAGATTCAAATTATTTCTGTCACCATTGTGGGTTTTTCTGTCATTAAACGAGAGGTACCAACAATTTTGACCATGTGTGTAATAACATTTATCTCCTATGAAGCCCAGTGACTTAATAGGAGCCGCAATGTGGCAACAACGGAATCCTCTGATGGGCTCTCAACTGCCGTGGTAACTCACCAGAATCCTACAATCTTCAGGCGGTGGGGTAGGGTCCGTTTTCATCAATTTTAATACAGAAATTGACAGCAGCATTTAAATGGTTAAACAGCAAAGATGGCTGAGCCCGCTCCGTACACTTAACACCTAACATAGGACAGTCCAGAACGTCCAATGTCAGGAAAGGGTTAAAGAACAGTTTAAAAGTAGCGCAGAAAATATAAAAAAAATGATTCTATTTTGCAGTGAAACCTCAACTCCTATTGGATAAGGGGCAGATAAAAGGTATAACATCGCTACCTAATAAATGGTAATACAGTGTACAATGCGGGAGGTCAGACGACCTGGTTCTTACCTTGTTTCTTAATTATAGTTGTACTTTGATGGGATTGGTGTCCTCCTGGCGCATATTGTAGGAGGTCTCCTTCCGGTCTCCTCTTATATTTCTGCCGACCTCCTCTTACACGGTCTAAACGCACCCCTACAAGTAAAGATTTTTTTTTTTTTAAAAAGTCCTTCTGTAGAACCTGCTGTCTATCGCTTAGAGCAGGGTTCCCCAACTCCAGTCCTCAAGGCCCACCAACAGGTCTTGTTTTCAGGATTTCCTTTGTATTGCACAGGTGATGCAATTATCACCTGGGCAATACTAAGGAAATCCTGAAAACATGACCTGTTGGTGGGCCTTGAGGACTGGAGTTGGGGAACCCTGGCTTAGAGAGTAGCTCTAATAATATTTCCTGCCACTATATTATTCATTAGATTTCAGCCGGATCTATTCACGTTATCAGTTTGGTTCCCTGTAATAAACGGGAGTAGAGAGCAGTAGACTTGCTAGTCATCCCGGTAACACGAGTCCATAATACTCTAAAACATAACGCTCACCTTCCTTGAGCATGCCCACCCGAAGACACTTTGTAAATCGGCACGCTTGGCATGCCTTCCGTCTCCGTTTGGTGATCTCACACTCATTGGTGGCAGGACAGCTGTACTCAATATTGCCTACATGTAAAAGAGAAAAGTTAACATATTCTCAAAACTATATGAAGTGATGACCTAGAAAAAGCAATTTCTTTTTGACCAACTAATCACATAATTACTTACAAGACATTAAAGTTTGACGCTTTAATTTCTGATTTACTAACACATGACATATACCTCTTCTGATACAACGTACCCTAATTGAAATTTATGGTATTTATCGGTTAGATATGGCCTAAAAGTCTAATCGGTAAGGGTCCAACTAATACAAAGAATGGTCATGCTTGGTCCTAGAAAGAGATGTGACCAGACAGGTATGTACAAATCCTACTTCAAGCACCTCTGTAACGTCTACATTAAAGGAGTTCTCTGCTACTTCTTTATGCCATGGATAGATTATCAATAATTATGGGCACTTTCACTGATGAACTCCACTAGTGGTCATATGTAGGACCTATTCTTAGGTTATCAACACAAAATCAGAAAAGGGACAATGCAGGTAACGTAAGATCACACTAACCTTGTATAGTACGTTTGAAGAAAGCTTTACAAGCTTCACAAGAAGCCACTCCATAGTGGTATCCGGATGCCACGTCACCACACACCAGGCAGAGCCTTTTAGGGATGGAGTTTAGGACATATTTGCCCCTTCCAGGTGTATCTTCTTGTTCATCATCGCCACCTCTGCAGCAGCGTGGACCCTGAGGTTCAGGCCCATGTCCACTACTATCGCTGGATCCACTAGGACTCCGCCGTCCAATGCTTTCTGGGGTCCCCGGTTCTGCCTTGATGCAGAGATCAGGGCGTCTGTCACGAGAAGACATTATAAAGAAGTGTTCTGTGAAAAGAAAGGAATGTTTGGTCAATATTCGGAAATAAAATGCATTATGTGAATCCTGTCCACTATAAAACAAGTTTTGCTTGTACACATATATAGGGAACGCGTCCTGGGGCATGCAAAAATTTGCAAATAGCATTATGACTAGGTTTTGCTTTATGTCTGATGGAAGCATTCACATTGGCCTGTTCCCACATAGCAGCTTAATAAATGTACTAAGTTTTACATTTAGGCACTATTGCACTAAGTGTCAGACACGAATCCATAGGCAGGTGTGGTACTGTTCCTGGAAGAATGCAGTTATGTTTCTCCCATCCTGGAGCCTTGGTTCCCACGTTTCATATCTGGTGCAGATTTTAGTTGTTGATTTCCAAGCTAAAATCCACACCATGTCTGCATCTAAAATCCACACACATTTTCTGCATTTATTCATACGTTTTCAACTGAGCTTTTTTTTGTGGAAATGCACAAAAAAAATGCAGTAAAACAATGTCAGGCTGGCGGATTAAGAGTCCCATTTAAATGAATAAGTAAAATCTGTGCTCAAAAATGTGCATTTCCGCAACAGAAATTGACATGCTGAAAAAAAACACAAAAAAAGCAACAAAAAACAAATTTCCAAAGAGATTTTGCACAAAAGAAAAAAAAAGCGTGACTGAAAGTAAATGGATAGCCTACTAATTGCAATGCAAAGCCATATTCACACATTTATCCGTATCCATTTCCTTGAACAGTCTGCATGTATTTACACAGGTTTCTCCAGTAACAAAACAATTTGTGAAATTTATAGCAAAATGTAAAAAAAAAAAAATTCAAGACAGTTAGCGCATGCAGTAGATTTACATTTTTGTGACATGCCCTTTTGCAGTTTGTTGGAAGATTTTCATGGTAGATTCCTATGTTGTATTTAGTGCCGATTTTTCCGCAGCAACACTGCGGCAGAATTTGCAGCAAAATCGAGGCGTACTGCTTCCAGAATTTGTTACAGCTTTTCACCCTTTCCATATGAAGGATGAATCTGCAATGATTCGGCACTAAGAATTTCCATGCTGAATATGTAAAATCTGCAACGCAGTTCAATTGTCATGCAGAAATTTTCTGCAACGTGTAAATGATATTTTTGCGATCTCATATACTTCGCTCATCCTGAGTTATGCTGCAGAGTTTCTGCAAGCGAATCCACACCAAATAAAAAAAGATGTGATCCTATCCTTTGTGCAACACCTATACCAAAGATCGACAATAACCTGCAAAACAGCATGTCGCAAAAATGTAAAATCTACAGCAAAGGTAAAAGGGATTTATTTCCCCTGCAATGACTGTGCAAAAAAGATGAGCAGTTATTTGCTTTCCTTGGAAATATTAACAGATCGTTGGAGGTCTCGGTAGCAGAACTACCTTGATTTTAGCCACTCATCAGGGGGTCATGGTGCAGACACATTCATTTAAAGGGAACCTGTTATCAAGTCAAAGTGGTGAGTTTTTTCTCCCTGAGTATTCTATATATTTCTTTTTAAAAACCAGTTCCAGAAATATTGACCTTTTTATTTAGTTCACCCAATAGGACAATTTTCATGGTCTTTACTGATAAGGTACAGCTCCCAGGATCCTCAGGGGCGTGTCTTTAGTCTGCTCTGCAGTGTAGTGGAGCACCCCTTTAATGATCATCTTTTTTTCCCATCTGAAATCAGGCGAAAATACTTTTTTCTAACTTTTCTAAAGTATATAGCAAATAATCTAATACCTGTGGATACCTGTATCAAAGGCAATGCACAGAAACAAGCCACAGGTAAAAGATATAATATGCAGAATGTACTGTAAAAGTAAACTTGTGACTATGGAAACTCCAAAAAAAAAGAAAAAAAAAGTCACATTCAGGTAGCAGCCGGTTGTGGAGGAATGTCAGGACTCCTATTGTACATTGTTTGGGGCAGGCAGAACAGCCACTAACTATATACTGTAGGAGCAAATCACTAAGACGACTGTAGACAAATCACCAGGACTCGAAGAATAAATTATAGATTATATTATACAAGTTTAGTCTTAGGTAGAGCGGGAAAAAAAAATCAGAGGAGGTAACCAAGAAAAGGTGGTGACCTTTGCACTGGTAAAGCCTCATACACCAGTGTTTAGTTAGACTGGTTTAGCAATAACCTAAGGGTGTAAAGGACAGAAACAGTAGCACAGTTGTAGCAACACAACTATGTTGATGCCTTACACAGGTGATAAATCGAGCAAGAACTGAAAATTGGCCGGATTTGTTTTTAGAAAACGAAGTGGTAAAATGTTGGAGCGGAACACAACAAGGACTGGACGAGACATAAATGTCGGGGACTCCAAGCATTGCCATGTAATAGGGTTATGATATTACAAGGGGGAGACACAAAGTTACAAAATATGTAAATATATAAGAAAGCAACACATTAGTTGAAGAGGAAACTAACAAAGTAACGAAACTGGAACACAGGAAGAATCGAAATTAGGCAACTGGTCAGTTTAACCTTTGACCTGTACCCCTCCCCACTTTTACAATATATCGGCTCACTGAGCGTAGTTCCTGAGTACAAAAACTTTACGATGTATTTAGCCTTATTGCATGCACTTTATTATATACTAATAATCAACAAAAAGAACATGGCCTGATGGAAACTCACAAGAAGATCCACATGAAGGCAACACTACTACTCCCGCTGTGGTGGGTCACACACCCTTTGTCGACAGGGGGTCGGCTGGCCTTGGCTGACAGTCGTTATAAGAGACGGAACATCTGTAGATAGAAAAACACAAAGTATGAATGTGCAGGAGATATATGTTATTATTATGCTTGCTTAGTTAGTGCTGACTTATTCTGCAGCGCTTTAATAACCATAATAAAGTTATTCCTCGCGTCGTCCTTTTTTTTTCTCCCATTAGGCAATTTCTTAGTTACAACCCATTTTGGTAAACGTAATTCATACAAATATGTCTGCCGCTACTGCTCTTACAATGCTGGCCACCCAGCTTTCTCAGACTTCTGCAGGACGCTGCAGAAGAAGGGAACGTATCACGACATATGTTGGAAGGTTCCCATTTAGGAAAGCTAAATCACTAATATGGGAGCTATAATAGCAGTAAGTCAGACAACTTTCCCCAAGTATGGAAATAGTTAATAGGAAAATAGGTTTAACAACTTGACTAATGCGGACAAAGACTTAGAATTACTGAGATTGAGATTTTAGAGGTTAATGCCAGTTAAGGCATAAAAGCACACCGAACCATCTAAACTGCGAGCAGTAATCTGGAAAGTACAGATACTACTTAAATAGAATTATAGTAATGACATTTCTAGCGAAACTGCATATGATCCATTTACAACTCTTACTTTACATATAACTGCTTGCATCTGATCAGAGCCCTGAGCTGTCACCACGTACATTGACCCACGGCTCCAAAATCCCAATGACCTTGGTTCAAAGTCACTACATGTTTCCCAGAAGAACGAGCGAGCTCAGTACAAGGATAATGTGATCATGGAGGACTAGATATAATCTATATGGATAATTAGTAAGACGGGGGCAAATAGCTGTACCCCTGAATAGCAGTCTTAGGGCTCCTATCAATCTATGGCAAATGGTAATAAAACATTTATCTATATGGTAGACACAGATATATTACATAGACACAGATATATACATACAAACGTGTATATACACCCACACATACACTGTGTATATATTCCTTTATATAGTAAATAGAACAATATACCGTAAATGAATGGTTTCCTAGAAATGCCCTAACATTTGTCGGTTTGATCCTTCATAAAAATGTTTGGCACAAATAGTAATAATTGAAATAATGCAAAAATGGCACAAAGAGCTTTGATACATAAGAGACAAAAGACTAAATTAACACTATATATTTATATAAACACCCATTTAACTCATCATTGTATACTATTTAGTAAACATACACATATATAAATATACACAGTAATTATATGTAAGTATTGTATCACACACACACATATATATATATATATATATATACATACACATTCTAAAAATAGATATACACACAATATATATATTTACATATACATACACTATACACACAGATTACATATATATTACATATACATGCACACTTATACACACCATTATTATATATATATAATTACACATACACTATATATACAGACACTATGCACACATTGTACATACACTATACACACATTATACATACACTAAGCACACATTACACATACACTATACACACATTATACATACACTAACACACATTACATACATATGCACACATTATACACACACTATCACACATTACACACACTTACACATTATACAACACTAAGCACACATTACACATACAGTATGCACACATTATACACACACTATACACACATTATACACATACACTATCACACATTATACACACATTATACACACATTTTACACATACACTTATACAACACTTAACACAATACATACATAAGCACACATTAACATACACATAGCACACATTTACATACACTATACACACATTATACATACACTATACACACATTATACATACACTAAGCACACATTATACATACACTAGCACACATTATACATACACTATACACACATTATACATACACTAAGCACACATTAACAACACTATACACACATTATACATACACTAAGCACACATTACACTACACTATACACACATTATACACACCTATACACACATTATAC
>JARQOD010000010.1:76337192-76373210 GCA_033576555.1 Oophaga sylvatica | reverse complement strand
CTCAGGTCTCTTCATCAGGCATAGACTAATACAACATCTGAAGAATCACATATTTATACACAACAGGAGACAGGAATAATGCAATAGATAAGACAAGTGACGTGAAACAGAACTATCATTATGGGAGTGATAGACAGTTATGGCCATAAATATTGGACCAGTTCATAGATAAGGAGTGAAAGTTTAATTGTCCTCTGATTGGGGTCTGGTCATGTTTTGTGATGCCCCCACAAGGTCTTAGGAGCAAATTCCTTAATTGATGTAAAAAGACATAAATCCATGCGACACATTCATTCCTGCACTGAGAGAGTCAAAGGTCGTCATGAGTTTATATTCCCAATGAATGCAGGAATACAGGAATGAATGGTCGCAAATAGCCAACCTGAACCCAGACTGAGCTGAGAAAGGTTAACCCCTGACATGACCAGACCGGGAAAAAGGGAAAACAGGACTCAAAACCCGGTCTGGATCATGACAGTGAGGAGGCTGGTGGTCAAAACTTGCAAAAACTTGCAACAAAATTTGGAGGCAGCAGGTACTGATGTTTCAGTTTGCACAGTAAAGCTATGTTCACACCTTGCATTTTTGCAGAAGGTTTTTTTATGCATTTTTTAATGCAAATTAAACGCTGTTTTTTACAGTACCAGCATAGCTATGATATTTCAAAAATCTTTTTTTGCTGACTGAATTAGAAAACTGCAGCTTTGTTTAAAACTGCAGCATGTCAATTCTGCATTTTTGCAGCCTTTTTTTACTTTGAAAATGAATGAGAAAGCACATAAACGCTGAAAAAAATGCAACCATGCGTTTTTGCTGCTTTTTTGACGAATTAATCTAACTTTATTAAACATGGACTGCAGACAAATGACACATAATCTGCACCAAAAACGCAGCACAACCTACTTTTTGTAAGCAGCTTTTTTTACTGCCAAGAGAGCAGGGTTTGGTTGTAGAAAAAAATGCAACAAAAAAGCAACGTGTGAACAGAGTAAAAATGATTTGAAATTGGAAGAAATATTTTTTGTTTCATCTGCACCTAAAAATGTAGATTACTTGATGACTGTTTTAATTTTTGGTAATGAAAATATCTCATGTATCTCCCTTGTCTTTTTTGTACACAGAAGTGGCGTGTCTCACCCACAATTGTGCGAGTTATCTCAGCTGTACTCTTCATCCTTATCGGCTGTCTACTCTTCGTCCTTATTCCTACTTAGTCTTCCAAGAAATCGAGGAGTGGACCCTGCTAGAGGCCATTTACTTCGTAGTTATCACCCTCACCACCATTGGCTTTGGTGACTATGTGGCAGGTATACAATTCTATTTTGTGATATTCTTTCTAACCATGCGTAAATTTGTCTACATTGAGGTGAGTATCTACTTAATTCCTAATCAGTGTTCCCACCTCCCCAAAAAAATGTAACTCACATTTAACTTTTGTTTTAATTTTTTTAAATGACTATCCATAAAAAAACATGAAATTTTCCAGTTTACATATTAGACATGTTAGAATGACATTTGTCAGCACTTTTCAGCTTTGCTGTTTAGACTTAGACAGAGTTTACAGAGTCATCTTATTACCATTAATATCAGCTGTATTGAAGGTTAAAAAGGAGGCGTTGTGTTGAAGTTCCCGGAATAAACTGAACTATCTCTCTCATATATCAAAATTGACAGGGATATAAGGGCACAGTCAGACGTCCATATAACACAGACGATGATTGACCCAAACGTGACAGCTGCATAGAAATATATGCCATCACCCTTGGGTCACACAACATATTCCCTATGCAAATGGAGCAGTAGTGAGCATGTGCAACCTCCACTCCTATTGACACTGAATGGAGCAGTAGTTGCACATGCTCCCTACTGTTTCATTCACATAGGGAATTAAGAACCCTTGTTTTAGAGATCAGTGGGGATCTCTGCTGAACCCCAATATTCAGTGGTATATGTTGTCTTTGGGACAACACCTCTAAGGATTTTGACTGTCAAAAGAAATTTGTTTGGCTCTTAAAAAAAACAATAAAACACAAAAAACCCTTGGCTTAGGAAAGCATCCATACATCTGAAGTTAGTGGCCATTTTTTTTACTGTTTTTTTCATTTTGTTCCATTATATATTCTACAAATACGATATATAACTATGTGTATAAATAAGATTTTAATCTTTTTTCATAACATCGTGGTCAATTAATAAAGTTTTATAGCGTTCAATATACGTAAGAGGCATTTGCTTTGATGGCTAATCATGGGGTCAGAGTAGGATGAAATCTGAAGACTATTGTCTTTTAGCAGTCTTGCCGCTGTAAGTAACATTGGAGAGAGAATGCATTAACAGAAGCATTGCTTGCTTGTGGCTTGGCATAGAACTCTTTTCTCCCAGAAGACTTCACTATTCCGACACATGGCAGTTTCCTGTGATTTGTTTTTTACCTGGGATGCCCTAATTTTTGCCCCAACAAGCCATAATACCCTAGACAGCTTATGTTTCAGAGGTACACTGTATGGACAAAAATATTGGGACATACCTTTTCCTCAATGAATTCAGGTTTTTCCTCCATTTTCATTGCCCCTGATGTATAACTTCCGGCCCCTCGCCCCTAAAGTATAACCTCTGGCGCCTCTCCCCTGATGTATAACCTCTGGCCCTTCGGCCCCATATATAACCTCCAACCTCTCGCCCCGATGTAAAACCTATGCCACCTTGCCACAATGTATAAACACCGGCCTTTCACCCCAATGTATAACTTCTGGCCCTTGATGTTTAACCTCTGGCGCCTTGGCCCCATATGTATAACCTCTGGCCCCTTGGCCCCATATATAACCTCCAACCCCCCATCCTCGATGTAAATCCTCCGGCACCTCGCCACACATGTATAACCTCCGACCCTTCACCCTCAATGTACAACCTCTGGCCCCTCTCCCCAATGTATAACCTTTAGCCCCTTGCCCCTGATGGTTAACCTCTGGCCCCATATATAACCTCTGACTCCTCACCCCAATGTATAACCTCTGGCCCCTCGCCCCAATATATAACCTCCAATCCCTAGCCCTCCCATATATAATCTCTGGCCCCTTACCCCCATGTATAACCTCCAGCCCCTCTTCCCTCATGTATAACCTCCAGCCCCTCCTCTCCGGTGTATAACCTCCCGCGCTCGCCCCATATATAACCTCCGGCCCCTCCTCTCCGTTATATAACCTCCGCCCCTCCTCTCCATTATATAACCTCCGGCCCCTCGCCCCCCCATGTATAACCTCCGGCCCCTCCTCTCCAGTGTATAACCTCCGGCCCCCTCTCCGTTATATAAACCTCTGGCGCCTCGCCCCCCATGTATAACTTCCAGCCCCTCGCCCCCCATGTATAACCTCCGGCGCCTCGGCCCCCATGTATAACTTCCGGCTCCTCCTCTCCATTGTATAACCTCCGGTGCCTCGCCCCCATGTATAACCCCGGCACCTCAGCCCCCATGTATAACCTCCGGTCTCTCTTTTCAAGTGTCTAACCTCCGTCCCCTCTTCCTCGGTGTATAACATCCGCCCCTCCTCTCCTGTGTATAACCTCTGGCCCCTCTTCCTCGGTGTATAACAAGTGGTCCCTCCTCTCCGGTGTATAACCTCTGGCCCCTCTTCCTTGGTGTATAACATCCGGCCCCTCCTCTCCGGTGTATAACCTCCGGCCCCTCTTCCTCGGTGTATAACATCCGGCCCCTCCTCTCCGGTGTATAACCTCTGGCCACTCCTCTCCGGTGTATAACCTCCGACCCTCCTCTCCGGTGTATAACCTCCGGCTCCTCCTCTCTGTTGTATAACCTCGGGGGCCTCGCCCATGTATAAACCTCCGGCACCTCGGCCCCCATGTATAACCTCCGGCCCCTCCTCTCCGTGTTGTAATGTATGTAGTACAGTTCATATAGCGTCTTGTGCTTGGGTGCGATGAAAACACAGGAGTCACAGGTTTGATATAGAAAAGTCCTGTATTACTTCATACAAGTTGGCAGAAATAGTCACACAGTTTGCAGACACAGAAACAGGAGACACAGCAGGCCAGAGTAATCCAAGCTCAGCAATCACTCTCCAATACAGATTCAGGATCTTCTTCTCTGTTACCGTAAGTCCATGCAAACGTGGGTCTTTCAAAGAGCAGGGTTCAGAGTCCACAAGTGCTTCAGAGTTCCTCATAGGAATAGCTGGAGTACAAGGTCCAAGGCTTACAGGAGTCAAGTCACAGTTCACTGCAGGCTAGATTCTGAAGCACTGATTGCTCAGCTGTGGCTGCTTAAGAAGCAAAGGAGAGAATCAGGGCGGGAACATGCAAGCTGGAAACTCCATTTTGACTGAGGGCAAGATAGCTGCAGCAAAACAGAAAGTAAAATGGCTGACGAACAAACTGAGTTTCAGGAATATATACATAGAACCTTACATTACTCCCCCCTTAAGGACAACCTCCGGATGACCTCAGACCAGGCTTGTGTGGGTACCTCTGATGAAACTGACGGAGCAAGCGAGGAGCATTAACATTATTGACCGGTTCCCATGAGTTGTCTTCCACTGGGTAGCCCTGCCATTTAATCAGATATTGTAACTGATTTCTATACAACCTGGAATCTAAAATCCTTTCCACCACAAATTCTTCCTGACCATCGACTAGCACTGGGTCAGGGCAAGAGAGGAACGTCCAGGAAACGTATTGGGTGTCGCAGCCTTTAGTAGGGATACATGAAAGACAGGGTGGATTCTCATAGTTCTGGGCAGTTGAAGACGACAAGCAACGGCACTTATAATTTTACTGATTTTATAGGGTCCAATGTACTTATGTCCCAACTTAGACGATGGAATCCTTAACTTAAGATTTCTGGTTGACAGCCAGACCAAGTCTCCTACCTTGAAAGCTGGTGTAGGTTACGAAATTTATCTGCTGCTTTCTTGTACCTTTCTTGAGCCAATTCCAGATTTTCCTTTAGAAGATCCATATTCTTCTGTAAAGACGTGATTCTTTCAGCCACTGCTGGTAAAGGCGTTTCTATGGGAAATCGTGGTAGAATGTTAGGATGATAACCTAGATTAGAGTAAAAGGAGACTGTTTAGTGGAGGCACTCTGAGAGTTGTTATACGAGAACTCAGCTAATGGAAGTAGATCCACCCAATCATCCTGTAGGTGGCAGATAAAGCAGCGGAGATACTGCTCCAGGGTTTGATTGGTTCGTTCGGTCTGTCCATTAGTCTGGGGATGAAAAGCAGAAGAAAGGTTTACTTTAATGTCCAATGCTGCACAGAAATTTTGCCAAAACCTAGAAGTGAATTGCACCCCTCGATCCGAAATAACCTCATCCGGTACTCCATGTAAGCGAAACACATCTTTAATCATCAAATCTGATGTCTGTTTTGCAGTGGGTAAGCCGACACAAGGGATAAAATGAGCTGCCTTTGTTAGACGGTCAACCACCACTAGAATGGTGTTCTTCCCCTGAGAGGTTGGTAACTCCACAATGAAGTCCATAGAAATGGATCCCCACGGGCGGGACGGGGTGGGAAGAGGCTGTAACAGACCAGTTGGTGAGGAGCGAGGTGTTTTGCATCTTGCACAGACCTCACATGAAGTGACATAATTCAAAACATCCTTCCTGCAAGTGGGCCACCAAAAGAAACGAGAAAGAAATTCCTGTGTCTTTAGAATTCCTCTATGCCCAGCTATCTTGGAATCGTGAATGAGTTGCAATACTCTTAATCTGACTGTTTCAGGAATATACAGACGTTGTCCCTGAATCCACACACCATTCTTAAAGACAAGACTTACGTCCCTTGGGGTTGTGCAAAAAGGAATCCGCATGGTATGCTTCCTTGATGTCCTTAAGTAGGTCTTGATTATGAATTACTCCTAGGAATCTAGAGTCAGGAAGAATAGTCTTAGGAGGAGTAATTGGACGTGTCTCTGCTGAGTAAATCCTAGAGAGTGCATCAGCCTTTCCATTGCGCGATCCTGGTCTATAAGAGATGATAAAATTAAATTGGTTTAAGAAAAGATTCCAGCGAGCCTGGCGAGGAGTCAGGCACTTAGCCGACCTGATAAACTCAAGGTTACGATGGTCTGTCAGGACGACTATTTTCTGTGCAGCACCCTGAAGAAGGTGTCTCCATTCTTTGAAGGCGGCAATAATGGCCAACAACTCTCTATTGCCCACATCGTAGTTCCTCTCAGCCGAAGACAACTGCTGGGAAAAGAAGGCACAGGGATGCAAGACATTCTTCTCACCTGTTCTCTGAGAGAGTATAGCTCCAACGGCACAGTCTGAAGCATCCACCTCTATTATGAAGGCAAGCTCGGGGTTGGGATGTACTAGGATAGGTGCAGTGGTAAATTTATCTTTTAGACGGGAAAATGCTTCCTGGGCTTGGGGAGTCCAGGAAAACCTAGACTCTTTCCGGGTAAGTTGAGTGATAGGTGACACTACCTCAGAGAAATTTCTAATGAAACGTCTATAGAAGTTGGCAAACCCGATGAAGCGCTGTACCTCCTTCACATTTCTAGGACTTGGCCAATCCTTGATGGCTTGGGTTTTGCTTCCATCCATACTAATTCCTTGTGTAGACAGTACATACCCCAGAAATTGAATTTCGGTCCTATGGAATTCACACTTTTCAAGTTTGATGTAAAGATGATTTTGTCTTAGACGTTCCAAGACCATTCTCACATGTCCATGATGTTCCTCTGTGGAGTTAGAAAAAATTAGAATATCATCCAAATAAATTACCACGAATGTATCTAGGAGATCCCTGAAGATGTCATTCACCAAGTGTTGGAAAGTGGCTGGAGCGGTACTCAGACCAAAAGGCATAACTAGATATTCAAAGTGTCCATAGCGTGACCTGAATGCAGTCTTCCATTCATCCCCAGGTCTAATACGGACTAAGTTATAGGCCCCACGAAGATCTAGTTTAGAAAAAATTTTGGCATGTCGCACTCTCTCCAATAACTCAGGGATTAAAGGCAATGGATAACGGTTTCTAATAGTAACCTTATTGAGTTCCCTATAGTCTACGCATGGTCTCAGAGATCCATCTTTCTTCTTTACAAAGAAGATGGGTGCACCTGCAGGAGATGAAGAGGGGCGTATGAAGCCCTTGGCTAGATTTTCATCTATGTAATCCTTTAAAGCCTTTAGCTCGGGCCCCGCCAGGGGTAGATCTTACCAAAAGGTATCTCTGCTCCAGGCAATAATTCAATTGGACAATCATATGGACGGTGAGGAGGAAGCTGGTCAGCGTTCTTCTTGTCACATAAATCCACATAGTCCTGGTATACAGCTGGTAGTTCAGGGACTGACATGATTCCTTTAGGAACAGAGCAAGCTGAAACTTTTGGACTCATCTGTTTCTCTGGAAAGTGTAATTCCTTGGTCTCCCAGTTAATGGTAGGATTCTGAGCCTGCAGCCATGGTAGCCCTAGAATAATGGGAAAGTGGGGAGAAGAGATAAGCAGAAAGGACAGTTTCTCTTGATGATCTTTACCCATAAGAACCCTCAAAGGCTCTGTTTCCTGATCCACTGGTCCAGAGGTCAGCAGGGAGCCATCCACAGTTTCCATCTGTACTGGAGTAGCCTTCTTCACTGAACGTATTCCCTGTTTCAGAGCAAAGGAGACATCCATAAAATTTCCACTTGCCCCTGAGTCGATCATAGCAGAGCTAGACACCCAAGCTGAGTCAACCCAGAGTTTGATGGAAAGAAAGCAATGAGAATTGTTTTTCTTACAACTCAGCTGGGACACCGCTGAGGAAACTTGAAAAATGGCAGCGTTTACACAGTCAACGTCCTCAGAGGTAACGGAGTTTAAGTCCGAGAAATCAAGATCTGTTGCTGCAGATCTCTCTGGAGCCTGAGGCTCGGACCTGACAGATCCCCTCTCGCAACACTCACAATGAATGAGTGCTGCAGTAGTCTTACGAGAACGGCTGGGGCAGTTTATAATGAAGTGCCCTGACTTACCACAATAGAAACATAGATTCTCCTTAAAACGATGTTCCTTGCGTGCATCACTAACCCGTCGTTGTAAAGAGTCTACCTGCATGGGTTCAGGTTCAGGTTCCCGTGTAATCCTACTCAAAGGTTCCTTAGCTGGAGAGGAAGGTAGGAAAAGGTTAGTACGATTGCTTTCGAACCATCTCTCTTGCCTGCGTTCAGTCAGACGAGTATCAATACGGATGCAGTAGTTAATAAAGTCACCTAACGCAGTGGGAGGGTCGGCACGAGCAAGTTCATCCTTAATCAGTGGAGACAACCCCTTTCGAAAAATAGATTTTTTGGCGGAACTGTCCCAGGTGGTATCAAGGACCCATCTCCTGAAATCCAAGGCATATTCAGCTACCGAGTGCCTACCTTGGCGCAAAGCTAACATGGCTGCTTCAGCTGTTGCACCTCGATTGGGGTCATCAAACACCTGCCCCATGGCTGAAATAAAATCATCAAGGTGATTCAAACAATCATCCTCAGTCTCAATCAGAGGGTTTGCCCACATTAAAGCCTTGTTGGTAAGCAACATAATTATAGTAAGCACCTTAGATCGTTCAGTGGGAAATTGTGAAGCATGTGCAGAAAAAAAAAGATTGCATTGATTAATAAATCCCCTGAATTTCTCACGTTCACCGCCAAAACGAAAAGGGGGCAACTTGGGAATCCCAGCACTCGGGGCTACGGCAGGAGCCTGGACTCGCCCCTCTAGAACCTCAATCCTGGCTCGCAAATCCTGGGTAGTCTGTCCAACCACTTGCAAATTGTGATTATTGAGGTCCTGTAGATTTGTAAAACGGGTCTTTATATTCTGCAAATCTGCAAGGATATTATCAGTCACTCCGCAAAGTTCCTTTATGCGGGCCTCCATTTTCCAGATCTTTTAAGACAGGATTACTGTGGTAACACTGCAAAAAGAAAAAACTTAAGGGAATTGCTCACCTGGAATGGTTGTGAGAAGTCACAACCACTGTCATCACAGAAAGTACAACCGGACGTCTGATATCCACAGTACAGCAGACACAGCCTTCCAGACCCAGCAGACACTAACGTTTTGGGCTTCAGAATCTTGTAATGTATGTAGTACAGTTCATATAGCGTCTTGTGCTTGGGTGCGATGAAAACACAGGAGTCACAGGTTTGATATAGAAAAGTCCTGTATTACTTCATACAAGTTGGCAGAAATAGTTACACAGTTTGCAGACACAGAAACAGGAGACACAGCAGGCCAGAGTAATCCAAGCTCAGCAATCACTCTCCAATACAGATTCAGGATCTTCTTCTCTGTTACCGTAAGTCCATGCAAACGTGGGTCTTTCAAAGAGCAGGGTTCAGAGTCCACAAGTGCTTCAGAGTTCCTCAGTAGGAATAGCTGGAGTACAAGGTCCAAGGCTTACAGGAGTCAAGTCACAGGTTCACTGCAGGCTAGATTCTGAAGCACTGATTGCTCAGCTGTGGCTGCTTAAGAAGGAAAGGAGAGAATCAGGGCGGGAACATGCAAGCTGGAAACTCCATTTTGACTGAGGGCAAGATAGCTGCAGCAAGACAGAAAGTAAAATGGCTGACGAACAAACTGAGTTTCAGGAATATATACATAGAACCTTACAGGTGTATATCCTCCGGCCCTATCAATTAATCTGCTGCTGAAGTCACTTGAAAACTGTAGCCAAATACAAGCTGCTATGGTCTGGCGACTAATTGAACTGAGCCGTCTCCAATTCCTTTGCCAATGTGGATCACGGGCGGCCTGTGCTGAATCCAGGTAGGAATCAATTCATTTGTTATTTTTCTACAGAACTATGCCCTTAGGGAATTCTTCTTTTTTGCCCATACAACCCATTAACATCAGCACAAAAATAGTGCGCCGCAAGATTCACGACATGGTTGATGGATATGGCCGAGCAGCAGCATGCCAGACTTCTATCACCAAGCACAATACTGAGCCCTGGATTGAGTGGTGTAAAGTCGCCATCAGTGGACTCCAGAGCAGTGGAAGCATGTTCTGTATGGTGACGGATCGTACTTCTCTATATGGCTTCTGATGGATGACTGTGGGTTTAATAAATAGCAGTAGATCATTACCCACCTGACTCATTGTGCCAACTGTACTGTTAACTGGAGGAGGGATAATTCCATGGGGTTGTCCTTTAAGGGTTGGACCTCTTACTTCCTTTGATGGGAAATCTAATGCTTCAGCAAATCAAACATTTTGGACAATTGTAGCTTCCAGCTTTATGGGAACAGTTTGGTGAAGGCACGTGTCTATTCCCCATGACTGTGCCCAATGTACGAGGTCCATAAAAGTCATGGTTGGGGGAGTTTGGTGCAGAAGAACATGACCAGATACACAGAGCTCTGACCCTAACCCCATCCATCTTTGAGATGATCTAGAATGGAGATTGTGATCCTGGCCTCTCTCCAACATCAATGTCTGACCTCGCAAATGCTTTTCTGGATGATGGGGCAAAAATTCCTAGACACCTCCACAATCTTGCAGAAATCCTTCCCAGAAGAGTGGAATCTGTTATATCTGCAAAGTGGCCGACTCCATATTAATACCAATGGATATGGAATGGGGGAGGCCATGAAAGTTCCTGAAAGTGTAATATGGAGGGGGTCTTGATACTTTTGTCTGTATAGTGTACAGTAAAGGAAATCTGTCGTGTCTACAAATGCTAATTACATACAGATATAGGTTATTTTGCAGGTAAAAAGTGTTTACTGAGCCTAAGACATTTATGTATTATATGTATCATTGTTCTTCAGTCGAATAGTGCTATATATTTTTCTGACTTTCAATGTGTCAGTACAATAATAAGATCGATATATTAATGTGCATTATTTCTTCCCCCATCATTGTATGTCCTCGGGGATCATCTTTTGCTGTCTTGTAGGCGACGGCGCTGGAAATGAGCACACCTGGTATAAACCATTGGTCTGGTTCTGGATATTGCTTGGCCTTGCCTACTTTGCTTCCATTCTCACAATGATAGGAAACTGGCTGAGAGTCCTGTCCAGAAAAACCCGAGTAGAGGTAAGCCACAAAGACAAACTGATGGGTGTTCTGCCTTCTTCCATGTCTGGGCTATGTGGTTTCCAGCATACAGCTAAACCTCCTTCACATCTCAAATAAACAGGCTGTAAAGTTCAGTAGTCTTTGGTTTATTGGTGCGATGATATGAAGATGAACATGAATGTTTGTGTGATAAAACTTAAGAATACAATAGTATCAGTCAATAATGGCGCATCACAGAAACCAACAGCAATGATAATACAATCCAAGGTGTACACTGAATACATCAATCATAAACAGCTATGACAGTACTAATTGCAGAAAGCACAATTCTGCACAGAGGTATCTATCATGCAACCCTTACAGTGTACAGTGCAAGAAATACAAACTAAGATGGAGGATTGCAGAGCACAATGCACCTCTAGTAACACAATTCTGTAAGTGACTGCAACATGACTGAACATAAGCATAGAGTAAAGACTACAACTCTCACCGGATTAGCTGAAGGATGTGATAGTAGTAAGAAGTGAGCAGAAGCAAGGAACACTTCTTGTCTGCTTAGAGTCCAGGCATGTCTGAAAACATGTCTCTTTCCTTTCAGAGGAGCAGGACGGCGGTCCCACAAGCACACTGAACTTAAAGGGGAAGACAAGTGCATCTGTAAGAATGCTGCCACATTGTGCAAAACATATTTAAACATCATAAAAGGATAACATATCACCTCTTATGGTTGTGACAAGTGTCAAACTACAAATGCCTTCTCTTACTGAGCATAAAATGGGCAGAACAATGGGGATGAATGTATTTTTTCCAGGACTAGCGTCAGCCAAAGCCACCAATATTGGTGGGATCAGTGCCATGTGCATGGGGGGGCTCCTGACTCTTCTCTGCCAGATGACATTGGAGGAGAAAAGGATCCGGTTTATCCAATTGTGCACTGCTAATCCATTTGTTCTCCAAGAGTTAAGCCATCCCAGAGGATCTGATAGTGGCTTTCTCATACTGTAGAGTTCAAAGGAGCGTTCGACCATACCGAGAGCTTCTGTATATGGAGATGTCGTCATTTCAGGAGAGATAGTTGGCAGCCAAACAATTATACAGTCTACTAATGTGTGTATCTAGATACATAGAAATAATACATTGGAGGTAGCACTCCAATGTAAATCAATGAAGAAAGTGACCATCCACCCATGCCATTTGTCCACTAACTAAATATCGTTAGGTTTCCTCATCTGTACAGAAAATCAGTAAATCATAGCAACCAGTGCATAGATTTTCCAATCTGGTCCAGATGACTTTTTTATCTCTCTCTGACCCAGTCTCCATTCACTGCAGACTCTATATAGTCCATATATAATCCAGCAACTTCACCTGAACTTAGGCAAGATATCCAACATCACATGAAACCGGTGATGGTTCTTGTATGCTCGGGCTCATGCATCCCAACCTTGGTAGTGTAGAACACAGAGGGTTAGGCAACCTATTCAAAGGGAATAATATTTTAAGAAAGCTTATAATGTTTTATTTTAATTTGGAATTCTAAAAAGTTAGACATTTTCCCACTGATGCTATTTTAGACTCATACTTCTTGCACTTTCAAGAAAAGTTTTCAGCAGGTTCATTATCAACAGAGACAGGCTTACACTGACTGTTAACACCTCTATTCACAGTTCATAACATAACATAAGGATCCATCAATCACAATTAGGAATGTCACACAGCTGAACCTGCTCCTCCTCCCTTCACAATAACCTTTGCACACGCTCATTAGATGCTTCTATACACAAGATGTGGTCTGAGACAGCCTACTGCTGTAATGTGCATGTGCATTTACTTAAACAACTAGACTAGCCCGTAAGGTGGTGTGAAAATTGCAAGATTTCTAATTTTTATTTTCAATATTAATTGTGATATGGAAAAAAGCCATATTTTCACTATGATGAGACGTTCCTTTAATTACTCATTGCGTTGACTATTCTGAGGGATATCCAGTGACTTGTTTAGTAAGTTGGCCATGATTAATATTACTGATCTGAAGAATGACACTTTTCAGGTGTAACAGCTTTAAAGGGATGATGAGCATTTCTGACATCACTGCACCTGATGCATTAGCTTATTTTTCTTGGCATGGTGTGAAAATTGCATTGCAAAAATGAGAGTCAAAGGGCCTCCAATACCATGATATAAAAATACTTGGAAATCATAAAGTTCTGGTCCAAGCTTCCAAAACCATCATTTCTAGTGACATAGACATATACACCCAACCTGCCCCTCCACCCAGACCAGAAATCCACTACTTCTGCTTTTAAGCAGTAGAATAAAAATATATACCCAACTGGGCTAAAAACTATGGCTGCAACATGTGAAAGCAGCTTAAGGACAGGGTCACACTTACGAGAAGCTCGCATAAACCTCGCACCTCAATACCCCGCACTGCCACCGGCACTCGTGACCGGATTGTGCGGCTGCATGTATTTCTATGCAGTTGAACGCTCTGGTCCGGGTGCCGGGTATTGACGTGCGAGACTAATGCAAATTTCTCACAAGTGTGACCCCGGCTTAATAGTAAGATCCTGAGAGACTCAATAATAGCAATAACAATAATAATAAAAAAATCAAATAAAAGTAGCAGAGCAGAAACGGAAGGGCGTATTACTCTGCAAGGTAAAACAAATTCAGTAAATCCACATAGAATAGTAAAGCACTCGAATGACCATCTAATATCTGTTTTGTATTTTTTTCATTGACCCATTCTTGAAAATGGGATAAGTATTTCTAGCGTCCATGAAATAGTTACTGTCATGTTCTTCATTTTACGGTTGACAATAATTGCCGCTAATGTATTCATATCACTATGACTTTTGTGATCTTTATGGTTCATTTTGGTTTTTCCAATGTTTGTAAAAATGTTGGTTGCCCATAACTTGTCCAGAAAAAAATAATATCTCGATAGGCTTATACAGTAAGTGGATTGTACTAAACTTTTCAACAACGTAACTGGCAAGTTCTAAAAAAACCTTTTCTTGCCCTCTTTACAGATGGGTGGTCTAACTGCTCACGCAGCAAACTGGACAGCAAGTATGACCGCCGATATGAAGCTTCCTCACAGGGGGCTAAGCCTTAACTTTCAAGAACGAATGTTGAAACAGAAAGGGGGTTACCAAGATTCAGATGAAAACCCAAGAGATGAAGACGAGGTAGAGGTGGAGATGGAAAACAAGGGAGAGAGAAAAGCAAAAACGACCGAAGACGAAGACGAAGAATATGAAGAGCCCCAAACACTTCCAACTTCTGTTCCCACCGTTGCACCGCAGACACCACCGCTAACTCCTTCTTTTAGGGCAGAGGATCCTGGAAAGCGTATCATGGAGTGGGGAGAGAATATGGCCTTCATTGATGAATCTTCGGATACTCAGAGTGAGAAAGGTGAAGGGAATAGGGAGACAGATGAAAAAGAGGGAAAGGGAAAAGCAACAAAGAGCAAGAGGAGGAAGAGGACAGGAGGAAGAGATGGAAGGAGGGAGACCCTCCCGGCTCCACGGAATCGGGATAAGGGGGAAAGTGTGTAGCGAAGAATGTAATGAAATCTTACAAATATTGCTTTAATGAATATCAACACTACCAAAGTGCCACTCCCCTCCCATGACGTCACTGCCAGACCATGCGTTGACCACCAAATCTGAGACCTGTGACATTAGTCACTTGGCTACTTTTATACTCATTGTCCAGAATATTTCAATTGGCAATTTTCAACATGACATTTCTATGTTCACCAATTTAATGTGCTATGCAAAAGCCTTCACACCGACAAGTGTGACCATGGCAGGGCCAAATTATTTACACTCATCCTTCTCAGCATGTCGTATAATGGCACATCACAATAATATACTGATGTGAATCACAATAATATACTGATGTGACTAACAGTATTATCACATTTCCTAGAAATCATCCGATCACGCTTTTATATCCGAGTAGTCACCTGGTTGGCTTATGTACCTGATATACATGTGGGTGGGGGAGGTAAATGTGATTAATAAATGGCCTGTAATAAAGAGGTTTAATGAGCTGTCTGTGCGGCTGCAGATTAAATGCTGTTTGTCTTCTGTGCTGCCAAGACTAGACCATTTCTATCCTCCGAGCAATCCTTGCTGCAGCCACTGTTCTGTCTTCCATTAGGTCGCTCCCAGTACTGTAATAAAAGATGGCATCTTTCCAGACATTCATTCCTCAGCTTCTTCTTACATCTCATCACCTGATCAATTTGCAAACATCTACATAACGATCGCCCTCATTGCAGACTGTTCCTTAACTTGTCCTCAGGTTCCCCTACTTCTACTAGCTTAGAATGTTCAGGGTGTTACATTAAAGATACAAGTCCGGCTCTCGCGAAGAATCAAGACTATTGGGACAAATTAAAGGGAAATAAATGGATATTTATAACTTGTCTTTTTCATGACCCTGTCCAGTCCATTTATCAAAATCCTAAGAATGAAAAATATTTAGTGCTGGTTCTAATAGTTTGGGAAAAGTATGGGATTTAGGGTATGTTCACCTGTCTTTTTCGGCCAGTTTTTCAGTGAGTCTGCTAAAGAAAATGGTGGAAAAAGTGCTAGCAAAACTAATGGACCTTTTAATTTGTATGGAAAACTGACTTCATATTCAAACAGCGGGTGAAATAAGTATTGAACACGTCACCGATTTTCTAAGTAAATATATTTCTAAAGGTGCTATTAACAAGAAATTCTCAACAGATGTCGGTAACAACCCATCCAATCCACACAGAAAAAGAAATCAAACAATAAATGTCCATAAATGAATTTATGTGTAATAGTGACAAATGACACACTGAAAAAGTATTGAACACGCTTACTGAAATTTAATTAATACTTCGTACAAAAGCTTTTGTTGGTGATCTCAGCTTTAAGGTGCCTCTTGTATGGAGAAACTAGTTGCAGGCATTGCTCAGGTGTGATTTTGGCCCATTCTTCTACATAAACACTCTTGAAATCCTGAAGGTCCCTTGGGCTCCTTCTATGAACTTTGAGCTTTAGTGACATATATAGTTACATAGATTGAAAAAAGACCTAGGTCCATCAAGTTCAACCTTTCTCTACCAATTATACATTTTTTGTCACAAAAATATCTATAGTTTCTTCCATAAATGTTCTATTGGATTCAGGCCAGGTGATCGGCTCGGTACATTTGTCCATTCAATTCTTCCTTCAGCCACATGATGTTTGCCAGTGCCTTATGCTGAAAAACATCCTCACACCATGTTTTTCCCACCTCGAAACTTCACTGTTGGTGATGTGTTTTGGGGTTACAGGCTTGTCTGTTGTGAATGGGCTTGAGATGAGTTCTGAGCAGAGGCTCCCTCTGGTGGTTACAAGCGGTGCTGGTCTGTCCAGTGAAGATTGTGAGGATTGGGAATCAGGTGTTACTGACTGGTCTTATATAAGGGAGTCACCTTCCCATCAGGGTTGCCGGTGATCAATTGTTCTGGTCTGAATCCTTGAATCCTGTTTCCCTTGTAGCCTGCTGTGTCGTGTCTGCATCTCCTGCTATCAGATAAGACATTTTCTTCTTTTTGTTTTTGTGCTAGATTTTTGCATTTTGTCCTGCACTTCTGTGGGGGCCTTCAGGGTCCCCTCCGGGGGCTTTTGCCCTCTCAGTTAGTTCAGCCACTGATGTTTGTACTTTTGCTTTTTGCATTTTTTCAGTGGCTGCTGTTTTGATTTTGTTACACCAGAGAACTAATTTAGGTGGTAGAGGTCGTGTGATCTCAGGTGTTTTTGAAATTAGTAGAGTTGGTGCTTTTCAGGGTTTTCTGGGATTGCAGTAAGTACCCTTCCTATCCTTTTCTATTTAGTTAGTTTGGGCCCCAGCGTTTGCTCATGCTATTTTCTTTCTGTGTCAGTGTTTCTTCTTGTCTAACCGCCATTACATGTTTGGGGGCTTTCTATTATCTTTGGGGTTCTGCTCCGGGGCAGATAGCTTTCCTATTTCTATCTTTAGGTGTAATTAGTTTCTCAGGCTGTGACGAGGCGTCTAGGACCAACGTAGGAACGCTCCACGGCTGCCTCTAGTTGTGGTGGTTAGTCAGGGTACTGCAATCTCATAGATTCCAACTGCTCTGGTGTATTGCCTTTTTACCTGCACTCCTCAGCTACCAAATCATAACAGTATCTACGGCCTAAAATTTAATATTGTATGGTACTCACAGAAGGGAAAAATATTGTGAAAGAAAAAAAAAAAAAAGGGTTGTCAGAGTTGTCAGAGATATTTTTCTGTTTGTTGCATTTTTTTTTTTTCCCTCTGTATCTCTGGGTGCTGGGGAGGATCTTTTCTCTCAATGGAGTTTGCACAGTTGTCTGGCCGTGTGGATCAGCTTGCCACTGAGGTTCAGAGTATTGCTGCATATCTTGCTAGGTTGCCTGTTGTGGAACCTAGGATCCCCATGCCAGATTTGTTTTTAGGGGATCGAGCTAAGTTTCAGAATTTCAAAAATAATTGTAAATTGTTTTTTGCCTTAAAATCTAAGTCCTCAGGGAACGCAGCGCAGCAGGTTCAAATTGTCATCTCTCTCCTGCGCGGCGATCCTCAGGATTGGGCTTTTTTCCTGACACCTGGGGATCCTGTTTTGAGTGATGTTGATGCATTTTTTCAGGCTTTGGGGTTATTGTACGATGAGCCTAATGTCACTGATCAAGCTGAAAAAGCCTTGTTGGCATTAAATCAGGGGCTTGATGACGCTGAGTTATACTGTCAGAGATTCCGTAGGTGGGCCTTGTTTTTCACACGTTTTAATTTTGTGGTTTCCTTTCTTCCTGGCACTAAGAATGTTAAGGCGGATGCCCTCTCGAGGAGTTTCCTTGCGGACTCTCCTGAGTTATCTGATCCTTCTGTTATTTTGAAAGAGGGTGTAGTTCTTTCCGCCATCTCGCCCAATTTGAGACTTGCTCTGGAGGGGTGTCAGGAGGATAGGCCCGAGTGCTGCCCTGTTGGAAAATTGTTTGTCCCGGACCAGTGGAAAAAGAGTGTGATGTCTGAGATTCATTGTTCCGCATTGGCTGGGCATCCCGGAATTTTTGGTACTAGAGACTTGGTTAGTCGGTCCTTTTGGTGGCCTACCTTGTCTCGTGATGCCAGGGAATTTGTGCAGTCCTGCGGGACTTGCTCTCGCTCCAAGCCTTGCTCTCGCTCTAGTGGTTTGTTGATGCCATTGCCTGTGCCATGAGACCATGGACCCATATCTCTATGGATTTCATTTCCGACCTTCCTGTTTCTCAGAGAATGACCGCCATCTGGGTAATTTGTGATAGGTTTTCCAAAATGATACATCTTGTGCCATTATCTAAGTTGCCTTCCTCCTCTGAATTGGTGCCGTTGTTCCTTCAGCACGTGGTTCGTTTACACGGCATTCCTGAGAACATTGTGTCTGACAGAGGAGTCCAGTTTGTTTCCAGATTTTGGAGGACTTTTTGTTCTAAACTGGGTGTTCAATTGTCTTTCTCCTCGGCATTTCATCCTCAGACCAATGGTCAAACTGAGAGAACAAACCAGACATTGGAGACTTATCTAAGATGCTTTGTGTCTGCTGATCAGGATGACTGGGTCTCTTTTTTGCCTTTGGCTGAGTTTGCTCTTAATAATAGGGCTAGCTCTGCCACTTTGATGTCTCCGTTTTTCTGTAATTCTGGGTTTCACCCTCGATTTTCTTCAGGACAGACGGAGGCTTCTGTCTGTCCAGGTGTTGACTCTGTTGTGGAGCGTATGCAACAGATTTGGGACCAGGTAGTGGAGAGGTTGTCCCTCTCTCAGGAGAAGGCCCAGCGGTTTGCTAACCGGCATAGGACTGATGGTCCTCGGTTTAAAGTAGGGGACTTGGTCTGGTTGTCCTCAAAAAATATTCCTATGAGAGTAGCATCTCCTAAATTTAAGCCTAGGTTCATTGGACCTTATAAGATCATGGAGATTATTAATCCTGTTTCTTTTCGTTTGCTTCTTCCAGGGACATTTAAGATCCATAACGTGTTCCACAAGTCCTTGTTGAAGAGGTTTGTTGAGCCAGTGGTTCCTGCTGCTGTGCCTCCTGACCCTGTTTTGGTTGAGGGCAATCTGGAGTATGTGGTTGAGAAAATATTAGATTTCGTTTTTCTAGACGGAAACTCCAGTATTTGGTTAAATGGAGAGGTTATGGTCAGGAAGACAATTCTTGGGTGTTTGCTTCGGACATCCATGCTAGGAGACTTATCCGTGCGTATCATAGAACTCATCCTGACCGACCTGGTTGCTCAAATGAGGGTTCGGTGACCCCTCCTCAAGGGGGGGGTACTGTTGTGAATGGGCTTGAGATGAGTTCTGAGCAGAGGCTCCCTCTGGTGGTTACAAGCGGTGCTGGTCTGTCAAGTGAAGATTGTGAGGATTGGGAATCAGGTGTTACTGACTGGTCTTATATAAGGGAGTCACCTTCCCATCAGGGTTGCCGGTGATCAATTGTTCTGGTCTGAATCCTTGAATCCTGTTTCCCTTGTAGCCTGCTGTGTCGTGTCTGCATCTCCTGCTATCAGATAAGACATTTTCTTCTTTTTGTTTTTGTGCTAGATTTTTGCATTTTGTCCTGCACTTCTGTGGGGGCCTTCAGGGTCCCCTCCGGGGGCTTTTGCCCTCTCAGTTAGTTCAGCCACTGATGTTTGTACTTTTGCTTTTTGCAGTTTTTTCAGTGGCTGCTGTTTTGATTTTGTTACACCAGAGAACTAATTTAGGTGGTAGAGGTCGTGTGATCTCAGGTGTTTTTGAAATTAGTAGAGTTGGTGCTTTTCAGGGTTTTCTGGGATTGCAGTAAGTACCCTTCCTATCCTTTTCTATTTAGTTAGTTTGGGCCCCAGCGTTTGCTCATGCTATTTTCTTTCTGTGTCAGTGTTTCTTCTTGTCTAACCGCCATTACATGTTTGGGGGCTTTCTATTATCTTTGGGGTTCTGCTCCGGGGCAGATAGCTTTCCTATTTCTATCTTTAGGTGTAATTAGTTTCTCAGGCTGTGACAAGGCGTCTAGGACCAACGTAGGAACGCTCCACGGCTGCCTCTAGTTGTGGTGGTTAGTCAGGGTACTGCAATCTCATAGATTCCAACTGCTCTGGTGTATTGCCTTTTTACCTGCACTCCTCAGCTACCAAATCATAACACTTGTCTAAATGTTGTTGAGCAAATTTTAAAAGCACTTAAACATGCTTTTTATTCGGCAATGGAGTCTTGCGTGGTGAATGTGCATACAGGTAATGGAGGTTGAGTGCGTTACTTATTGTTTTCTTTTAAAAACAATTGTACCTGCTGAATCCAGGTTTTTCTGTAGTAGATCTCCACCAGAGGTCCTTGGATATTAGAGAACTCTTCTGAGAATTATTTTCACTCCTCTATCTGAAATTGTTGTGAATGTGTTAGAAATGAATTCTGAGCAGAAGCTCCCTCTGGTGGTTACAAACAGTACTGAACTATTCAATGAAGATTGTGAAGGTTGGCAATCAGGTGTTACAGACTGGTCTTATATAAGGGAGGTTCCCTCCCATCAGGGTTGCCGGTGATCAATTGTTCTTGTCTCAACTTTGGTTCCTGGTTCACTTGGAAGCTTGCTGTGTCTTGCCTGCATCTTCTGCTAACAGATAAGATATTGTCTGCTTTTATTTTTGTGCTTGCTTTTTGCATTTTGTCCTGCACTTCTGTGGAGGTCAGCCAGGTCCCCTCCGGGGGCTTGTGCTCCTCTCAGTTTATCTGAGCCACTGTTATTTGTTCATTTGCCTTTTCCAGTTTTTTTCAGTGGCTGCTGCTTAGTATTGTTACACCAGAGAACTAATTTAGGTGGTAGAGGTCGTGTGATCTCAGGTGTTTTTGCAATTAGTGAGTTGGTATTTTTTTTAGGGTTTTTTGGATTGCAGTAAGAGTCCTTCCTATCCTTTTCTTTCTAGGAAGATTGGGCCCCAACGTTTGCTCATACTATTTTCTGTCTGTGTCTGTATTTCCTCTTGTCTAACCGCCATTACATGTTTGGGGGCTTCCTATGTTCTTTGGGGATCTGCTCCGGGGCAGATAGTTTTCCTCTTTCTATCTTTAGGTGTAGTTAGCTTCTCAGGCTGTGACGAGGCGTCTAGGACCAACGTAGGTACGCTCCACGGCTGCCTTTAGTTGTGGTGGTTAGTCAGGGTACTGCAATCCAGTAGATTCCAACCTCTCTGGTGTATTGCCTTTTTTGCCTGCTCTCCTCAGCTACCAAATCATAACATGAAATCTTGCGGGAGCACCTGGTCGTGGCTGGATTATGGTGAAATGATGTTCTTTCTACTTCCGGATTATTGCCCCAGCAGTGCTCACTGGAGCAGTCAGTAGTTTAGAAACTCTTCTGTAACCAATGCCATCAGTGTGTTTTGCAACAATAAGGTTGAAAATGTCTTGAGACGGCTCACTGTATTTACCCATCATGAGATGTTTCTTGTGTGGCACCTTGGTAATGAGACACACTTTTATAGGCCATCAGTTGAACCAGCTTACATTTTTTCCTGTTTCATTTCTCATTATTACACTTAACTTCTGACCATCTATGGTTTGATTGCTTTGCCTGTGTGGATTGGATTGGATGTTACTGACATCTGGTGAGAATTTCTTGATAATAGCACCTTTAGAAATACCGTACTTTTACTTAGAAAATTGGTTATGTGTTCAATACTTATTTTCCCTTCTGTATATTCAGGCTTTTGAGCTTCTTTTAAAAGCTTCAGGATTTCAAAGATGCCAAGCGGTTAAAAGAAATAACATATCCATTCTGGTGGCCTTTTCTGCTAGGAAAACTTTACAATAGAAGTCAATGTGAATGCTAAAAAGATGTCCGAACGTCTAATTGAGCATTTTGTCAGTATTTTCTTTTGTTTTCTTCATTATTTAATGCATTAAAAAATAAAAAAAGCAAAGAAAACGCCCATAAATAGATGCCCAAAAAATGCTGAAAAAAGTAAAAAATTGCTGAAGAAAAATCCCCCACTGAGGATACAGTCAAAAAACTTTAAAAAATACCCTTCGGCTTACAAAACTCCAGAAAAAAGGAGCGATTCCTAAAGCATCTTCTGTTTGAAAAATTGTAATTTTTTATCACTGGAAAAAACATGCAGTGTGAACATACGCTTAGCCTGCAAAGCAGACTGCGCAAGATATCTCCTGTCCCACATATAAGAGGTCAGGTGAATATGGACTCCTGCTATATTTTTGCAATTTCACTTATTTAAAGAAGACCTGTCACTTCCCATAAACAGGTAATTATTTTACATGGTATAAATGCCGCTATTCTGCTGAATTTTTCGCTGTTAAAAAAAATCTAGATTTAATTAATGGGATGAGGAGGCCAAATCTCGGGACTGGAGTGGCGCACGAGGAAAAGAAAAATAACGCCAGATTCAGGAGAACAGCGGCATTTACACCAGGTAAAAAAATTACATATTTATGGCAAGTGATAGATCCTCTTTAAGACGGTACAACTACCTGTCCTCACGTTCCCCTGATATAACAGCTTATAACCTTTCCGTTTTATAGCTTGGCAGTCTTTCGTACTACTCCTTGGCATGCTATGTTTTTCAGGCAACTTTATAATCTCTTTTTCCATTCTATACCTACTCTCTTAATGAGCACATTCTGTATATTTAATACTGTCGGTCAGCAATATGCAACCGCTCTGCTGAAATCCCAATGAGTCTTGTGTTTAGACTCTAAACTTAAAAAGTTATTACTAAAATCGCAAGCCCGTGGGATATACGATAACTTGTGGTCTGACCACTGGGACCCCCAGTGATCCCCAGATTAAGGCTAAGAACAGAGCCCCGTCTTGAATAGAGTACATGTACACATTCTCAACCTCTACTCCACTCCATTCATTGTCAATGGGACTGCCCGGAAAAAGTCGAACCCTGTTCTCAGGATCACTAGTGGGTCTCACAGGTTAGACCCCCAGCATTCATTTGGGGAATAGACTTTTAAGTCATGAATGGTTTCAAAATATTTGAACCTACAAAGACACCAGTGAAAACCCAAAGAATTACATATATGGTAGGCAACAAAATGTAATTTAATTAATTTATTAATTAATAAACATAGCTGGACAACCAAAGATAAAAAAAAACGATACAAGACTAATTAAAAACAATGGAGGAGGAGGAACACAGCATGTGTGTGATGTATATTGGATACTAGACAAGGTAATGAGCAAACATTGTAATAATATTCAAGTGAGTAGAGCCACAAATGAATGAAAAAAAAGTGGTATGAAAACATGGGACACAGCGAACACACTGATAAGTGCAATAAATAACATGTACAACATGAAACAAAAGTGTCCTCAGTTCAAGAAAATAAATATTGAATATTGAAATAGTGAATCCTGCATTGAGCCGGGGGTTGGACACAATGACCCCGGAGGACCCTTCCAACTCTAACATTCTAGGATTCTATGAATATAAAATGCAGACCATACAAGTGTAAAGAGAATGATAATAAAACATTAGCATGGAAATAATCATAATAGGTAATGACCAGGGGTCTCAATGACCAGATAACTGCTGTGTATCCTCAACCTCCGACGCACGTTTCCCTGATGCTTCCTCAGGGAGTAGTGATTGAATGATTATAGGGTTTTCAAAATATTTGCCTGCCTTTATCATAGAACATTGTAGTTCTGAAGTAACATATAAACACTGATCATATGCATATTGATGCGTACAATCTTACTTGCCAACTCTTCCGGTCTCCCCCTTTTTCCAGGAGCCTCCCGGACGAGTTGGCAAATCTGCAGGGCACATCAGATACTTCACGGAAAGCAACATATCAGATTGTTTTTAGCATGATGACGGTATGTGCCTATGGCCCAGCACCCATGGGAATACAGTGAGGAAAGGAGTGTGTTTATGCAAAAAAAAAAAAAAATGGCATGCTCCCGAAATTTTTTTTTTAAAAGTTAGCAAGTATGAATACAGTTCAGTGTATTCCTATGTATATTTTCTCTTTGGTTGTTGAAATTGTAGTATTGCACCCAAAACAAACAATGGGGCACATCCAGTCATATTAATGTTGTATCATACTATTTAAGGTGGAACTGATGCCCCATTTTATTCCTGCGAGACCTATCTGGGGGGAACAATCATTCTCCAGTCTGTACCGAATGAGTGAAATGCAGAACCAGGAATGTGCAGTTTGGGTCTTGCTTTGGAGACTTCTTCCAACATTTTTTTTCCCGCTGATTAGAACATTTCCTATGCATTTTTCCTTAAGACAGTAAAAAACAATATGCCTGTGTAACAAACATTATGAATATCAAAACTATTGTTGATCGGCTAAAAGCAAGAACTGAAAACAGCTCTGTCCAAGGTCAGCTCATTCACAGTTTCACATCATTAAATCTGACTAATGAATATGTCTGACCGGCATTAAGCTGCGTGCGACCTTGAAAACGTCCTGAGAAGACCCAGACGGCAGGGGAATGGAGAATATTGTTTTGTCTTAGTTAACTCTTGTTATTGGTATATTTTGTTTACATCGTATGTGATAATATTTATAACATTTATTTGCTACAATTCTGTCGGGTTGTCTCATTAGTAAATGTGACATTTCTCTGTTACATTGCACGAAACATAAATACTGCATGGAAGCATTTGAGTTGGAGTGAATTTTTAAAAATGCTCCAGGTTATATACTGTATGTGTCATGGCGCCCCCTACTGTCCTTTTCCTTTTTTTCTTTGGACATCCAACTATTTTGCCCAATGGTGAATAAAAAGCTGATTCTTACTACACGGCCTGCACAATAGGAGGGCCCGCTCTAAGGATTATTAGAGACGTCCTTCATCATGATTCTCCATTTCCTTAGATAAATAAAAGTCATTAGAGTGCATCCATTCTACGAGTCATTGCATTGCTATATACACAAAAGAACGCCACCAGATTACGGTAATGACTAATTAATTAGAAATTAATTATCAAGAATATGTTGTATTTAGGAGGAGGAGGCTGCATCGGAGCGCCCGCATTCTGGAGAGAGTGATCATCAGAGGACCTTCCATGCCCCATGCAGTTTTTGGATACACCACTGATTTCAGACCATTGGCAGTGATATAGTGGATCTGCATACTTGCTGCTGGGTTCCCCCACAAATCAAAGGGATTTTCCACTTTTATTTTACCCCCTTTCATAAGTCCTAACTCTCCCTAACAATCATTTTTCTAAAATACTTTAATAAAGTGCATCTTCATGTGGTTCACATTACCCTAGTTGTCATTCAGCCACTGGTTCCTTCTGATCTGTGCACCGGAATTGGATGAAATTACAAGAGGAGGTCACTAATGGGGGCTGAGCTACCTTTTCAATGATTGACAGGTGTCTGAGTACACACGCTCAGATCACTAACTTCACTGACCTCTGCACGGATCCATCATCCTGCCGATGTTTCGGACTGCCGATGCCTTTGGCTGACAAGCGCTGTTATATGATTTCTAGTGACTAGCAGCACATAGCAAGGACTGAACAGTACCCTTTCCTCCCACGCTAACTGCACATTGCTAGTAAGTGGCTCCTGGTCATTTAGTAGCCAGAGATCTTCCTATAATGCAGGACTGCATAACACACGGCTCCGGGCCACATGCGGCTCTCTAAAGAGCTTCCAGTGGCCCATGGAGGCGTTCGAGAAACGCCACTCGCTTCTACTTATACTCAAATGTATTCGCATCTTTCAGTAGTGTAGGGGGAAATATTTTGGAGAGAGACAGTGAGGGGGGATTTTTTGGAGAGTGGCGGTGTGTGGGGGGTATTTTGGAGAGGAGCGGTATGCGGAATATTTTTTAGAGGGGTAATGTGCGGGGGGATATTTCGGAGAGGACCATTGGGGGGATATTTTGCAGAGGAGCAGTGTCGGGGAGATATTTTGGAGAGGACCATTGGGGGGATATTTTGCAGAGGAGCAGTGTGGGGGAGATATTTTGGAGAGGGGTAGTGTGGGGGAATATTTTGCAGAGTTGCAGTGTGGGAAGGTTTTGCCTTTCTCTTTATCAACTCTGGCTGTGTTGATATTAGACAGGTGTTGCTGGGTTCTCCTCCTCAGTTCTTGTGTTGTTTGTCCTATATAAATTTTTGGACATTTGCAGATCAATGTATAGACCAAATTCCTTGACCTGCAGTTAAAGAACGTTTTGGAATGAATCAAAAAAGTCAAGGAGGGAAGGGACACTCCCTCACTCCCAGTGGTAAGATGGCAAATACTACAATTGCCACAGGCAAAGGTTCCCCGTAATCGAGTGCCCCTGGCCCTGCCCAGGCTAACTGTGGGTCTCTTGAAGTGGCTATGACATAGGGAGTCCTTTAGGGATTGCGCTTTCCTTGCAATCAAAGTTGGCTTTGGAGCAATGTAAGATGTCAACTTAGGTTCATTAGTAAGCATCCCCCAATATTTTGATAGGATACCCCGAATGTCCTGCCACTGATTATTGTACGTCGTTACCAAACCCAAGGGTTTGGAGGCATCTTCGGGCCGCGGAGCTAAAAGCTGCACACGATCACTATCTCTAGCCATGAGAAAGGCATTGGAAATTACCTTCTTGTGGTGTCCCCTGCTCTTGAAACGTCCTGTTAAGTCCCTTGCCTGTACAAGGAAATCCTGTTGCTTTGAGCAGTTTCTTTTGAGACGATAAAATTGTCCCTTGGGGATACCCTTTTTTAGATGTTCAGGATGGAAGCTTGAGTAGTGTAGGATGCTACTGGTTGAAGTAGGTTTACGATACAAAGTAGTCTTGATTTGTGATTCCTCAATAGCAAGATTTAGATCCAGAAATTCCACCACTGAGCCGGAGAAGTTGGCTGTAAGATGAATGTTAAAGGTGTTATCATTCAAGCCATCAATAAACGTTTTACAAGTATCTAGAGACCCAGTCCAAAGTAGAAGGACATCATCGATATAACGACCCATTTAAAAACGTGGTTAAGGAAGTCTGGTGACTTGAAGACATGAGTGACCTCCCACCACCCAAGAAATAAATTAGCATACCATGGTGCACACCGTGCACCCATCGCGGTGCCGGATACCTGCCTATAGGACACACGATCGAATACAAAATAGTTCTTATCCAAGATGAAATGCTGGAGGTCAATGATAAAGGAATCATGTTGTCGGTCTCCCGTAGTGTGTTGTTCCAGGAAGAAAGATACGGCCTGAATTCCCAAATCGTGTCAGATGCTGGTATACAATGATTCGACATCGAGGGTAACTAAAAAGGTATCAGAAGGAATAATTAGATCTTTCAACAAAATCAACAAATGTGATGTATCCTTGACATAAGAGTCCAAAGTAGTTACTATGGGTTGTAAGAAAAAATCAACATAGATGCAAGGTTTCTTAAAAATGCCCCCGATGCCTGACACGATAGGCCTTCCTGGTGGTTCCTCCAATGATTTGTGCACCTTAGGTAACAAATAAAAGTGGGAATTTTTGAGTGGTGGGTGGTCAGAAAATCCCTTTCCTTGGCGTCAATGATGTTAAACCTCTGGGCCATGTGTAAAAGCTTGTCAAGTTTAGACTTGAACACACTGGTTGGATCTGAGGGGAGTGTCTGGTAACAGAGAGGGTTACTGAGCTGTCGCTTTTCTTCTTTCAAATAGAGATCAGTGGGCCAAAGAATGATATTGCCCCCTTTGTCAGCCTCTCTTATAACCAGGTCCTTATTATTGCTTAGATTCCGTATGGCCTCCCGCTCTGATTTACTGGTATTATTCAACAAATTAGTTTTTACGTCTAAGGACTGAATGTCTTTACATACCGCATCGAAAAAGATCCTGACAACCGGAAAAAGAGGCAATGGGAGGGTAATCGTCCAGTAAAGCGTTTCCGTGATGTTGGATTTTCATTTTCCTCCAATAGAGAAATGAGGTCCCTGAACGCTTGTCTCTCCTCAGGGGGTAAGCTATCGACAACAGAAGGTTGATGGTACATTAGTTTAAAAGTCTACAAAATAAATAAAGATCCTTCACAAGTGTAAATTTATCCAACATATTCGTGGGGCAAAACGACAACCCACGTGTAAGTATGGAAGATTCTGCCTGAGATAATTTATAATCAGATAAATTAATGATTTGTAGCTTAAGCCGCTGTCACACTAAGCGAGATCGCTGCTGAGTCACAAGTTTTGTGACGCAACAGCGACCTCAGCAGCGATCTCGCTATGTTTGACACGTACCAGCGATCAGGCCCCTGCTGTGAGATCACTGGTCGTATCAGAAATGCCTGGACCTTTCTTTCGTCGTTGAGATCCCGCTGGGTAGCATGCATCGGTGTGTTTGACACCTTTTACCAACGATCTCGCTAGCGACTTTGCACTGAGACACATAGGAGACACATCGTTACACAGGTCGCTACGGGTCGCCGATCGTTGCTGCGTCCTTTGGAAGATCTGACTGTTTGGCATCTCACCAGCGACCACATAGCGACGCAGCAACGATCCCTGCCAGGTCGTATCGTTGTCGGGATCGCTGCTGCGTCGCTGAGTGTGACGGTATCCTTACCCTTATCATGTTGTAATTGGTGGGAGAAAGAAGTGAGTCCAATCTGGGAAGAGATTAACGTCTCCTTTTCTGCCTGGTGTCCCTCCGATATTTCGGGCGCCACACTTTCAGTACAGCGGGTGGGCACCTTCATAATGCTATTAATCTGCAGTTTAACCCTTTATCTGTAGGTAAATAGAGGTATCTGAACTGACAGTTTCTCTTTAAATTTCACATAGTATTATTCTGGCTTCACAGCAGTTTGTATTCTGTAAATGTGATATATATCTCAAGCAATTCACAAAAAGCGACAAACATATATCACATTCACTTCATAGCAAGTGGGCCTGTGTGCTCTCAAATGCAAATTCTGAATTTGAGTCCAAGTCCGACCCTGACTCCCAGTATCTCCTTACTATTACTAAACATAAACTGGGAGTTGTATACAGTTATACATATGGGGTTGACTTGACATTGCAATTGATTGCTGTACTAAGCTTGGTGATTTATTCATGTACTGACAGTGGTTCTGGCACTACATTCATGTACTGATGGTGGTTCTGGCGCTGCATTTATGTGCTGACGGTGGTTCTGACAGTTTACACATGTAGCAATCCAAAACATGCTTCGTAGCTATGTTAAAACGTAAAAATCTTCAAAACTTAGAGTTTTGAGATTATGACGATTTAGCAAGATTCTGCTCAGTTTCTGCTCCAAAAACTCAGTGTAAGTTATTACATGTTCAAGCTTATTTTTTTTAGCAGAATAGCTCCAAATCCTCCTCAAACACTCAAAACTTAGTTCTAGTGATGTATTAATGTACTGATGGTGTACTCATGTATCCTTTTAAAAAAAATTACGGCCCTTGGGATTAGTTCAGTATGGCATTACAGCTCTTAGACCAAAAAATGTTGTTCCATAAAGTGTGGCCCCAGGGTTCCTTGTTTGAAAAATGTTAATGTATTATTGGATTTGGAGAGCAATAACTTTTTTAAAAAAATTTCGGCTGATGCAACTGTATTAGGGCTCAATTCATATGATTGATCCGGTGCCTGGTATTGTCCGAGTCACTGTGAACTGCAGTATTTGTTTTTTTTATTTTACTCACTCACTTTACAGACATCATCATTACTGTCCCATTGGCGCTCCCAATGTAGATTCCCCATTAGTATGTCTTGGAGTGTGAATAAAAAACGAGAACCCAGAGGAAACCCACGCACAAACACGGGGAGAACATACAAACTCCTTGCAGATGTTGTCCTTGGCAGGATTTACACCCAGGACCCAAGCACTGCCAGGCTGCAGTGCTAACCACTGTGATGTACCACTTACAGCAAGAACCGCATGCACTGCGCTGCAGCTGGGAGAATAATAAAGGTCAAGCTGAGCTTACTAGATATCAACCGTCCCATCATTTAGCTAAACAGAGGGTATGTCTGAATTAGGACCCCATCAATAAAATATTGATGGAGATGAGCAATTCAATTTGTGCTACCCTTGTCTGGCATCCAGTCTGGTCCAAAGTGGACCTAGTAAGTGCAAAAGGTGCCCAGAAGTGAAGATTGGCTGCCATGGATGCCAACGCCGGGCCATGGCAGTGAGAATCAAATTGCTCATTTCTAATTGATCGTCTTTCCTAAGTGCTGGAAATACTCCTTTAAACCAAGTGAACTGGGGTATTCATATAACCAATTCTAGCTTGCATGCCCCAGTTTTTCTGCTGTCAACCAAAAGGTGACATCAGTGCTGTAGACAAGTATTTATCCAAAAACCTAAATCAGAGCGGTGCAAATTTAGCCAAAAAAAAGAGCGGCACACACAGCAGGCACACCCGCTATAGATCTAGCTTCCATTTTGTCAGTTCAATCAGTGTTTCCCTGTCACTAAAGGTTACAGATTGGTTCAGTGATCTGTTACGGATCAGTAGATCTGCAAAATGCCGCTCTATGAGACTCCAACCACTGCGCACTAATTAGCACTTCTCTTCATTATTAGGAAACTGATTGAACTGACTGGCAGCAACAGTTGGGTAGGCCAATAGGAGGGGATAGGGAATTCTGGAAAGACTGGGAATGCTACAAGGTGTGCATACAACACTGGATATGTCATTACTCTGGGTATAATACTATTCTGAAGAAGCTATACTTAACCCTATCGTGCTGTCGCTGGTATATGCCGCCCTTTGGTGCGCACTGGATGTGACATTACTGCTATCCTACTGTCGTTGGTATATGCCGCCCTTTGGTGCTCACTGGATGTGACATTACTGCTATCCTACTGTTGTTGTTATATGCTGCCATTTGGTGTGTACGCCTCCCGAAGAAGCAGTGCGAAACGCGCGTCGGGGCAGAGGGACGTCCGAGGAGTATCCACCTGCAGCCTTGCGGTATGTTATTTTTACAACGGGTTTCACTATCATACTTTGTCTAGCCACTATGGAGGAAATAGGAGTATCATAGCAGCCACTGTTATGTGTGCTGATTTACTTGGCCGAATTCTCCCATATTATAGCTGACATACATTTGACTAAATTGGCTATTGCTGCAGGGTGAGATTATTCCTATGGTTCTATCGTCCCTCTTTGTTTTTAACATTTATTTTTGTGTTCAGCACCCTTTAGTTAACATTGTTGTATCTTGTATACAAATTGATCTTTAATAAAGTATTGCCATTGTTTTATACCATTTCGTGGTTGATATGGTGAATTTTCTTCCACCACCTATGAGAATTACTGCTATCCTACTGTTGTTGTTATATGCTGCCATTTGGTGTGCACTGGATGTGACATTACTGCTATCCTGCTGTTGGTATATGCCACCCTTTGCTGTGCACTGGATGTGACATTACTGCTATCCTGCTGTCGTTGGTATATGCCGCCCTTTGGTGAGCACTGGATGTGACATTACTGCTATCCTGCTGTTGGTATATGCCACCCTTTGGTGTGCACTGGATGTGACATTACTGCTATTCTGCTGTCGTTGGTATAAACTGCCCTTTGATGCGCACTAGATGTGACATTACTGCCATCCTGCTGTCGCTGGTATATGCCGCCCTTTGGTGCGCACTGGATGTGACATTACTGCTATCCTACTGTTGTTGTTATATGCTGCCATTTGGTGTGCACGCCTCCCGAAGAAGCAGTGCGAAACGCGCGTCGGGGCAGAGGGACGTCCGAGGAGTATCCACCTGCAGCCTTGCGGTATGTTATTTTTACAACGGGTTTCACTATCATACTTTGTCTAGCCACTATGGAGGAAATAGGAGTATCATAGCAGCCACTGTTATGTGTGCTGATTTACTTGGCCGAATTCTCCCATATTATAGCTGACATACATTTGACTAAATCGGCTATTGCTGCAGGGTGAGATTATTCCTATGGTTCTATCGTCCCTCTTTGTTTTTAACATTTATTTTTGTGTTCAGCACCCTTTAGTTAACATTGTTGTATCTTGTATACAAATTGATCTTTAATAAAGTATTGCCATTGTTTTATACCATTTCGTGGTTGATATGGTGAATTTTCTTCCACCACCTATGAGAATTACTGCTATCCTAACTGTTGTTGATTATATGCTGCCATTTGGTTGTGCACTGGATGTGACATTACTGCTATCCTGCTGTGTGGTATATGCCCCCTTTGTGGCACTGGATGTGACATTACTGCTATCCTGCTGTCGTTGGTATATGCCGCCCTTTGGTGTGCACTGGATGTGACATTACTGCTATTCTGCTGTCGTTGGTATAAACGCCCTTTGATGCGCACTAGATGTGACATTACTGCCATCCTGCTGTCGCTGGTATATGCCGCCCTTTGGTGCGCACTGGATGTGACATTACTGCTATCCTACTGTTGTTGTTATATGCTGCCATTTGGTGTGCACGCCTCCCGAAGAAGCAGTGCGAAACGTGCGTCGGGGCAGAGGGACGTCCGAGGAGTATCCACCTGCAGCCTTGCGGTATGTTATTTTTACAACGGGTTTCACTATCATACTTTGTCTAGCCACTATGGAGGAAATAGAGTATCATAGCAGCCACTGTTATGTGTGCTGATTTACTTGGTCGAATTCTCCCATATTATAGCTGACATACATTTGACTAAATCGGCTATTGCTGCAGGGTGAGATTATTCCTATGATTCTATCGTCCCTCTTTGTTTTTAACATTTATTTTGTGTTCAGCACCTTTAGTTAACATTGTTGTATCTTGTATACAAATTGATCTTTAATAAAGTATTGCCATTTTTTATACCATTCGTGGTTGATATGGTGAATTTTCTTCCACCACCTATGAGAATTACTGCTATCCTACTGTGTTGTTATATGCTGCCATTTGGTGTGCACTGGATGTGACATTACTGCTATCCTGCTGTTGGTATATGCCACCCTTTGCTGTGCACTGGATGTGACATTACTGCTATCCTGCTGTCGTTGGTATATGCCGCCCTTTGGTGAGCACTGGATGTGACATTACTGCTATCCTGCTGTAGTTGGTATATGCCACCCTTTGGTGTGCACTGGATGTGACATTACTGCTATCCTTCTGTCGGTATATGCTGCCCTTTGCTGTTCACTGGATGTGACATTACTGCTATCCTTCTGTCGGTATATGCTGCCCTTTGCTGTTCACTGGATGTGACATTACTGCTATCCTGCTGCTGTTGGTATATGCTGCCCTTTGGTGTGCACTGGATGTGACATTACTGCTATCCTACTGTTGTTGTTATATGCTGCCATTTGGTTGTGCACTGGATGTGATATTACTGCTATCCTGCTGTTGGTATATGCCGCCCTTTGGTGAGCACTGGATGTGACATTACTGCTATCCTGCTGTCGTTGGTATATGCCACCCTTTGCTGTGCACTGGATGTGACATTACTGCTGTCGTTGGTATATGCCACCCTTTGGGGTGCACTGGATGTGACATTACTGCTATCCTGCTGTCGGTATATGCTGCCCTTTGCTGTTCACTGGATGTGACATTACTGCTATCCTGCTGTTGGTATATGCTGCCATTTGGTGTGCACTGGATGTGATATTACTGCTATCCTACTGTTGGTATATGCTGCCCTTTGGTGAGCACTGGATGTGACATTACTGCTATCCTGCTGTCGTTGGGATATGCCGCCCTTTGGTGTGCACTGGATGTGACAGTACTGCTATCCTACTGTTGTTGTTATATGCTGCCATTTGGTGTGCACTGGATGTGATATTACTGCTATCCTGCTGTTGGTATATGCCGCCCTTTGGTGAGCACTGGATGTGACATTACTGCTATCCTGCTGTTGGTATATGCCGCCCTTTGGTGAGCACTGGATGTGACATTACTGCTATCCTGCTGTTGGTATATGCCGCCCTTTGGTGAGCACTGGATGTGACATTACTGCTATCCTGCTGTTGGTATATGCCGCCCTTTGCTGTGCACTGGATGTGACATTACTGCTATCCTGTTGTTGTTGGTATGTGCCGCCCTGTGCCTTGCACTGGATGTGACATTACTATTCCAAAATTACGCTGCACTACTATGTTGGCACTCGGAGTATTGCGAAGAGGGTTGTGCATTTTTGGTCTCTTTAGCCACTTTGTCCATCAGACCACCATGAATATTACTTCACAAAACTGGATGACAATTACAACAGTAGTGACGTCCTAATGTGCTCTGGATCTGGACTGGTGGAATCTCATTTGCAGCCTGTGTTCTGTGTTTATTGCATATTTTGCTATGTAGATGGTCAAACACAAGCGTGAACCACAAAACCCCACTAACCAAATTAAACCAGCCCAGTTCTTGTTTTTTGGTAGGTGAAATTGACATATAATCCTCTTTCAGCCTATTCTGATCAACTGGCATACATTGTCAATAAGGCGCTGAATGACGGCATTGTCACCAGTGGGCTGGCTTCGGCACTCATCGTCAAGGAACCTACCATCTCGACCTTATATCTTTTGCCAAAAATCCATAAAAATGAAACGTCACCACCCGGTAGACCCATTATCTCTGGTCGGGGTAACTATTTAGAAAACGTCAGTCAATGGATTGACTATCACTTGCAACCCTTGGTCACTGGCCTGCCTTCCTTTCTTCAGGACATGGTGACTTACTGCGCAGGGTCGACGGATTGTGCTTAGAGGGTGATACTCTTTTAGCTTCCATGGATGTTGAATCTCTCTACACTAACATCAGACATAAGGATGGCCTTCGGGCCATCCGTTTCTTTTTAGAGACCTCCAACTTACATATCAGATTGAGAGACCTCATCCTGGAGCTATTAGAGTTCACCCTCACACACAATTTTTTCGTGTTCAAAGGATCCTTCTACCTACAGCTCCAGGGGGTGGCAATGGGTGCGGCCTTTGCGCCCGCCTATGCCAACCTCTTCTTGGGGCTGTGGGAGAGGGATCTTTTCCTGTCAGACAAACAGGGGTTGATTAGCCGGGTTCCATTATGGACCAGGTATATCGACGATATCTTCTTTGTCTGGCAGGGCACCTCCGTTGACCTTGTGCAGTTTGTATCCTCGCTTAACAACAATGAACTCAATATCTATCTGACATTGGTGTGGGATCCTAGCTCTGTAGATTTCCTGGACGTCACTATCCGAAAAGATTCTAGTGGCCTTATCCAAACCGACATTTTTCGCAAGAAGACGGCGACTAACACACTTTTACATGCATCCTCCTGTCACCCTGGT
Source organism: Oophaga sylvatica (assembly GCA_033576555.1). Taxonomy (NCBI): domain Eukaryota; kingdom Metazoa; phylum Chordata; class Amphibia; order Anura; family Dendrobatidae; genus Oophaga; species Oophaga sylvatica. Next base: position 76,337,948 of record JARQOD010000010.1, on the reverse strand, counting down.
CATATTATTCGTGCTATCCCTGTCGGGCAATTTCTTAGATTAAGGCGTATTTGCTCGACGGATTTTGATTTTGAGTGTCGTGCCAGAGAGTTGAAGAATCGTTTCCTGGCACGTGGGTATAGTGGCCGTTGTATTAAAAAAGCCTACCATCGTGCCAAACACTCTTCACGCAATAATCTCCTCTATAGGAGTGCCGCTGATAATGCTGACACCCCTAAGATACCAAGATTTATCACGTCTTTTCATTCACAAGCCCATAGGATGAGGTCAGTGATCAATAAAGCTTGGCCCATCCTACAAGCTGATCCCATTCTCAAAAAGGTTATTCCAGAACGCCCTGCTATCACTTTTAGACGAGCCAAAAATTTGCGTGATCGTCTTTCCCACAGCCATTACTCAGTGACCACCCCTTCCCATTTTCTCAGTTCTGTGTCGGGCACGGGTGGGTGTGTTCCGTGCGGGAGGTGTGTCGCCTGCCCCAACATTGTCCGTTGTAGCAGTTTTACTAATTCAAAGGGAGACGTGTCATATAAAATCAAACAGAGAATTACATGTACCTCCCGCTACATCATATATCACGCCACTTGCCCTTGTGGCTTGATATATATTGGACTAACTACGAGACAATTGAAAGTCCGTACCAGAGAACATGTGCTGGGTATACAGGCGGCATCCTCCTGCACGGACATATCTACCCTGAAGACACTTCCCAGACACTTTAAGGAACATCATCAGAGTGATGGATCACTGCTTAGG
>JARQOD010000010.1:76266409-76337092 GCA_033576555.1 Oophaga sylvatica | reverse complement strand
TGCGTTTTTTAAAATCCAAAAGCACTTTTCAAATAATTTTTCCCACTGTGCCTTTCCCCTTGTCCCGTTTAGCATAAAAAACTCACACTTGCAAAAATCTAAAATTTTCCTTCTCTTCTCTTCCTTTAGAGTTTTTCCCAGACCTCATTACCACGGCGGGCATCTTAAACCCTTTTCCCTGTCCTTTAGACAGGGACGAATTTAATTTTTTAAAGCTTTCTTTCTTTATCATGTCTTAAAAGGGGGTACGCCTTGACCACTGGGGTGCTTATATCTCCCCCTTTATGGCCTCCACTTGCTGAAACTGCTGATAGAGCGGGGCTGGATGCTTCCCCCCCTCCGGGTCCCGAACTCCCACTCTGCTCTGTCCGAAACGGAAATGCTATTAACACTCAACCAATACCCCTGCCCCTCCCTAAAAGTGAAAACTCCCCAAGGGTGTGTTAGGTATGTTGAGTGAAGGGTTTGAGCTTTTAAAGCTATCTCCCACACACTCCCCGGGGGTACTGCGTGTCCTAAAACCGGGCTCACATGGGGGCTCCCTGGACAACCCGACCTCACCCCAAAGGGGTTTCCCCAGCGAAACCCCTACCCCTTTGGGAAGGCCGTCGTGGCACAGTGGGTCCAAAACCACGTTGCGCCCCTAGTGGCGTAACTACATGTAGGAGCAGAAAATTACATGAACTGTGCAATTAGCCACTTTTAATCCAAAAATCACATTTGGGGTGGAAAAAAATGTATTTCATGAAAAAAATACCGAAGCAAAATTAGTAATATTTTAAATTTTTGCATTTTTCATTGTGGATCTTTGGGCTTGCAGCCTCATTTAGTCGCAATTTCCACACCATACGAGCCAAGTTCCCCCATATGGTACAATTTTCCCACTTTCTTTCTTCCAAACAAAAATGTGTCTCCCACAATTAAACTTCAGAGAAGCCCAAAACCATCGTCAATCAACCTTTTGAAATATTTTGTATCTTTGAGTACCAATTTGTTCTAGAAGCCTGAAGAGCAAATCCAACCATATACAGTAACTTAATGTTCAAGAATCATGTATAATATATCTAAGTAATCACCTTTCTTGGAATCCCACAGATTCCTTGAGAAGTCGTCACCCTATGAAATGGTGTATGCTCCAAGAAGAGCAAAACCCACTCATTACAGGGCCCATGCTTGGGCTATACTTACAAGTTGATGTTAAACGGTAACCGTTGTTTTATTTTTTACTTAATAAATCAGTAGTCCACATAAAAATAAGCAATATTGTAATATATCTTATGACAGAAATCTAAAAAAAAGCTGTAAAATCTGTTTTTAGCGATGACAGATTTTCCCATTACTGAGATAGAAGATGGCAGTTGGTGCTAATAAAGTTCTATGGAGAGAAGAGGAAGAAGCTAGAGGCAGACACAGACATTCTGCTTCAATTTCTTTTGAAAGGAGAGTTGCACTTTAACCTCTTAGGGTGCGTGCACACGTTGCGGATTCTGCTGCGGATCCGCAGCGGATTTGGCCCTGCGGATCCGCAGCAAATTCTGCTGCGTTGTACAGTACCATTATAATCTATGGAAAACCAAAAACGCTGTGCACATGCCGCAGCATGTCAATTTTTTGTGCGGAATCCGCAATCTGCAATGTGTTTCTAATATAATCTTTTACATGCTATAATGCTCTATGTAACTTACAGCTAGTTTACTAGTCTAATAAAGCAATGTTATGAAATGATAAAGATAGATAAATAATAGAAAGATATTAGATATCATAGATAGTAAATAGATTTATATTATATAGATCTATAGAAAGATAGACAGAATAGATAGATATCCTGCAGATATATAATATCACAAGCCCCTAAATATAATAAACTTGCACCCTTTAGTGCTTTTCATGTGGCAATAAGGGTGTTTAGCCTTGTTTAACCTATTAAATAAATAATAAAAAAATGAGGTGGTGTTCCCTTTATTTTTGATAACCAGTAAAGCAGACAGCTGTGGAGTTATATTATCAGGCTGAGAAGGACCATAGTTATTGGTCCCCTCAGCCTAAAAATACAAGCACGCAGTCACCCCAGAAGTGGCACATCACATTAGATGCGCCTGGCCTTGGCTTTTCTCGATTGCCCTGGTGCGCTGGCAATCAGGGTAATAGGGCTTGGAGTTGAAGTCAGCTGTGATTGAAAAAAAATAAAAATACAGCTGGCATCAAGCCCTGGTGTTAGTAATGGAGAGAGGTCTATCAGACACTCCCCCAAAAAAAACACACAAAAAAAACATTATTTCAAAAAACACTCCCCAATACGTTCACTGGTTCACCAATTTATTATGAATAAAAAAATAACAACACGTCACACGTACGCCACCGAATTCAACGTAGTCCACAAATAGAAACCTGAAAAACATAAAAAGTGGGAAATAAAAACAATACACTGTCCCTCGTTCACCAATTTATTTGAAGTAATGTTCCCACACAGCTCCGACATACTCCAGCATTCCTCAAATTCGGCCCCAGCAACTGGGAATAGCAGTAACGTTTCTCCTATTTACAGTCGCCGAGCACTAATGTCACCTCTCATCAGAGTCGCCGGCTCACAGTGCGCTTCGCGAGACCTGGCGGCTGCGAGCAGCGGTGACATCAGTAACGTTAATCAGAGTCACGGAGTCTCACGGAGGATAGCGTGACTCGATGACTCTGATGAGAGGTATAGTTACTGACTTCACCGCTCTTGAGAGCCGCCGTGTCTCGCGGAACACACCGTGAGCCGGCGACTCTGATGAGAGGTGATATTAGTGCTCGGCGACTGTGAATAGTGGTAATGTTACTGCCGTTCACAGTCGCTGGGGCGGGATTCGGGGAACGCTGCACTACATCGGACCTGTGATGGAACATTTTTTGTAATAAATTGGTGAACGAGGGACAGTGTATTGTTTTTATTTCCCATTTTTTATGTTTTTCAGGTGTCAATTTGTGGACTACGTTGGATTCACTGGACTATGTCGGACCTGTGTTTTTTTTTTTATTCGTTGTCGTTTTTACATGTTCAATTTTTTGCCGGTTTTGCGGCACCAAAAATCTGCCTAAGGCCGGCGTCACACTGGCGACAGAATCGGACGACTGCAATGCGATGAAATATCGCATTGCAGTCGGACCTATGTTAATCTATGGAGCAGCTCCCAGTATCAGATTTTTTGTGGTCCGTTTTAAACGTCCGTGTGCAATCGCAGCATGCTGCCACTGTCACCGATTGTGGGTCGACTATCGCCAATGCAAGTCTATGGGAGCGATGAAAAATCTGATTACAAACGGACCGCATGTGTGACTTGCGATGAAATCGCATCGGTGTCCTTTAGAAAAGCCGGCAATTCATCCCCGGCTATACTGTAAAATCACACTGACAGCTTTATTAAAGAATAGAATCAATACATATACACACATAGAATACATATATATATATATATATATATATGTCATTGTGACATATATATATACATATATTTATAGTTCCTAGACTTCTACATACTGTTATAGCCGCTAATTCAATTGCCGGCTTCTGTGAAATCACAGAAGCCGACATGAAATGATACATTGTTTCCACACAGTTAACCATGTCATTTCAAGTATTTTAATATGTAATTGTAACTTAATACCATATAAGTATATGTGTGTAAAATTTCAGACATGTAGGGGTTAATTAAAGGTGTAAATTCGTTGTAAAAATTTTTTAATTTTTTACAACGAATTTACACTTTTAATTAACCCCTACATGTCTGAAATTTTACACACATATACTTATGTAATTGTAACTTAATACCATATATCAAAATACATGAAATTATATGGTTAACTGTGTGGAAACAATGTATCATTTCATGTCGGCTTCACAGAAGCGGCAATTGAATGAGCGGCTAATACAGTATGTAGAAGTGTAAGAACTATAAATATATATATATACATGTCACAATGACATGTATATATATATATATATATATATATATATATGTGTTCTATGTGTATATATCTATTCTTTCTTTTGTGATTTTAATAATATTCTTTTGGATCCATTATATGTCAGTTTTGCAAGCCTGCGAGAAATTCTCGCAAGTGGGATGAAAATCGGATGTTACAAGGTACACACACATGCGACTAAATCGCATCTTTGAAGGAAAATCGGATGCCAGAAGCATGTGTGATGTTTGCATTTTGATCCGACAATCGACAGTCTAAAACGGACCGATTTTTTGTGGTTGTGTGTGACGCCGGCCTAAGAGTCCTTGTTTGCACATGCCCCAAGGGTGCACTCTGCATCCTATCTGATATGTTTGATTGAACTTCAATTTCTGCAAAATGACAGCAAAAATTAGAACACTAAGGGGTCATGCACACATGGCCGTATTTTTGTTCAAGTGTACTCAGACCAATGTTAGTCTATGTTGCAGTGCACAGGTTAAAAATCGTACCACGCCAGAGTTTTATCCGATTTTGGGATTGCACTCAGCAGTGCAAGTCCGTGGAAACATTGGACTGCACTTGGATGACATCTGAGTGCAGTCTGATTTCCACGATCTGACACAATGGAGAAGATGGGGAAATCTTTTTCTCCATCTTCTTTTCATACGAGAGAATCGGAAACTCACTATGATCGCACTCTGATTTGCATAATTGACCCGATTCTCTCTGATAAGAGAATATACCTTGGTGTGACCCTAGCCTAAAGGTGAGATTTTTATAGGGGCTATATCCAGGGCTGCCACTAGGAATTTCGGGGCCCCATACTGGCAAAATTTATGGGGCCCCCCTTGAGACTCCGCCCAGGCTCCACCCCTCAGTTCCGCATCCACCCTAGCTCCTCCTCCACCACATAAACCTTCCAAAATTCCTCCGCCCTTTCATGGAAAAACTTCACTTCTGCACCATGCCCTCACCAATGACACATTAACACCAATCACTCGATGAATATGCAGCATTTTGCTTGTTTAGTATAATACACCCCATAGTCCTCCATATATTATAATGTGCACCACAGTCCTCCATTTTGTAAAGTGCACACCCCATAGTCCTCCATATAATATAATGTATCCATGGTCCTCCATATAGTATAATACACTCCTAATAGCCCTCCATATATTAAAATACACTCAGTCATTCATATAGTATAATACACTCCTCATAGTGCTCCATATAGAATATAATTGAGCCCCCTTATATAGTATAATGTAGCCCCTCCATAAAATACAATGTAGCCCTCATATAGTATAATGCAGCCCCCATAGAATATAATGTAGTTCCCTCATAAAAGTATAATGAAGCCCCCATACAATATAATCTAGCCCCCCATAGAATACAATGTAGCCACCTCATACAGTATAATGTAGCCCCCTCATAAGTGTATGATGCAATCACCCCTCATAGAATATAATAAATATAATACAGCCCCTCATAGAATATAATGTATCCCCGAATAGAATATCATACAGCCCGCCTCCCCAAAGGAATATAACGTAGCCCCCCATAGTATATAACACAGCCACCCTATAAAATATAATATATCTCCCAATAGTATATAACACAGCCAACATAGTATATAGCACGGCCCACATAGTATATGCGCGGCCCACATAGTATACAACAGGACCCACATAGTATACAGCACGGCCCACATAGTATATAGCAGGGCCCACATAGTGTACAGTGTGGCCCACATAGTATATAGTAGCAGGGCCCACATTGTATACAGCAGGGCCCACATTGTACAGCAGGGCCCACATTGTATACGGCAGGGCCCACATAGTATATAGTAGCAGGGCCCACATTGTACAGTAGGGCCCACATAGTATACGGCAGGGCCCACATAGTATATAGTAGCAGGGCTCACATTGTACAGTAGGGCCCACATTGTATACGGCAGGGCCCACATAGTATATAGTAGCAGGGCCCACATTGTACAGTAGGGCCCACATAGTATACGGCAGGGCCCACATAGTATATAGTAGCAGGGCCCACATTGTACAGCAGGGCCCACATAGTATACGGCAGGGCCCACATAGTATATAGTAGCAGGGCCCACATTGTTCAGCAGGGCCCACATAGTATACGGCAGGGCCCACATAGTATACGGCAGGGCCCACATTGTACAGCAGGGCCCACATTGTCCAGCAGGACCCACATAGTATACAGCACGGCCCACGTAGTATATAGCAGGGCCCACATAGTGTACAGCGTGGCCCACATAGTATATAGTAGCAGGGCCCACATTGTATATAGTAGCAGGGCCCACATTGTATACAGCAGGGCCCACATTGTACAGCAGGGCCCACATTGTATACGGCAGGGCCCACATAGTATATAGTAGCAGGGCCCACATTGTACAGTAGGGCCCACATAGTATACGGCAGGGCCCACATAGTATATAGTAGCAGGGCCCACATAGTATATAGTAGCAGGGCCCACATTGTACAGCAGGGCCCACATAGTATACAGCAGGGCCCACATAGTATATAGTAGCAGGGCCCACATTGTTACAGCAGGGCCCACATAGTATACGGCAGGGCCCACATAGTATACGGCAGGGCCCACATTGTACAGCAGGCCCCATTGTCCGCAGGACCCACATAGTATACAGCAGGCCCACATAGTATATAGCAGCCATAGGACAGCTGGCCCACAAGTATATGTAGCAGCAGGCCCACATAGTATAGTAGCAGGGCCCACATTGTATACAGCAGGGCCCACATTGTACAGCAGGGCCCACATGTATACGGCAGGGCCCACATAGTATATAGTAGCAGGGCCCACATTGTACAGTAGGGCCCACATAGTATACGGCAGGCCCACATAGTATATAGTAGCAGGGCCCACATTGTACAGTAGGGCCCACATTGTATACGGCAGGGCCCACATAGTATATAGTAGCAGGGCCCACATTGTACAGTAGGGCCCACATAGTATACGGCAGGGCCCACATAGTATATAGTAGCAGGGCCCACATTGTACAGCAGGGCCCACATAGTATACGGCAGGGCCCACATAGTATATAGTAGCAGGGCCCACATTGTACAGCAGGGCCCACATAGTATACGGCAGGGCCCACATAGTATATAGTTGCAGGGCCCACATTGTACAGTAGGGCCCACATAGTATACGGCAGGGCCCACATAGTATATAGTAGCAGGGCCCACATTGTAGAGCAGGGCCCACATAGTATACGGCAGGGCCCACATAGTATATAGTAGCAGGGCCCACATAGTATACGGCAGGGCCCACATAGTATACAGCAGGGCCCACATTGTACAGCAGGGCCCACATTGTCCAGCAGGACCCACATAGTATACAGCACGGCCCACATAGTATATACAGGGCCCACATAGTGTACAGCGTGGCCCACATAGTATATAGTAGCAGGGCCCACATTGTATACAGCAGGGCCCACATTGTACAGCAGGGCCCACATTGTACGGCAGGGCCCACATTGTACGGCAGGGCCCACATAGTATATGGCAGGGCCCACATAGTATACGGCAGGGCCCACATTGTACAGCAGGGCCCACATAGTATACGGCAGGGCCCACATTGTACAGCAGGGCCCACATAGTATACGGCAGGGCCCACATTGTACGGCAGGGCCCACATAGTATACGGCAGGGCCCACATAGTATACGGCAGGGCCCACATAGTATACGGCAGGGCCCACATAGTATACGGCAGGGTCCACATAGTATACGGCAGGGCCCACATTGTACAGCAGGGCCCACATTGTCCAGCCTTCATCTCTCCTCCACCCACCCACAGTTCAGTAAAGCACTGACAGCTTTAGAAAAAAAAAAAAAAAAAAAAACACTCCTCACCTCATCCTCGTGCCAGCGCTGCTCCCAGCTCCTGTCTCCTGCTCTGCCCGGCACACAGTGAGCGCGCTGTCAGAGGCAGAGCAGGGAATGATGGGAGAGGGAGCGTCAGCTGACGCTCTCTCCTCCATCATCGCTTTGAACTGTACCGGCAGACGCCGGTATAGTTCAAAGCAGCGGCGGGGGGAGTCGGCGCTGGGGGCAGGCGGGTCCCCCTGCCACACAGGGGCCCCCATAGCGGCTACGTGATGTGCCGCTAGCTGGGGGCCCCTTGGGGAGCAGGGAGAGCCTCAAAATGTTGGGGGCCCCCGGGCCCGAGCGCGGACCTGCGTGCTCGGGCGGCGGGCCCCCCTAATCACCGGGCCCCATACAGCAGTGAGGGTTCTCATGCCCTGATGGCGGCCCTGGCTATATCCCCTACAAAGTTTGTAGTTAATTTATACTATATTTTTATTTGTCACTTTGTTTTGATAGATTCACCTTTCAATGCGCGGTAGAATAACCTTTTAAATTAAACTGTATATAAAAAACTTTTTTTTCCTTTTTAAATAATAAGAGTAATAGTGGTAAACCTATGAGAAGCAGCATTGTCCTCGCCTCACCTATGTTTGAAAAATGCCCAAACCATATGAAGTCAGGGTCGGACTGGCCCACCTGGGAACCGGAGGATTCTCCAGTGGGCCCAGGCACTTACACCTGCTGGCATACAGGGCTAGCAGGCTGAGGCTAACATTGCCCGCAGGAGCGGACATACCGCATGTACCCCGGACGTGGACCCCTGCAGGGCGGCTAACCCTGAGGGCAAGCGGCTGGAAGGGTGCGATCCCTGCAGCTCCACTGCCTACAGGAGAAAATGGCAGCGTAGCGTAGCTGCAGGGATCCAATGCCGTCCTGCTTCCTGCCCGGCGCCTCCTGTCTGACACAGCGGCACAGCTGGATGACATCATGCAGCGCGAGGCTGTTTCAGAGAGAAACCTGCCAGTGACGAAGATGCTGCCGGGATGTGCTGCGGCTGCAGGGAACATGCAGAGAGGTGAGTGGTGCTATGTGTCTGTCTGCCTGCGTGTGTGTGTGTTTGTGAGTGTGTATGTGGTGCGGTGTGGTGCTGTGTGTGTGTGCGGTGCTGTGTGTGTGTATTGGAGAGGGAAATGATGTGGGTGATGGAGAGAGCAGTGATGGGGGTGGTGGAGGAGAAGGCAATGTTGGTGGTGGTGGAAAGAACTATGGGGTGGTGGGGAGGAGGCAATGATGCAGGTGGTGGAATGGGCAATGATGGGTGGTGGGGAGAAGGCAATGATGGTTGTGGTGGAAAGGACAATGATGGTGGTGGTGGTGGGGGAGGCAATGATGGACTTGTTGGAATGGGCAATGATGGGGGTGTTGTGGAGAAGGCAATGATGGAGGAGATGGAGAGGGCAATGATGGGGTTGGTGGGGGAGAAGGCAATGATGGTTGTGGTGGAAAGGACAATGATGGTAGTGGTGGAAAGGACAATAATAGTGGTGGTGGGGGGGGCAATGATGGAGATGGTGGAATGTGCAATGATGGGGTGGTGGGGAGAAAGCAATGATGGAGGTGGTGAAAGGGCAATAATAGGGGTGGCGGGTGAGAAGGCAATGATGGAGGTGGTGATGAGGACAATGATGGGGTGGAGTGGGGAACAATGATGGAGGTGGGGGCTGCATTATACCCTATGAGGGGGCTGCATTATACTATATGAGTGGGCTGCATTATACCTATGAGCGGGGCAGCATTATACCCTATGAGGGGGGTTGCATTATACCCTATGAGGGGGTTGCATTATACTATATGAGGGGGCTGCGTTATACTTTATGAGGGGGCTACATTATATTCTGTGGGGGGCTGCATTATATTCTGTGTGGGGGCTGCATTATTCTCTCAGGGGGCTACATTATATTTTGGGGGGCTACATTATACTAAATGAGGGGGGCTGCATTATGCCCTATGAGGGGGCTACAGTATATTGTATGGGGGCTGCATTATACCTTATGAGGGGGTTGCATTATATTCGGTGGAGGGGATGCATTATACTATATGAGGGGGCTGCATTATACCCTATTAGGGGGGCTGCATTATACTATATGAGGGAGCTGCATTATACTTTATGAGGGGGCTACATTATATTCTGTGTGGGGGCTGCATTATTCTCTCGGGGCTACATTATATTCTGGGGTGGCTACATTATACTATATGAGGGGGGCTGCATTATGCCCTATAAGGGGGCTACAATATATTCTATGGGGGGCTGCATTATACCTTATGAGCGGGTTGCATTATACTCTGGGGGGGCTACATTATGTTCTGTAGAGGGGCTGCATTATACTATATGAGGGGCTGCATTATACCCTATGAGGGGGCTACATTATATTCTATGGGGGTTGCATTATACCTTATGAGGGGGTTGTATTATATTTTGTGGGGGCTACATTATACCCTATGAGGGGGGCTACATTATATTCTATGAAGGGGCTGCATTATATTCTATGAGGGAGGCTACTTTATATTCTGTGAGGATTGAGGAGGCTTTCTCTGGTGGGCACAAGGTGCTCTAGTCCAACGCTGTATGAAGTTGTATATAACAACATAGTGATTCTTTTTTATTAAATAGATGTCTCTGTAGCCTGTAGCGCTCTGCTCACTTAATAGACTATTTGCACTTTGTCTCACATGATTTTCTGCCTGCACAGAGTTCCAAACTCCAGTCAAAATCTAATTTGAAAAGTACAAAAAAATTGAATTTCACAGTGTAAATCGATAAATGAGCTCTTTTGGAGACAAGGTTTAGTTAATGTATCTCCAGAAGTCCCCCAAGAGACAATGCGAGTTGGGAGGGGAGTACAAGCAAAATGACCCGCATACCTTCACCTTCAGTCAGGTGAACTGCAGCACTGGATCTAGGGATTTACTGGCAGAATATGTGTAGAGAGAAACTCAAAACCCGGACAGAAGGATCGATGGTAAGAACGATAAGCGAAGTTTGTACACAACTGAAGGTCTTGGTGTAAAATGTTATTTGCCAAGTAGAAAAAAAATACTGTCTGCTTACAGATGAAGCTGAGCTCAATTTGGTATTAACGGGTCGGTCCTGTGCTAATTACTTTCACGTTGGAGGCGAGCGGTGCCAATGACGTCTTGACCCGCATGCCGGGTGAGATGTGCAATTGGTAGATACTGTGCACCTGTCCTACTCTATTGAACAGGATATGTGCATAATACCTGGCGATTTAGCATGAAGTTGGCACACAGACCTTGATTCCAGCGTTGTCACTTATTTTCCTGGTTGCTGCAGTTTTGATAAACTCACTGTTTTCTCTGCTGTAGATCTAGCAGAGCTCAGAATGCTGATCTGTGTATAACCCCGCCCCTACCACTGATTGGCAGCCTTCTATGCACACTGTCGGCAAGCTGCCAATCAGTGCTGGGGGTGGAGATCTACCAGGAAGCAGGAGTCACCTAGTTCTGTAGTGATAATCTCCTGCTGATAAAACACTGATTTTATTGAAACAGCAACACACAACCTAGTAAGTGACACATCGCTGGAATCAGGGTCTATGCTCCTACATTGTACTACTCTCAGATTACATAGCAAAACCTGCTGACGGATTCCTTTTAGTCTCTGGCAAGGAATAAAGGAAAATTGATAAAACCTTGCAACATATATACATCTGATTTACCTTCAGACTGAGAACTACAAAATTAATAGAGAGCTTTGAAGCACTGACAATGTGAACTATCCAAAGTTGCACATGGAGATTTTCACACCGTTGTGTGCTGCAAAGTGTTTGTAGGTTCCATCCTAACCATAGGAGTGAGTAAGGGCTCGTTCAGACATCCATTTTTGCCATTTACATAGATATAGTATAGGAGATACATGACCTTACCAAGAATATCTTTTCCACCTTCCCAATGCCTTTGCGGAGAGCAGATCCCAAATGGTCGCCCACTCCAGCCAGGAGGATACCAAAAAGAGGAATGCCGACAAGTGCATAGAAAATACAGAAGAGCCGTCCACCTTCTGTCTTGGGTGCATTGTTGCCAAATCCTGTGACACATTGCATAGAGAGAAGAATATAATTTAACAAGAATAATTAATTATTTAATTTCATTTTAACATTGAAGTTTCTCCGTCTTCTGACCATAAGATCCTCAGCAGCGTAATGAATGTTAGCGATCATCAAGTAACTTTCAGCGGTGCTCAGCCATCACACAACAGTCTCTGTAATTGCCTTCATAAGTGCCGGCACATACCAATAAAATATTATCTACTTTATTTCATACTGATATACAGGACGTAGAGTATAATCAGACAGTGTGCAGCCACGTGATATTTGTTTTGCTTCCTAAGTTTTATTGGTCAGTGCCGCAACTTATTTTCTATCTAGTGGTGAGTACCTTTTTATGCTGCTTTTCTTTGGCAATATCATACTGTAATATCGACTTTTAATACACCTTTAATATACTGTGCAATGCACGAATCAGAAAAAAAATATTTGAAATATTCTGGATAAAGTTAAACATTATAGTAACATTTCCTAAAACAGCTGTCAGCGGTATATAATATATGCTAAGGGACTTAAAGGGCTAATACCACAAGTACAGTAAATGCCCATTTATTCCGAATATGCAGACCAAGCTCAACATAAGATTTTTTTCTTGTACTTTGGGTCTTTTTTCCTTCTCTATCTGCCCCTTGCTGCATCCTGTGTCACATAGCTTTATACTCACCTGCCTACCTACATTTCCCAGCAGCACCCTGCTTATCCTAAGGACTGCAGATCCCTGCCTTCTCGCCTGTAGACTTCTGAGAAGCCCCAAATCTCTGATTTAGCATTGATAAGTGTAGAATTCGCCTTATGCCTCTGGTCACTACATCAGTATAACTTCAGTATGGTTTTACATAATTTTTGGCTTGTTTTCTCTCAGAGATAAACTTTCATGCATTCCTCTACAACGGAGCTTGTTATTACAAGGAAGAGCTGTGTTTTGTTTGTTGCCTGCTCCTGCTTACAGATTAGTGATGTGAAACTGCAAATGCCACTCTGTTGATGCATGTAGCAAAGGATTATCGTCTGTCATATGCATCAGCAGAATTTGCAGATCATATCAGTGATCTGTCAGCAGTAGGTAGCAAACAATGCTCAGCTGTGTACTACCTAGTTATTTAACAGAGGTAAAACTTTTGTATGAAACTACAATCATTCGTGTGTTCCAGTAAAGCCTCACAAAGGTCTATAGGCGCCACTTTATAGCTGCATACAATTCTGATGTTTACAAAAGCCATACTACATAGGTATACACGAGTGCATGATGGTTGATCAACCTGAACTAAAATATCATACAATAATTTAACATTTGTTTATTTATTCATTTTCATTTTAATTACTGGAACTCACTGCTAATTGGTCTTCCTCCCACTAAACCTCCCCTTCTCCAATCTATCCTGAAGGCAGCAGTCAGATGCATATCCACCTGTTACACAGATACTGCCACCCTGTGCAAGTAATTGAACTGGTTGCTCATCCGCTGCAGAATACAATAGTGTGTCACGTCCTTCTGAGAGATCTGGGTTAGACGATTACTACGTATGGTGAATAGCAAATCTTCCATTTAGCCTGTGTGTTTGTGTCCCATGTTAAGTGGATTTGGTCTCCTTTGGTGCACATAGTGCCAATCCTTGCCAATCCACTTACAATAAAGGCATTTTATATAATTTATATTAGTGTTCCCTTTTTCTTCACTATTATATATACTTCTTATTTTCTATTTTATTCATTTTTATCATTATTTTATTTATTTGGTATTTTCATTGAGTAATCCATGTCCAGTGTTTTTTTGGTCTCCTAACTCCCGAATGGTCTGCCATTCAGTCTTAGGACGTATAGATTACTAGTATTTACAATATATGTTTGGATAGGATTTTCTTTTTATATAAGTTGTTACGTTCATTTATTTTGTTTGCTTATGGAGTGGGGAGGGGACAGATCAGGGTTTTATAGGAGCATAGTAAGGTCGTAGACTCTGGCCTCTGGCCTTCAAGACTACTCCCGGGACAGGGATGGCTAGGGTCCCAGTTCCAGGGACAGTTTGAGGCTCCCCTTCATTACCGAAGACCGTGACAGTGTGACATCTCCACAGTGCTACACTGCTTTATATCTCCTCCCTTATCTATATCTACCAGCAATACCCTTGCTCTCCAGAATGCTGTACTGGCTTACATCTCCACCTTCATTTCTGTCTTCCATACTATCTGGACCCTACTAGTGATCTAGCACTAACATCCTCTCTAATCTGTACCTCCCGCCAGGGCCGGCTCCAGGTTTTTATGGGCCCCGGGCGAAAGAGCCTCAGTGGGCCCCTTTAACACAGACCACGATTCATGATGCACAGATACTGCAGAGAAATATGGGTACAGTACAATGCCAAACACTTCACTTCTTCCATTACATGACTGATGCCTATTGTAAATTGTACAATAGCTCAAAAACCGCCAAATCCTCACAGCGCACAGAACAGACTGGACAGTACAGTCCTCCATACAATATTATGGGCACCACAGTCTCCCCCTCATCACCCATATAATACCCCATGCAGGATGTCACCTGTGTGGCCCAGCTGCGCGAGGTACACATGTCTCCTGGAAAATGCACAGATAAGGTAATTGTAAAGCCTGATATTCATTCACATCACACACTTCCTAACACTGCCACCAGAGGGCAACTTAGATTATTTAAGTAGTGTGACGTAGCAATAGTGAGTCATTCTAGTCAGTAGAGAGAAGAGACGAGATTCAGTCTAGTTTCTGTCTCAGGACAGGGCAGTTCTAGTCTTGGAGGGAGAGGAGATAAGACTGAGATCTGACAGAGCTCCTGTAGCTCACCTTATACTGAAGTGGAGGCTAGTACGAGTGGGAAAGAATCACTCTAGCCTAGTCAGAGTTACATCTGAACCTGAAGCAGTTACCTCAGAACAAGCTCCTGTGTTCCCTATGAACGTGGAAAGTAACTCTCAGAGCGAGCATGAAATCAGTCGAAAGAAAGAAGGAAGGGAACTACTGCAGTTAATACAACGAGGCAACTGAGGACAGGTCAGTGAGCACTGGAAGAAAAGCTGACATCTACTACCGCTGCTACCTGTGCTTATGTTAAGGGCAAGAGCAGGGCGACAGGCGAGTGGAGAAAGAAGGACAAGTGACCAAGGTGACAGATCATCTTCACTTAATTAACCGGACACCGGGGTCCGAAGCATTGCTAGTACTTCACGTCTAGTAATAAGATACACCGGAATCCTTGCTGGACTTCAAGTGCAGAAGGTAGCCCTAAGTGCCGATACGTAACTTGAGTCAGGGAGAACAGGGACTTTGAGCGGGACGCTGCAAAAGTAAGGACCTCGTTTTTGCCAACATCTGGGTACCAGAGACAGAAAAGACTCTACCACAATGTCTAAAAGAATTAGTCTTTGGCACAACTGTAGAGAAAGGATCTGTGGTGCCAGAGTAGGATCCCAATCCGTGCGAACATGCAATATAAGCTCGGCACACACCAAAGTAATGTGATGAAGGTTTAATCAAAATGTAGTACATACAACAAACGTTTCGGTCTATAAAGACCTTCTTCGGTGTACTATAACATAAGCACATGAAAATAAATAAAACAATATGCAAAAAACCGCATAGTAAAAACGGGCATATAAAGAAAGTATATACAAACATCATATTATGGTGGTCGCATAATGTAAGGGTAATGAGGACATATAATGCTCAGGAACTTCCAATATAATATATTATAGAAATATGCACTGTGCAAAAGAAATTCAGAGGAGTGGGGTATCCCTCAGAACAAAGATAAACAAGGATAAACATGAAATAAAGCAATTGAACATGCGAGCTTACATACCAGGATATGTGCTATAAGTTGATAGAGATAGTACCTGGTGGAGATGTGATAAAAGTGGTGAGTGCACTGGCTGACCTATTTACAGAGAGAACCTCTGTGTGAGGGTGGTAAATCTAACTTACCCTGGGCTACAGAGCTGTGCGGTGGGTAGTACGTACTATCTCTATCAACTTATAGCACATATCCTGGTATGTAAGCTTGCATGTTCAATTGCTTTATTTCATGTTTATCCTTGTTTATCTTTGTTCTGAGGGATACCCCACTCCTCTGAATTTCTTTTGCACAGTGCATATTTCTATAATATATTATATTGGAAGTTCCTGAGCATTATATGTCCTCATTACCCTTACATTATGCGACCACCATAATATGATGTTTGTATATACTTTCTTTATATGCCCGTTTTTACTATGCGGTTTTTTGCATATTGTTTTATTTATTTTCATGTGCTTATGTTATAGTACACCGAAGAAGGTCTTTATAGACCGAAACGTTTGTTGTATGTACTACATTTTGATTAAACCTTCATCACATTACTTTGGTGTGTGCCGAGCTTATATTGCATCTACCACAATGTCGACCGGGCGTAGGAGTTGCATTAGGAGTTAAACCTGACTTCACGCAGGTTAGGACTCACATACATTACAAAGGGAAAGGAGGCCTTAAACCTGCTCAGCAATTCCCTGAATGTGCATTTTCCAACCTGACCAGCTCCCCGGGATATACCTGCTAACAACATCAGTAAAGGTATGGAAAGAGACTGAACTGTGTGTGACTGACTTATTATCTGCACCACCATAGACTTCGAGGGACCAGTCCCACCTGTGGGGACTTAACATCCAGCTGCCCCATAACATCCCCTCAGAAGATTCATATTGCAGCGCTGGTCAAATTGATCAGAAACCACAGGTGGCGTCACGAACTGTTACTAAAATCCCCTGTAAATATCCCCCATTGCATGACCGCTCAGGGCCACGGACCGAGCTCTGCTGCCAGTGACATCCCCCATAGACTTCCATGGGCTCGGTGCCGAGTACCCCATAGCCCTGGTACACACATGTGGTGCGCGTCACACCCCCCCCATATAATGCTCCATAAAGAATACTGGACCCAAAATAATGCTGCATACAGAATACTGGACCCAATATAATGCTCCATACAGGATACTGGTCCCCATATAATGCTCCATACAGGATACTGGTCCCCATATAATGCTCCATACAAAATATGGAGCTCTCCTCTGCGCTGTACTGCGTTCTGCACTGTTACGGCTCAGGAAAGGGCGCTGTGGAAAGACTCCCCATTATCATCATGATTTCCTCATCATCATCATCATTGCCTCCTTATCATCATCATTGTCTCCCCATCATCATCATGGCCTCCCCATTATCATCAATGCCTGCCCATCATCATCATCTCCTCCCCATCATCATCAATGCCTGCCCATCATCATCTCCTCTCCATCATCAATGCCTGCCCATCATCATCATGGCCTCCCCATTATCATCAATGCCTGCCCATCATCATCTTCTCCCCATCATAAATGCCTGCCCATTATCATCAATGCCTGCCCATTATCATCATCTTCTCCCCATCATCATCAATGCCTCCCCATTATCAGCAATGCCTGCCCATCATCACACACAGACAGCACACAAGCACTCTCTCACATACATACACACACACATACACACACACACACACACACAAAGCACCGCACTACATACACACAGACACACACACACACAGAGACACACACACACACGTCTCACCCGTCCAGCGTCCGCGCTCTCTGCCACAGCCGGCCGCTGAATGATGACGTCATTCAGCGGCGCTGCTGTGAGAGGAAGCGCCGGCGCCCCCTGGAGCCCGGAGCTGCGGCTGCGGAGGCACGGGAGAGGTAAGTACTGTGCCAGCTGATGCCGGGCCCCTGAGCAAGCGGGGGGGGCCCAGTGGCGGCGCTGACACCGCTCTCCTCCGCTAACGGGCGCAGGGGTGCCAGATGGCAAGTGGGCCCCCCCGCCTGCTCAGGGCCCCGGAACTTGCCCGGATGTGCCGGGTGCTGACGCCGGCCCTGCCTCCCGCTCCTGTATCAAAGACTTTTCTCGTGCTGCACCTGTTCTCTGGAATGCACTACCCAAGACAATCCTATTAATTCTTAGTATCCACTGGTGTAAGAGTTCGCTAAAAACACATCTTTCCAGGAAGACCTTTCATCAACTCATAATTGTAACTTCTTGGTACTCCCATTCTATATTTTTCCTTCTTGGCTCCTTTTTTAATTTGCTTCGAACAATCTCCATGACCTCAGTAGCATTTTGTATCTGGACGTGTAAAGATACTGGCTGGTGACCAGTTCATGCAGCTTTAATGAATACCCTTATCTATTAAAATCATGGCTGAACCATGCAGTACAAGCAGTTTTTACCTTTTGTGTCACCCTTATTTCCTTAGAGATTGTAAGATCTTGTGAGCAGGGCCCTCCCTCCTCTTCTTTAAATGTTGTATTTAATGTTACAAAAAGGAAAATGGGCAGATGCAAAAGTTTTGGCACTCTTGGAGATTTGTGTGCTCAGGTTACTTTCACCAAGGTTTCAGACCTTAATTAGCCTGTTAGGGTTGTGGCTTGTTCACTATCATCATTCGGAAAGGCCAGGTGATGCAAATTTCCCAGCTATATAAAAACCCAGCCTCCTCTAACCTTGTGCAGCCATGGTTTCTTCTAAACAGCTGCCTAGCACTCTGAAAATGAAAATGGTGGAGACCCAAAAAGCAGGAGAAGGCTATAAGAAGATGGCAAAACGTTTTCAAGTTGCTCTGTCTTCAGTTCGAAATGTAATTAAGAAATGGCAGTAAACAGGAACAGTGGAGGTCAATACAAGGTCTGGAAGACCAAGCAAAATTTCAGTGAGAGCTGCTCATAGGATTGATAGAGAGGCAAATCAGAACCCCCGCTTGACTGCAAAAGACCTTTAGAAAGATTTAGCAGTCTCTGGAGTTGTGGTACATTGCTCTACTGTTCAAAGACACCTGCAAAAATATGGCCTTCATGGAAAAGTCATCAGAAGAAAACCTCTCCTCCGTCCTCACCATAAAATTTAGCGCCAGGAGTATGCAAAAGAACATCCAAACAAGCCTGATGCATTTTGGAAACAAATCCCGTGGACCAATGAGGTTAAAATAGAACTCTTTGGCCATAAAGGTATGTGTGGAGAAAAAAAAAGGCGATCGTAAGAAGATGGGAGGCGCCGGACCAAGACCAGCGACGCTCATCGGACCGGACTGCCCCACAGGTGAGTATAATAAAAGTTATTTTTCTTCTCTGACAGGTCGGGTTGGGGGCAGATACACAGCATTATAGAATGCTGTGTATCATCCTTGAAAGTTGATGGCCATATCTCTTATCAGCCAAAACTGGTGACAGGTTAACTTTAAGAAAGTAAAGTAATATTACACGGGTATGAAAATGAAAGGAAAAGTGTATAGAATACTTACAGCATGGTAAAGTCAGTCTGTATGAACCCTGTTGCCCCAACGCACGTTTCGTTGCTACTTCATCAGGAGGTTAAAAGGTCATACACGTCCCAGGGGGTGACAGATTCCCTTTAAAGCATCACTTCAGCATTTTTTTTATTTCACCCTGGAGTGGCGCCTTAAAATCCAAGACCTCTACCGACTGTCTGATACTCATCTTCCGGCATTTTCATCTGCTTCCGCCACCTCTCGGCTCCATCTCCTGCAGTTTGTGACCTGTCCGCTGCTTGCAGAGGTCTCTAATCAATATGAGTCTATGAGAGCCTCGTTCTCGCCTCTTTGTCTTTCATAGACTTACATTGAGTGCTTGTGACATAGCTTCTAACTTCTGGCCAATCAGAAACTGCACTCGCAAGTTTGAGCCTCGGGACTGGAGCGGTGCAAAAAAATAGTGACTACGCCGGCGGATCAGTATATGACCGGGGAAAGGGACTTGAGCTTAAAGCATCACTCCAAAAACCCCACTGGAGTGGTGCTTTAATAATTTAATAATAAGCAATTTATTATTATAAAGTTAATTACGGCTTGGAATAAATGTATGCAGTCCCTTTATGTGACTGCGGACTGCCAAATCATGACAGGGAGCGCCTGCTGCATGAGCCCCCAACATCACTGGCGCTATCAGGTGGTCATGGACCCCACATTTGTTATGTGCATGTGTCGACTAGAAAGGTTTAGCTGCTCTCAATAGAAGAGAATTGAGAGAAGCCGAAAGAGTCATCACATGATGGCCTGCTCAAATCTGTGACACTGGGGCCATTGTTACTGTACACAGGGGGACTCAGGGGACATTATTAAATGTTAAGTGGGCACTGTATTATTACTTTTTAGGGACAAAATGTGGAGGGCACTAGCATAGGGCATTAATATTTTTAGGGGGAATTTTAATATCTAGAGAGCACAAAGGAGGCATTATTACTATGTAAGGAGCACAGTGGTGGCAGTATTATGTGGGGCGGTAAGAGGAGCACAGTTATTGTGCCGCACAGTAGGTGCAGTAATAGGGTCACATACGGCAGCAGCGGCTCAGTATTGGGGTATCAGCAGGATGAGGAGTTTTTGCAGTTTGGGCATATATATGGACAGTTCAGGAAATTTGAGAAGTCAGATGTGTCGTTGTTGTAATCTCTGCAGACGAGTCCTGTTTGGAGAAGTTTTCATGTCGGTCTGGGCCAGATGGAAAAGATGGGAAAAGTGAACGATTCCATCAGAAAAAATGTCAGCTGTAAGTCACCATCTATAACTGTACTGTGTTCTCTTCTATGGTCTGCAGGACTGGTATCTATATCTACCACTATATGGTTTCCATATAGTAATATCAGTGTTCGTTTTTGTATATAGATTTATTTTTAATCACAGCACAGTCATCTGCTGACGTTCCCCTATAGTCACAATTAGGGTGCACCACGTTGCTGTAGTCGGGATTAGGTAATCCTGATTAGGGGCCCACTCAGATTTTTTGCCCCCCCCCCCCCCAAGCACCCTAGCTACGCCTCTGGTTGCAGCCAATGGCACGGGGCACATTTCACGGGTAGATGGAAGAATGGATTCAATTAAATTTCAACAAATTTATAACACTATCTGTTAAAAAAAAGCTGAAGGTGAAAAGAGGATGGCTTCTACAAATGGATAATGATCCTAAACACACCTCAAAATCCACAATAGACTACCTCAAAAGGCGCAAGCTGAAGCTTTACGATGGCCCTCACAGTCCCCTGATCTGAACACCATTGAAAATCTGTGACTAGACCTCAAAATAGCAGTGCATGCAAGATGGCCCCGGAATCTCACAGAACTGGAAGAATTTTCCAAGGAAGAAAGGATGAAAATCTCTCAAACAAGAATTGAAAGACTTTTGTCTGGCTACAAAAAGCGTTTACAAGCTGAGATTCTTGCAAAAGGGGAGTGCTACTAGGTACTAACCATGCAAGGCGCTGAAACTTGGCCCGTTTTCCTTTTTGTAATTTTTAAAATGTAAAAGATGACTATATATATATATATATACAGTATATATATATATATATATATATATATATATATATAGTTATTTATTTATTGCTTAAAATACAAAGGAAATGTGTAGTCTTTAACTTTAGGCCCTTTAGAGATCATTTCATCTTAAGTTGGCTTAACAAATCACCATAACAGTAATTTTGACCAGGGGTGCCCAATCCTTTACACGCCACTGTATATAAATAGGAATAACTGTCACATTATTAGATTAGATCTATGTATCTGTCAAATTAGCTCTATAGATGTAATTCTTCTCCTGTGTTTATAATAAAAAGTTGAAAAGACCATTACCGATTGTAGTGATGACCGTTCCTGCAAAGAAGAAGCAGCTCCCGATGTCCCATTTCGTGGTGGCGTTGGTGCCGTTAGTTGCAATATCAGCTCCAGAACCCAGCGCATCCTTCACCTGCTGTGATGCCAAAAGATTCCGTTAATTCCCATCCTTTCTTGTGATTCATTATCGTTTAATTAGCAGATGTAAGCTGAATGAGGAAACGTTGTGCTGTGATCGGCACTACCACTCACAGGGCAATGTCAGGGAGAAGGCGCTAGGGCTGCGTCCACATTTTTTACAAAAAAGTGAATTCGCCCTTGCGGATAGATTACACGCTGAGTGTTATTAAAACAAAAAATGCAACATTATTTGTGCTGCTTTTGGGAGCTAAAATTGTTGCGGCCAAAGGACACTTTATTGTTTCTCATGGTGGGCGCATGCTGAGTGGCAGACTTCTTTGATTTGGATTGGACTTGCACCAAACCAAAGTGTTAGATGGAAGAATCCCCAATACTTTCAGGATTATTTACCGTCAGATAAAATGACAGCCACTTGCCATTTGCCCTCTAAGAGTATGTGAATTTCTTAAGTTGGTGGACCCAAAGGTAACAAAGAACATCACTTATTTTGGAAGACTTCGCCCAACCCTCTATGATCCTCCATTCAATCTATGGCTGTAAGAGAAACTTGATTCCAGCGATGTATCACTTACTGGGCTTCTTACAATACAATCAGTGTTTTATCAGCAGATTATCACCAGAGGACTAGGTGTCTTATGCAAGACAGTCCAACTAACCTGTAACCACGCCCCCAGTACTGATTGGCAGCTTGCTGACAATGTATATAGGAAACTGCCAATCAGTGGTGTGTGGGGCGGGGTTACACACTACTCTGCATTCTGAGATCTACTAGATCTGCAGCAGATGAAGCAGGGATTCTATCTAACTGCACCAAGCAAACTAGTAAGTGACACATCACTGGAATCAGGGTGTCAGCCCCTACATCATGCTGCTCTTGGATTACATACTAAAAAACAGCAGACAGATTTTCTTTAATAGGCAATTACTCTAATAGGCTGCAGTACTTGGCTATATTATGGTCGCTAGGACCACTAGCAACCAGCTAATTAACTGTCACCATATCAGTGCCTGCACATGAGGAAAGGACATAGCAAATCAGAAGAACTATACTACATTTCTAATTGAAGGTATTTGCTAATATTATTATTATTTCACCTACTACATATTGGGATAGGATCTTGGAGATGGGATTACCCCTTTAAGCCTTCACATTCCTTTCACACAGGAACTCCTGTTTCGACCAAATGTGAAAGTGTCGCCGTCATTGTTAGATCAATAGTGCACCTGAAAATAGGAAAGTTTGTAATATATCTTAGAGAAATCTGCTTCTTTCTCTGCCTGAAACTGATCTTTCATTCTCAATTTATGGGTAAAATATTAAACCCCTTCAGGACATTTAACGTACGTTTACGTCATTCTACAGGAGCTTTCTGTCATGTGTGCATTGCCACGAAGATCGTCGCGGTTGCACATTTTGACTTCTCACAGCTGAGTTGCTGTTTCTTTGTGTTTGGCAGCTAGGGAGTTAATTCTGTCTGTGCTCGGTGCTGGGACTGGGTGCAGTTTCTCCCGGCTGCAATTGATTATTTGTTGATTGGTTTCCTTTAAATTCCTGGTTGTCTGCTTTGGGAGTTGCCAGTGAAATCCTTCATGCAGACCACAGATAGGAATGAATCTGTATAGACTTAAGTTGAGAGCTCCTTAGCTGTTTTAAGCTCAACTTACTTAGAGTTTAATTCCCAGACCATTTATGTTCCTTCGGTGTTTGAGTGTGTATGCAAGTGAGTGCTATCCTGTCTGTCTTATATGTCTAATCTGTGTATTTAGCTGAGATCAGCCCATATCCCTTTGGTGGTAATCAGGATCCTTCTTAGGACTGATTACAGGGTTCAGGGTCTGACAGGAGACAGGGTTAGGCTGGAGACTTGGACCTCTGAACCATTATCAGTACCTCCAAGGTAAGGGATTAGTTAGGACCCCAGTGTAGGGTCAGGTTAGACCCCGGTCCTCCTCTTTCCTGTTACAGCTCATCAAGTCCTCAAGATTAACCCTGAGTTCAACTATATTGTTTCTGCACATCAAGTCCTCAAGAATAACCCTAAGTTCTGCAGAGATTGTGTCAGGTAAATCTATTTTATACTTACATTCTGATGTTGCTAAACTATATGTTGTATAGAGTGTGGTTCCTGTATAAATAGTTTACTGACATTGTATTCATATCATTAGACAGCGTGACATTTTCACTGGCCATAAAAAATTATCTCTAGTTACCATGGATCCAGTAGCTCAGCTGGCTCTGCAGTTGCAGGGATTATCCATGGAGCTGACGGACATTAAGTCCAAAGTTTTGTCTCCCTGGAGCAAACCAGAGTTGAACCTAAAGTAGCTCTTCCAGATAGGTTCACTGGTGGGCAAGACAAATTTTTTACCTTCCGGGAGGCATGTAAATTGTATTTTCGGCTTCGGCCGCGATCATCAGGGAGTGATGAGCAGAGAGTGGGAATTGTTATCTCACTTCTTCAAGGGGACCCTCAATCCTGGGCATTTTCCCTTCCTCCGGGATCCCCGGCTCTACAGTCTGTAGATCAATTTTTTACTGCTCTGGGATTGGTATATGATGACCCAGATCGGGTCTCTCTTGCTGAGACCAAATTACGTAAGTTACAGCAGGGAGATCGTCCGGCGGAGGAATTTGCTTCTGAGTTTCGTAGATGGGCCACGGATACTCAGTGGAATGACCCAGCTCTTAGGAGCCAGTTTTGTCATGGGCTTTCTGACAAATTAAAAGACGTTTTGGCTCAGTATGAGTCTCCTCCTTCTCTGGAGGCTGCTATGGCCCTAGCTATCCGTACTGATAGACGACTTCGGGAGAGGGGTGAGGTAACTCCACTCCCTGTTGTTTCTCCACCTACTACTAAAGTCCCTTATGTTGAGGTTCCCCTTGTCTGTTCGGATGAGCCTATGCAGTTGGGAGGGACATCTTTTCGTAGTAGGGGATTGGCGGCACGCCGCAGGACTAGAAGGTGTTTTTTCTGTGGGAAAGAGGGACATTTTGTTGGAGAATGTCCATCCCGTGTCTTGTTAAGTAAAAAGTCGCCGGAAAACTGCTAATCCCAGGTTGTGTGGTGGACGACAACCTGGGAGTATGTATTTCATCCGCCGGTTCTTCTTAGTTCCTTGTACCAGTGGAGGTGGTGGTTGGTACTAGAGTGAAGAGATTGTCTGTTCTTCTGGATAGTGGTTCTGGGGCTAATCTGGTTGACGCTCAGTTTGCTCAGGCTCAAGGTATGCATCTGAGAGTATTGGTCAAACCGATCCCTATTTTCTCCATTGACGCCAGGCCTCTCGGCCAAGGTAGCTTTGTTCATGAGGTTCATAACATTGACCTTCGGGTAGGGGCAATACATAGGGAACAATTATCTTGTTATGTGTTGGAGGGTCTACCTACTCCCATTGTGTTGGGACTTCCTTGGCTGGTTAAACATAACCCTGTGATTAATTGGCAGTCCAGAGAGATAAGCCAATGGGGTGAGTTTTGCAAAAGCAACTGCATGAACACAGTCATCAGTGCGGTCGTGCCTAGTACATTGCCTCCTTTTTTGGAGGATTTTGGGGATGTTTTCTCTGAGGAGGGGTGTCGGGAGTTGCCTCCTCATCGCGTGTATGACTGCTCTATTAATCTACTTCCTGATGCTAAGTTGCCTAAAGCTAGGTTGTATAATCTTTCTGGTCCTGAAAGACAGGCTATGAAAGATTATATTTCTGAAAGTCTGGCCAAAGGGCATATTAGACCTTCATCTTCCCCTGTGGCCGCGGGGTTCTTCTTTGTGAAGAAAAAAGATGGAGGCCTACGCCCTTGCTTGGATTTCCGCGAACTTAATCGGATTACTGTTCGAGATCAGTATCCACTCCCTCTTATTCCTGATCTCTTCAATCAAATTGTTGGCGCCAAATGGTTCTCTAAATTGGATCTCAGGGGGGCGTATAATCTGATTAGGATAAAAGAGGGGGATGAGTGGAAAACGGCGTTTAACACGCCGGAGGGACATTATGAAAACCTGGTCATGCCTTTTGGTCTGACTACTGCTCCAGCAGTATTCCAACATTTTGTTAATGACATTTTTCGTCACCTTGTGGGGTGTTTGTGGTCGTATATTTGGATGACATTTTAATTTACTCGCCAGATCTTGTGTCTCACCAGGAGCATGTGAGACAGGTGTTGCAGATCTTGCGAGACAATAAACTATACGCCAAACTGGAGAAGTGTGTTTTTGCCGTACAGGAACTTCAGTTTTTGGGTTTTTTGGTGTCAGCCTCCGGTTTCCGGATGGACCCTGAAAAGGTGAGAGCAGTGCTTGAATGGGATCAGCCAGGGGATCTTAAGGCTCTGCAGCGTTTTTTGGGGTTTGCTAATTACTACCGGAAATTTATTTGTAATTTCTCGTCTGTCGTCAAACCTCTCACTGACATGACGAGAAAAGGGACGGATTTTTCTAAGTGGTCGGACAAAGCTTGCCAAGCCTTTTCCTCTTTAAAAAGATGTTTTGCTTCGGCACCCGTTCTCATCCAACCAGATGTATCTCAGCCGTTCATTGTGGAGGTGGACGCGTCTGACGTAGGGGTGGGTGCTATATTGTCCCAGGGTCCGTCCCCTGGTAAATGGCATCCGTGCGCTTTCTTTTCTAAGAAATTGTCGTCCGCCGAAAGGAATTATGATATCGGCAATAGGGAACTTTTGGCCATTAAATTGGCTTTTGAAGAATGGCGTCATTTTTGGAGGGGGCAGTCCACCCGGTCACCGTTATTACTGATCACAAGAACCTGCTGTATTTAGAATCCGCTAAGCGTCTGAATTCCAGACAAGCTCGATGGTCGTTGTTTTTTACCAGGTTTAATTTTGTCGTCACTTATCGTCCGGGGTCTAAGAATGTAAAGGCTGATGCCTTGTCTCGCAGTTTCCCAGGGGCCGGGAAAACGGACGACCCGATTCCTATCCTTCAGGAGGGGGTGGTAGTGTCGGCTGTATGTTCTGAGCTTGAGGAGGAGGTGTTAGAGGCTCACGGGGACGCCCCTGCAGGACCTCCAGGGAGACTGTTTGTCCCGAATCAGTTGAGACAAAAGGTTATTGAGGCACATCATAATTCTGCTTTAGCAGGACATCCAGGGAGTAAGGCTACTTTAGATCTCCTTTCCCGCCGATTTTGGTGGCCTAACGCTAATAAAGATGTTATAACTTTTGTCGCGTCCTGTGGGGTTTGTGCTCGCTCTAAAACTCCTCATACCCGTCCGTCTGGGACCCTTTTACCCTTGAAACTTCCGGAGCGTCCATGGACTCATTTATCTATGGACTTCATTACGGACCTTCCTCCGTCGTCTGGGAATACTGTCATACTGGTGGTTGTTGACAGGTTCAGTAAGATGGCACATTTCGTTGCTCTTCCTGCACTCCCTAATGCTAAAACTCTGGCGCAGGTGTTCATTAGGGAGATCGTGAGACTTCATGGGTTGCCTTCTGATGTGGTGTCAGATAGGGGGTCTCAGTTTGTGTCCAAATTTTGGAGGGCATTTTGTTTACGTCGGGGGATGCAATTGTCGTTTTCCTCGGCTTTTCATCCACAGACCAATGGTCAGACAGAGCGTCTGAATCAGAGTTTAGAGACATATCTCCGGTGTTTTGTATCGGAGAACCAGGAGGACTGGTCTTCTTTCTTGCCTCTGGCAGAGTTCGCTCTTAACAACAGGCGGAGCGAGTCCACTGGTAAGTCCCCGTTTTTTGGGGCATATGGTTTTCATCCCCAGTTTTGTACTTTCAATGGGGGGGGTCCTTCTGGGGTTCCTGAGGAGGAGCGTTTCTCGTCGTCACTTGCTTCTGTGTGGCGAGGTGTATTGAATAATTTGAGTACTATGGGGAACCGTTACAAACGTATGGCTGATAGGAGGAGAGTTTCTGGTCCAGATCTGAATGTGAACGATCTGGTATGGTTGTCTACCAGGAATATAAAACTTAAAGTGCCCTCCTGGAAACTGGGTCCCAGATTCATCGGGCCGTACAGGATCAGTTCCATAATTAATCCTGTGGCATTTCGTCTGGAACTCCCTTCTAAGTTTAAAATTCATAATGTGTTCCACAAGTCATTACTTAAAAGGTATGTGGCACCAGTCATACCGTCACCTCTACCTCCTCCTCCAGTGTTGGTCAATGGTAACTTGGAATTTCAAGTATCAAAAATCATTGACTCTTGTCTGAATCGCCGGTCCCTTCAGTACTTGGTGCATTGGAAGGGGTATGGTCCGGAGGAGAGGACGTGGGTCCCTGCGTCTGATGTTAACGCAGATCGTTTGGTTCGGACCTTCCACAGAACTCACCCGGGCAGGCCTGGCCCTGAGGGTCCGGAGGCCCCTCGTAGAAGGGGGGTACTGTCATGTGTGCATTGCCACGAAGATCGTCGCGGTTGCACATTTTGACTTCTCACAGCTGAGTTGCTGTTTCTTTGTGTTTGGCAGCTAGGGAGTTAATTCTGTCTGTGCTCGGTGCTGGGACTGGGTGCAGTTTCTCCCGGCTGCAATTGATTATTTGTTGATTGGTTTCCTTTAAATTCCTGGTTGTCTGCTTTGGGAGTTGCCAGTGAAATCCTTCATGCAGACCACAGATAGGAATGAATCTGTATAGACTTAAGTTGAGAGCTCCTTAGCTGTTTTAAGCTCAACTTACTTAGAGTTTAATTCCCAGACCATTTATGTTCCTTCGGTGTTTGAGTGTGTATGCAAGTGAGTGCTATCCTGTCTGTCTTATATGTTAATCTGTGTATTTAGCTGAGATCAGCCCATATCCCTTTGGTGGTAATCAGGATCCTTCTTAGGACTGATTACAGGGTTCAGGGTCTGACAGGAGACAGGGTTAGGCTGGAGACTTGGACCTCTGAACCATTATCAGTACCTCCAAGGTAAGGGATTAGTTAGGACCCCAGTGTAGGGTCAGGTTAGACCCCGGTCCTCCTCTTTCCTGTTACAGCTCATCAAGTCCTCAAGATTAACCCTGAGTTCAACTATATCGTTTCTGCACATCTAGTCCTCAAGATTAACCCTAAGTTCTGCAGAGATTGTGTCAGGTAAATCTATTTTATACTTACATTCTGATGTTGCTAAACTATATGTTGTATAGAGTGTGGTTCCTGTATAAATAGTTTACTGACATTGTATTCATATCATTAGACAGCGTGACATTTTCACTGGCCATAAAAAATTATCTCTAGTTACCATGGATCCAGTAGCCAGCTGGCTCTGCAGTTGCAGGGATTATCCATGGAGCTGACGGACATTAAGTCCAAAGTTTTGTCTCCCCTGGAGCAAACCAGAGTTGAACCTAAAGTAGCTCTTCCAGATAGGTTCACTGGTGGGCGAGACAAATTTTTTACCTTCCGGGAGGCATGTAAATTGTATTTTCGGCTTCGGCCGCGATCATCAGGGAGTGATGAGCAGAGAGTGGGAATTGTTATCTCACTTCTTCAAGGGGACCCTCAATCCTGGGCATTTTCCCTTCCTCCGGGATCCCCGGCTCTACAGTCTGTAGATCAATTTTTTACTGCTCTGGGATTGGTATATGATGACCCAGATCGGGTCTCTCTTGCTGAGACCAAATTACGTAAGTTACAGCAGGGAGATCGTCCGGCGGAGGAATTTGCTTCTGAGTTTCGTAGATGGGCCACGGATACTCAGTGGAATGACCCAGCTCTTAGGAGCCAGTTTTGTCATGGGCTTTCTGACAAATTAAAAGACGTTTTGGCTCAGTATGAGTCTCCTCCTTCTTGGAGGCTGCTATGGCCCTAGCTATCCGTACTGATAGACGCTTCGGGAGAGGGGTGAGGTAACTCCACTCCCTGTTGTTTCTCCACCTACTACTAAAGTCCCTTATGTTGAGGTTCCCCTTGTCTGTTCGGATGAGCCTATGCAGTTGGGAGGGACATCTTTTCGTAGTAGGGGATTGGCGGCACGCCGCAGGACTAGAAGGTGTTTTTTCTGCGGGAAAGAGGGACATTTTGTTGGAGAATGTCCATCCCGTGTCTTGTTAAGTAAAAAGTCGCCGGAAAACTGCTAATCCCAGGTTGTGTGGTGGACGACAACCTGGGAGTATGTATTTCATCCGCCGGTTCTTCTCAGTTCCTTGTACCAGTGGAGGTGGTGGTTGGTACTAGAGTGAAGAGATTGTCTGTTCTTCTGGATAGTGGTTCTGGGGCTAATCTGGTTGACGCTCAGTTTGCTCAGGCTCAAGGTATGCATCTGAGAGTATTGGTCAAACCGATCCCTATTTTCTCCATTGACGCCAGGCCTCTCGGCCAAGGTAGCTTTGTTCATGAGGTTCATAACATTGACCTTCGGGTAGGGGCAATACATAGGGAACAATTATCTTGTTATGTGTTGGAGGGTCTACCTACTCCCATTGTGTTGGGACTTCCTTGGCTGGTTAAACATAACCCTGTGATTAATTGGCAGTCCAGAGAGATAAGCCAATGGGGTGAGTTTTGCAAAAGCAACTGCATGAACACAGTCATCAGTGCGGTCGTGCCTAGTACATTGCCTCCTTTTTTGGAGGATTTTGGGGATGTTTTCTCTGAGGAGGGGTGTCGGGAGTTGCCTCCTCATCGCGTGTATGACTGCTCTATTAATCTACTTCCTGATGCTAAGTTGCCTAAAGCTAGGTTGTATAATCTTTCTGGTCCTGAAAGACAGGCTATGAAAGATTATATTTCTGAAAGTCTGGCCAAAGGGCATATTAGACCTTCATCTTCCCCTGTGGCCGCGGGGTTCTTCTTTGTGAAGAAAAAAGATGGAGGACTACGCCCTTGCTTGGATTTCCGCGAACTTAATCGGATTACTGTTCGAGATCCGTATCCACTCCCTCTTATTCCTGATCTCTTCAATCAAATTGTTGGCGCCAAATGGTTCTCTAAATTGGATCTCAGGGGGGCGTATAATCTGATTAGGATAAAAGAGGGGGATGAGTGGAAAACGGCGTTTAACACGCCGGAGGGACATTATGAAAACCTGGTCATGCCTTTTGGTCTGACTACTGCTCCAGCAGTATTCCAACATTTTGTTAATGACATTTTTCGTCACCTTGTGGGGGTGTTTGTGGTCGTATATTTGGATGACATTTTAATTTACTCGCCAGATCTTGTGTCTCACCAGGAGCATGTGAGACAGGTGTTGCAGATCTTGCGAGACAATAAACTATACGCCAAACTGGAGAAGTGTGTTTTTGCCGTACAGGAACTTCAGTTTTTGGGTTTTTTGGTGTCAGCCTCCGGTTTCCGGATGGACCCTGAAAAGGTGAGAGCAGTGCTTGAATGGGATCAGCCAGGGGATCTTAAGGCTCTGCAGCGTTTTTTGGGGTTTGCTAATTACTACCGGAAATTTATTTGTAATTTCTCGTCTGTCGTCAAACCTCTCACTGACATGACGAGAAAAGGGACGGATTTTTCTAAGTGGTCGGACAAAGCTTGCCAAGCCTTTTCCTCTTTAAAAAGATGTTTTGCTTCGGCACCCGTTCTCATCCAACCAGATGTATCTCAGCCGTTCATTGTGGAGGTGGACGCGTCTGACGTAGGGGTGGGTGCTATATTGTCCCAGGGTCCGTCCCCTGGTAAATGGCATCCGTGCGCTTTCTTTTCTAAGAAATTGTCGTCCGCCGAAAGGAATTATGATATCGGCAATAGGGAACTTTTGGCCATTAAATTGGCTTTTGAAGAATGGCGTCATTTTTTGGAGGGGGCAGTCCACCCGGTCACCGTTATTACTGATCACAAGAACCTGCTGTATTTAGAATCCGCTAAGCGTCTGAATTCCAGACAAGCTCGATGGTCGTTGTTTTTTACCAGGTTTAATTTTGTCGTCACTTATCGTCCGGGGTCTAAGAATGTAAAGGCTGATGCCTTGTCTCGCAGTTTCCCAGGGGCCGGGAAAACGGACGACCCGATTCCTATCCTTCAGGAGGGGGTGGTAGTGTCGGCTGTATGTTCTGAGCTTGAGGAGGAGGTGTTAGAGGCTCACGGGGACGCCCCTGCAGGACCTCCAGGGAGACTGTTTGTCCCGAATCAGTTGAGACAAAAGGTTATTGAGGCACATCATAATTCTGCTTTAGCAGGACATCCAGGGAGTAAGGCTACTTTAGATCTCCTTTCCCGCCGATTTTGGTGGCCTAACGCTAATAAAGATGTTATAACTTTTGTCGCGTCCTGTGGGGTTTGTGCTCGCTCTAAAACACCTCATACCCGTCCGTCTGGGACCCTTTTACCCTTGAAACTTCCGGAGCGTCCATGGACTCATTTATCTATGGACTTCATTACGGACCTTCCTCCGTCGTCTGGGAATACTGTCATACTGGTGGTTGTTGACAGGTTCAGTAAGATGGCACATTTCGTTGCTCTTCCGGCACTCCCTAATGCTAAAACTCTGGCGCAGGTGTTCATTAGGGAGATCGTGAGACTTCATGGGTTGCCTTCTGATGTGGTGTCAGATAGGGGGTCTCAGTTTGTGTCCAAATTTTGGAGGGCATTTTGTTTACGTCGGGGGATGCAATTATCGTTTTCCTCGGCTTTTCATCCACAGACCAATGGTCAGACAGAGCGTCTGAATCAGAGTTTAGAGACATATCTCCGGTGTTTTGTATCGGAGAACCAGGAGGACTGGTCTTCTTTCTTGCCTCTGGCAGAGTTCGCTCTTAACAACAGGCGGAGCGAATCCACTGGTAAGTCCCCATTTTTTGGGGCATATGGTTTTCATCCCCAGTTTTGTACTTTCAATGGGGGGGTCCTTCTGGGGTTCCTGAGGAGGAGTGTTTCTCGTCGTCACTTGCTTCTGTGTGGCGAGGTGTATTGAATAATTTGAGTAATATGGGGAACCGTTACAAACGTATGGCTGATAGGAGGAGAGTTTCTGGTCCAGATCTGAATGTGAACGATCTGGTATGGTTGTCTACCAGGAATATAAAACTTAAAGTGCCCTCCTGGAAACTGGGTCCCAGATTCATCGGGCCGTACAGGATCAGTTCCATAATTAATCCTGTGGCATTTCGTCTGGAACTCCCTTCTACGTTTAAAATTCATAATGTGTTCCACAAGTCATTACTTAAAAGGTATGTGGCACCAGTCATACCGTCACCTCTACCTCCTCCTCCAGTGTTGGTCAATGGTAACTTGGAATTTCAAGTATCAAAAATCATTGACTCTTGTCTGAATCGTCGGTCCCTTCAGTACTTGGTGCATTGGAAGGGGTATGGTCCGGAGGAGAGGACGTGGGTCCCTGCGTCTGATGTTAACGCAGATCGTTTGGTTTGGACCTTCCACAGAACTCACCCGGGCAGGCCTGGCCCTGAGGGTCCGGAGGCCCCTCGTAGAAGGGGGGGTACTGTCATGTGTGCATTGCCACGAAGATCGTCGCGGTTGCACATTTTGACTTCTCACAGCTGAGTTGCTGTTTCTTTGTGTTTGGCAGCTAGGGAGTTAATTCTGTCTGTGCTCGGTGCTGGGACTGGGTGCAGTTTCTCCCGGCTGCAATTGATTATTTGTTGATTGGTTTCCTTTAAATTCCTGGTTGTCTGCTTTGGGAGTTGCCAGTGAAATCCTTCATGCAGACCACAGATAGGAATGAATCTGTATAGACTTAAGTTGAGAGCTCCTTAGCTGTTTTAAGCTCAACTTACTTAGAGTTTAATTCCCAGACCATTTATGTTCCTTCGGTGTTTGAGTGTGTATGCAAGTGAGTGCTATCCTGTCTGTCTTATATGTCTAATCTGTGTATTTAGCTGAGATCAGCCCATATCCCTTTGGTGGTAATCAGGATCCTTCTTAGGACTGATTACAGGGTTCAGGGTCTGACAGGAGACAGGGTTAGGCTGGAGACTTGGACCTCTGAACCATTATCAGTACCTCCAAGGTAAGGGATTAGTTAGGACCCCAGTGTAGGGTCAGGTTAGACCCCGGTCCTCCTCTTTCCTGTTACAGCTCATCAAGTCCTCAAGATTAACCCTGAGTTCAACTATATCGTTTCTGCACATCAAGTCCTCAAGAATAACCCTAAGTTCTGCAGAGATTGTGTCAGGTAAATCTATTTTATACTTACATTCTGATGTTGCTAAACTATATGTTGTATAGAGTGTGGTTCCTGTATAAATAGTTTACTGACATTGTATTCATATCATTAGACAGCGTGACACTTTCCTCACACGATTGCCTATGGGAGCTCAGTTTAAGGCCGGTTTCACGTACCGGAGACACTAACACACGTAGACTCATTAAAGTGAATGGGTCTATGCACGTGTCAGCGTGTTTTCACGGATCGTGTGTCCGTGTGCAAAACACAGAGACATGTTATTGATGCCTCTCCATTCCTAACCCGGGCTTAATGTCACCTTATAATAGAAAGGTGACATTAACCCCTTAATACCCCACTTGCCACCACTACAGGGCAAGTGGGAAGAACCTCACAAAGCTCCAGAATAGGCGCATCTAATAGATGCACCATTTCTGAGCAGCTGCGGGCTGCTGTTTTTAGGCTGGGGGGGCCCATATTCATGGCCCCTTACCAGCTTGAGAATAGCAGCCCGCTTCTGTATAGTTTTGCCGGGTTGGTTCACAAACACCACATCAAGTTTTTCTTTCATTCTCTCCTGCTCGCTGTTGCCGGCAGAGCAGGAGAGAAGATTTACAGCCGCGTTCAGCACCACAGGCAGGGGAACAACACTTACTGTAGCGCTTCTTCCCCGGCGGCTGTCCGTGTTGTCCTGATGCGGCACACGGTTGCCACACTTGTGCCACACGGATGTACCACGTATACACACGGACACGGATATCTCCGGTACCGATTTTTCCGGTACCGGAAATATCTGGACGTGTAAGACCGGCCTAAGTTATAGCCAAAACCGGGCTGTCACTGACCTTGGCCATATAACCCCCTAAATGCAGCGAGCGCAGCATTTTGAAGGCTTGGAGGAGACGGGAGCTACCTCTCTCTTCAGATGGGCAGCCCTACAGCAAACCTGTTAGACCCATGGTCTAAGAGGCTTCTGTCAGTGCAGCACTGACAGGTGTAAAGCATTGCAATGCAATATACCAGCGATCAGACTAATAAAAGTTAAAGTCCCATAGAGGGACCTTGTAAAAAAAACAACTTAAAACAATGTCAGAATCAGTTTCGCTGTTTTGGGAGGTGCGTATAGTTCTGGGATTTTTTTTTTTTACAGGTGAAATCTAATGTTGATATATTTTATATATTGATATAGTTCCTGAAAACCTATACATGGTCTTCCTGATTCACTAAAGTTGGGCTCTCACCAGCACAAAGGTGTCCAGATTATCCTCCTGCACACAGATGTTTTCCTCCAGGAACCTTCTTCGGTGTTCCATGAGAAGGTTCTGCTGACGAGTCTCAAAGGGTTGTTCGAGCATTTGGAAGACCACTGCCCCCGTTACCAGGTACCCAAGGACTACGCCGAGCAGGGCCAACACAGTCTTCTTCTTCATGACGTTTTTATTCTGAGATACCTCTTCTTCAACCCCAACCTGGTCTTCGAGTAATATGGTATCTTGGGATGAACAAGACAGTGGGTACAGAAAGCCTCCGGGAAGACCACCTACTGGAGAGTGGCAAGACACTGTACAGGGGGGAAAAATACAAAAATGATCTAGTATTGAAAGTAATAATATAGAGGATATGACTATTTACAGTTCTGGTAGGCATCCAAATAACTCGTAATGCAAGTCATGTCATTCTGCCCAATAAAATTTGTACAAACATATATCACCTACTGCCAGTATCAGTACAGAAAGAAGAAAAACTCAGGAGAGACCAAAAGGATGCTCTCCCCAAAGTACAGACCCTATAGAGCACATATATCTTCAATAACTGATGGTCGACAGCTATTAATTACAACCTTATAGTATGGTGTCTTCTCTATGGGGAGAGGGAATGAAGTGACATGCTTCTCTCCCATGGAAACAAAGGATTGGGCATGTTAAAATCCAACATGCCTGATTCTTCCTCTCCTGACATCCACCATTGGGGAAGATTTGAGAGGTCCTTTTAAACAGTAAATTGTCATAATGTGTTCTGGGCTCCTCACAATGGAGATCGGGGGTCTCAGTGTGTGCAGAATTGTAAATTGCACTGCAGATTTAAAGGGGTTGTCAGGTGAAAACAAGTTGTCACCTTTTCCCCCCAGATAGGTGATAATTTACTGGTGGGGGTCGGATCATTAAACACGCATGGATGGGCAGAACGGGGCACTTTTATCCATGTCGGATGCCCGACCGCTGCTCCTTTCATTCTCTGTGGGGCTGTTGGAAAAAGCTGAGCGCAGCGCTCTGCAGACCCACAGAGAATGAATGGAGAGTGGTTGAGCATACGTAGTGCAGTGGTTGAGCATGCGCAGTGCAGTGGTTGAGCATGCACAGTGCCGCTCCATTCTAACTGTACTGAAATTTCCCCGCTCTGCCGATCGCTGCGGGTCCCAGCGGTCGAACCCCAAGAGATCAACAAGTTTTCACCTGACTGTATATATGATAAATTCTGATGATCAGTGGTGGTCTAGGTCCTGACACCCCTGGTGATCAGTCAAAACACTGCTCTGAAGTGCGGAGCTTCAGCATGGGCTACATGCACATAGCAGTGTATGGGCTCAATAGTCTATCGATCCCATACACCGCTTTGTGCGCACAGTTCATGCAGAAGCTCCGCACTTCAAAGAGGTGTTTTGATCAACGGGGGTCCCAGGAACCCCACCAACAGCAAATAGAGGTCCCTATAATATAAGAGAAATGTTTGTAACATACCTATCTTTTAAGCCACCATTAATTTATTTTTCAACCCTTTAGTGCCATTTTGTTCATCAACTCAAAATCTCCAGTGACCAACAAGTGACAAGCAGACCCTGAGGCAGCCAGAAGACCACCAAGCTGTAACCCAGATCTCTGGCCCCCATTAATGACATGGGAAGTTGGAGATTATTGTTACAGTCACATCTAAATTTCCTGTTAAGATTTTAATGGCATTTAATGCCCGCGTCTTCCCAACATCTTAAGGAAAACACTGACTATGCAACAATTTTCTGACTTGGAAGAAGCGGATCACATTAACCATTTGCATTAATTAGTACACCCAGGGAGCAATCGTTTTAACAGATACCATTGCCTTCTGTTAATGCTACGACTAAATTATGCCTGACATATTTATAAGCTTCCTTGTAAATCAGGTTTTTAATGAAGCTTTTGGATATAAGGACACAACTTTCACAATCAGCCTCATGGATATTGATTTCCAGTTACTTCCAGGTACAATAAAATGGAAGCAATTGTGGATATCTTTCTATTACAGTCATGGCCAAAAGTTTTGAGAATGACACAAATATTAATTTTTACAAAGTCTACTGCTTCACTTTTTCTAATGGCAATTTGCATATACTCCAGAATGTTATAAAGAGTGATCAGCTTAACAGCAATTACTTGCAAAGTCAATATTTGGCTAGAAAATTAACTTTATCCCCCAAAACACATTTCAACATCATTGCAGCCCTGCGTTAAAAGGACCAGCTAACCTCTTTTCAGTGATTGCTCCATTAACACAGGTGTAGGTGTTGATGAGGACATGGCTGGAGATCAATCTGTCATGATTAAGTAAGAATGACACCACTGGACACTTTAAAAGGAGGCTGGTGCTTGGCATCATTGTTTCTCTTTTGTTAACCATAGTTATCTCTAAAGAAACACGTGCAGTCATCATTGCAATGCACAAAAATGGCCTAACAGGGAAGAGTATCGCAGCTAGAAAGATTGCACCTCAGTCAACAATCTATCGCATCATCAAGAACTTCAAGGAGAGAGGTTCCATTGTTGCCAAAAAGGCTTCAGGGCGCCCAAGAAAGACCAGCAAGCGCCAGGACCGTCTCTTAAAAGTGTTTCAGCTGCGGGATCGGGCTACCAGCAGTGGAGAGCTTGCTCAGGAATGGCAGCAGGCAGGTGTGAGTGCATCTGCACGCACTGTGAGGCGGAGACTCTTGGAGCAAGGCCTGTTCTCAAGGAGGGCAGCAAAGAAGCCACTTCTCTCCAGAAAAAACATCATGGACAGACTGATATTCTGCAAAAGGTACAGGCAGTGGACTGCTGAGGACTGGGGTAAAGTTATTTTCTCAGATGAATCCCCTTTTCGATTGTTTGGGACATCAGGAAAACGCCTCATTCGGAGAAGACAAGGTGAGCGCTACCACCAGTCTTGTCTCATGCCAACTGTTAAGCATCCTGAAACCATTCATGTGTGGGGTTGCTTCTCAGCCAAGGGAATCGGCTCTCTCACAGTCTTGCCTAAAAACACAGCCATGAATAAAGAATGGTACCAGAATGTCCTCCAAGAGCAACTTCTCCCAACCCTCCAAGAGCAGTTTGGCAATCAACAATGCCTTTTCCAGCATGATGGAGCACCTTGCCATAAAGCAAAGGTGATAACTAAATGGCTCAGGGAACAAAACATAGAGATTTTGGGTCCATGGCCTAGAAACTCCCCAGATCTTAATCCCATTGAGAACTTGTGGTCAATCATCAAGAGATGGGTGGACAAACAAAAACCTAAAAATTCTGACAAAATGAAAGCATTGATTGTGCAAGAATGGACTGCTATCAGTCAGGATTTGGTCCAGAAGTTGATTGAGAGCATGCCAGGGAGAATTGCAGAGGTCCTGAAGAAGGGTCAACACTGCAAATATTGACTTGCTGCATTAACTCATTCTGTCAATATAAGCTTTTGTTACTCATATTACACACACACAGAAAAACCAGAGGGCAGCAGATCATGTGAAAATATAATATTTGTGTCATTCTCAAAACTTTTGGCCATGACTGTACATCTTTATGTTGTGTATTGGTTATATTTATTTTTCGCATAATAATGAGAATTTTTGTTCTCAACATTCTGCAGCACTTTACAAATCAGATATATATGTTTATATTGTACGTTAGATATTTCTATTAAACCCATTTATGTTTATGTCTATTGCTTATCAATACTTATTTAAAATCTGTACCTCTTTAAGTCGTATATTTGTTGTTTGTGCTATACCTTTATATCACATGTTGATTATGTATATTTAACACCTAATGATAATAATTTTGTATATGTTTATATTGGATATTGGTTAGTTATATCTATATATTCCACCTGTGTATACTTATATTGTACGTTGGTTATTTATATTTATATTACACTTGTACAATTGTGTATATATATATATATATATATATATACATACATGTTACACTTGTATATGTTTATATTGCGATAATGCATACACCATATGTTGGTTATTTATACTTATATTACACCTGTTCATTTTTATATATTTATATAAAACACCTGAATATGTTGGTTATTTATGTTTATATTAGGCCTATAGATTTTTATATTGTATATTGGCTATATATTATATATATATATATATATATATACACATATGTATATATATTACAGCTGCATATGTTTATATCATATGTTGGTTATTTATGTTTATATTTATTTATTTTATGTATTTTATTTTACACCTGTATATGTTTATATTGTATGTTGGTTATTTATGTGTATATTACACTTAAATGTCTATATGTATATATAGATAGATAGATACCGTACATATGTATATTGGTTATTTCTATTTCACCTGTACATTTTTCCATTTTTATATCGTATATTGGTTAGTTCTTAACCTATACAGATATATGACCGACATCCGACTACCTATATATTCATCGGGACATATATAAAGAAGCGGAGATGTCAGCAGAAGTGAGTGCAGAGCGGCTGGTGTCACTTACCAGGAGGGCAGGTGCCGGAGCCGCCAGCAAGCGATGTCCAATATCGGATGATGTGACAGTCACACACCTGTACCCTCACATTCAGACAGGTATGAGCCCCCCAGCAGGGCTTGCAGCCCACCCTCTTGTATCTGATGCCCAGAGGACAGTGATCCCCACACTGAGAACTCCCTCCTATCCACACACTGCATGGGCGTGGAAAAGAGGGAGTGAATAAGACGATGAAATAAGATGTAGACATTGAGACAGAAGGAGTAGAATACAAAGCTTGAGATGTAGATAGATCTGCGATAAGCGAGTGGAGGAGATGGAAAAAGAAGCATATGAGAAATGCAGAATGTATACAGGACCTAAGGGAGGGAGTGATCCTGCTCCACCAGGGGACCTGCAAAAAGATAATGCAATGGCCTCAATTAACCATTTTTTCCCCAATGCCCAGCAAACGTTACTTACCGATCTTGAAGATCTTCGCTTACCCTGTACTTGTAGTGAAGGCAATT
This sequence comes from Oophaga sylvatica, assembly GCA_033576555.1. Classification (NCBI taxonomy): domain Eukaryota; kingdom Metazoa; phylum Chordata; class Amphibia; order Anura; family Dendrobatidae; genus Oophaga; species Oophaga sylvatica. The sequence goes on along the minus strand of JARQOD010000010.1, from coordinate 76,297,094 downwards.
GATTAACCCTTCCATCGTGTAATAGCCACATTAAAGTAAACTGCAGTTTTCGCATTCTACCTAATGAGATTATAGGACGATAATAATCATCTGACTCCCTGCAGACCCCTGACGATGATAACCCTTCTGCGCTGGCAGGAGCCAGACCAGGCCGCAGTTACCCTCTGTCTGCCAGCCATGCATTTAGACAGCAGTCCCATGACAAAACTTAGGATCCCTTAACCCTTTCCTTCCAAGCCAGATAGCCCAAGACAGAATATGTAGACTGCAAAGCATCAGCCACTTGCCTGCTAGCCTAGCACCATGCAGCATTGCATAATGATCACCCCACCCTTCTTGCCAAAATGCAGGGGAGCTTCCTTAGAGCTCCCTACTGACACAGACATGCAGTGTCACTTCACCCCTCCCTCTCTGCTGGCCCCATTTCTAGCCATGAAACTGTTAATGCTTCTTCAATATCTCTGGTCAGCGCACATTAAATGATGATGACAGTCGATGGAGATCATACCAAGTGCTACCTGCCACTTAACCTCGCTACTTAACCCCTTCACGGGATGGATGAGCATCCAAAAACCCTGAGAGGTGTCAGCCTTAGCGCTGCAGTGGAATCAGCTTCATGCCCTCAGTGTTGTGGTCACTGCTCAGTGCTAAAGCGCATGTTGTGGTCAATTTACGCAGTGTGGTCCTGGTGAAATGTTGCAATTGGACGTTTTTCTTAAAGGGATAGTAAACCTGGTGTAGAAATCTCACAAAAGTGCAACTAATCGAAAAAACTTTCTTGATACTGAGATAATATATTAGTTAAGTTCCAGGCTTCTCATCAGTATACTATGTATAAGGGTAGGGTCACACAAAAGCCTGCCGAGAAAAACAATACTGATGAGAGTTTAATTGGAGGTGGAGAGAAAAATAGAGTTTCTCCACCTTCTCCATTATGTCAGCCTGTGAAAATTGGACTGCACTCGGATGTCATCTGACTGCAGTCCGATGTTTTCCACGGACCCATAGACTTGCGTTGCTGATTTTGATCCGACACTCAGATCAAAATGGGACATGTTACTGATTTTCTTCAGACTGAGTGATCAGAGAGAAAAAGATCGGACATGTGCACAGCCCCATAGAATAACATGGGCACGAGTGCTATCTGTCAAAACCATGGATAGCGTTCGTCTGATTTAAACGTTCATCTACACAAGCCCTAATTATGTACTAAATTGTAAAACGCTGGGTGAAAAAACGTGGGCGTATGAGTGGATGGCAAACTCAACTTTAGTGATCAGTGTCAGGTGGCTGCTGCCAAGGCAAATAAAATAATGGGATGCATTAAAGGAGGCCTAGATGCTCATGAGGAGAACATAATTTGGCCTCTGTACAAGTCACTAGTGCGACCACAGATTCTGGGTACAATTTTGGTCACCAGTGTATTTGAAGGACACGGCTGAGCTGGAGAGGGTGCGGAGAAGAGTGACCAAGGTTATTAGCCCCTTTCCGACATTGGGCATAATAGTACACCGATGTCGGACACCCTCACTTGGATGTGGGCTTCAGCGGTAAGCCCACATCTTTCCCGACACATGTCAGCTGGTTTTGTGTGGCCCAGCTACGCAGGCACACATAAAATCCAGGAGAGTGCACAGGAAGGTAACAGCAACGCTTGATATTCATTCACTGTCACTCACACTTTCAGACACACCCATCTGAGATATAGGGGGGAGTGACACGTGGCAGTCAGTTAGTTAAGCTACGGGTGGCTCAGGAGTGAGTCATCCCCAGATAGTTTCCTGTCTGAGATTAGAAGATCAGATCTTGAGGAAGTAGTGTTCAGTGGATTTTCAGTCTGTTAGCTTCTGTCTAAAGGACAGAGCAGCCATTCAGTCTCGGTCCAGTCTGGACTTTGGAGGAAACTGAGAGCTGTGCAGCGAGCTCTGGAGGAAGCTGACATTTTCCACAACTGCCACAAGTGCTTATGTTAAGAGCGGGAAGCAGGGCGAAGGGCACAGTGGAGAAGATAGAGAAGTGCTTTAGGTATTGGATTGCCTGCACTAAATTGCCGGACACCGGGGTCCGAAGTGTTGCTACAGTTTCAAGCTTAGTAACAAGAAAACCGGAGGCATCTGGACTACAGGTCGCAGAGAGCAGCCCTAAGTGTCAATACGTAACCGGAGTCAGGTGGAACAGGGACTTTGAGTCAAGCGCAGACAAAAGTAAGGACTTAGTTTCATCACTTAGAAGGCTCCACCACAATGTTGGCCGGGCAGTACAGCTATTGAGAAAGCTGGAGATTCAGAGTTAACTTCGCTTCAGGCAAGTTGGACTCACATACAAGTTGGGGTAAAGGAGGCCTCTAACCTGCTCAGCTGTTACCCGAATGTGCACTCTCCACCCCGACCAGCTCCCCGGGATCTGCTTGAACCATCTACCAGTAAAAGGTATGAAAAGAAGCTGCATTGTGTGCGACTGAATTATTATCTACACCCTGTTTCATCACCATAGACTTCCAGGGACCCGTCTCACCTGTGGGAGACTTACTACCAAGCTGCCCCATAACATCCCCTGTGAAAGTCCTTATCGCAGCGCTGGTCCAAATAACCAGATACCACAGGTGGCGTCACGAACTACCTATCCTCATAATCCCCTGTAAATATCCCCCATTACACGACCGCCAGGGCCACGGACCGAGCCACCGCTACCAGTGACAACTCCCATAGATTTCCATGGGCTCGGTGCCGAGTACCCCATAGCCTTGGTATCCACAATTGTGGTGCGTGTCGGAACAACTTGGCGTCACGAACAGGATGCGAAACTTGCAATTGTGAGTCCTGTGTGCCTATGTTGAACTGTTTGGTGAAAAAGACTTTTTGCTGCATTTGGCGCCAAATACCGCCATTTTACCGCCATATTGGCGCCCTGAGGCGTTGGTGAAGAAGGTGGGCGTGCATTCGTGGGCGTGTACCCCCCCTGTGGCGCGAAAGATATGGCCGCCCTCTCCAAAGGCTACTATAATGTGCGGTCCTGCCCCACTGCTAAAGAAATCCGCCTCCTCTTCATCCTCTATGCGAAGAGGAGGAGACGCAAATCCCGCCTCCACGGAAGAGACCAGATTGTTCCTGATGGAAAGTACACTCTGGCCTGGGACGAGATGGCGGAAGGACAGGAGAATCTGTGCCGAGGACCGGAAGATTTCCTACCTGTGCCAGAGTGTCCCCGGATAGGGACACCGACCCCGCCATGACGGAGCTGCGGAAGGAGAACGCGGAGCTAAGGAGGAAGCTCCAGAGTCATGCCGATTTAAAGGAGACGGAGAAACATTGGCGTGCCCAAACACAGCGGCTGCTGTGGGACGCAGTGTTCTCTCCTACAAGCATAATGCCGTCTCCTGATTTCCCGAGATCACTGCTGAAGAAGGCTGAGGGACGACCGGAGGATGCTACCAAAAGTGCTGTACCTGATCCCACCGATGCGGAGGTGGAGGCGAAGGAGGCTGAGGAGGTCCTGCCCGGTCCGGAGTGCCAGCCAAGCCAGGAGGCCCCAGCAGAGTACGGTTCCCCAGTGAGATCACCGGTGGGGTCCCAGCCGTCATTGCCAGAAATCGACTGGGATGAGATGGAGCGTCTGGACGACGTGACTTACGACCTCCAAGCCGGAAATGCCTGGCAGCACAGCGAGAGAGTGAAACAGCAGCAGGAGGAAGAGCGGAACATCCAGCGGTCCCGACAACGGCAGCATGAGGAGTTCATAGCTGACAAGGAAAGCGTCCGCCGAGAAAAAGGTACCCGGCGGGAACCGCGGCGGCAGGGGTGCGTCACCGAGTTCCAGCTCCGCAAGGGCTGGGGCTTCATCCGCGAGCCGGGCCTCTATCCAAGGGTCTTTGTAAGCCGCAGGGACGTAGAATCCCACCTGCCCATCGGTCATCCTGGGAGGGACCTGATTAATGGGGACATTGTGAGCTACACCCGTCACTGGGGTATGAAGGGGTGGTATGCCCTGAACGTCTCCATCGTTAGTGACCCCGTCCCCGACGCCGGTGCCGAAGCGTCTCAGTCCCGAGTTCCCACCGCACCAGGCCGTGCCCCGGCATCGCCCCCTGCATCGCAAACAGCGACCTGCTTTGCATCGCAAACGGTGACCTGCTCTGTATCGCAATCGGCGACCTACGCTGCATCGCAATCGGCGTCCTACAAAAAGAAAGAACCCGTTGGGTCCCCTATTAAAATGAGAACTGTGGCTACGCAAACGTTGATATCAGGCCATGACTTGTTCGTAATGAGATCAAAAGAGCATCGCGTCGTTCCAGCCCCAGGAGTGGAAGACGTCATTGAGAGTTGTAAGAGTGAAGACCGGTAGGACCCAGACAGGGGTTTACCGTATCTAAGAAATGTAAAAAGTTTGAGAATTTTGAAAATTGCACTTTATTGTCTTTTATGTACGAGAATGTTACATAGTTTACATATTAGAATACCCGGCTGGGTACAAGAGAATTTGAAAAGTTAAAGTGAAAAGTAAAGTTATTGATATGTGAATACTTGAATATATGTGATTTTACCCTTCATGGACTGCGAGGCTGTGGACTGTGCCAGCCCAAGAACTTGTCTTTGTAAATAGTTGCGCTACGGTGCATTATCTTGGTTTTACATGAAACCTAACTACACAACTACCTCTGAAGAAAAACCCGTATGGTGTGGCCTAGAGTGAGGTCTGCAGTCAGAAGTCCTGCAGCCCACCCAGGACCCACGTGGGAGGTTTTTGGTGCGGGTCCTCCACAAGTATCTTGTATATATGAGAATCTTTGATATTTTGATACTTTTGATACTTTTGTATTCTTTATTGTACAAATTGTAACGTTCAAGAAGTCGTACCTCCCGGATGGGAAGAGTTATAATGTTGATGTTAATGCAAAACAAAAATGTTTTTTCTTTTTCTCTTTTACAGCCCGGGAGTGCTGTGTTTTACCAAGGGGGGATGTGTGGCCCAGCTACGCAGGCACACATAAAATCCAGGAGAGTGCACAGGAAGGTAACAGCAACGCTTGATATTCATTCACTGTCACTCACACTTTCAGACACACCCATCTGAGATATAGGGGGGAGTGACACGTGGCAGTCAGTTAGTTAAGCTACGGGTGGCTCAGGAGTGAGTCATCCCCAGATAGTTTCCTGTCTGAGATTAGAAGATCAGATCTTGAGGAAGTAGTGTTCAGTGGATTTTCAGTCTGTTAGCTTCTGTCTAAAGGACAGAGCAGCCATTCAGTCTCGGTCCAGTCTGGACTTTGGAGGAAACTGAGAGCTGTGCAGCGAGCTCTGGAGGAAGCTGACATTTTCCACAACTGCCACAAGTGCTTATGTTAAGAGCGGGAAGCAGGGCGAAGGGCACAGTGGAGAAGATAGAGAAGTGCTTTAGGTATTGGATTGCCTGCACTAAATTGCCGGACACCGGGGTCCGAAGGTTGCTACAGTTTCAAGCTTAGTAACAAGAAAACCGGAGGCATCTGGACTACAGGTCGCAGAGAGCAGCCCTAAGTGTCAATACGTAACCGGAGTCAGGTGGAACAGGGACTTTGAGTCAAGCGCAGACAAAAGTAAGGACTTAGTTTCATCACTTAGAAGGCTCCACCACAATGTTGGCCGGGCAGTACAGCTATTGAGAAAGCTGGAGATTCAGAGTTAACTTCGCTTCAGGCAAGTTGGACTCACATACAAGTTGGGGTAAAGGAGGCCTCTAACCTGCTCAGCTGTTACCCGAATGTGCACTCTCCACCCCGACCAGCTCCCCGGGATCTGCTTGAACCATCTACCAGTAAAAGGTATGAAAAGAAGCTGCATTGTGTGCGACTGAATTATTATCTACACCCTGTTTCATCACCATAGACTTCCAGGGACCCGTCTCACCTGTGGGAGACTTACTACCAAGCTGCCCCATAACATCCCCTGTGAAAGTCCTTATCGCAGCGCTGGTCCAAATAACCAGATACCACAGGTGGCGTCACGAACTACCTATCCTCATAATCCCCTGTAAATATCCCCCATTGCACGACCGCCAGGGCCACGGACCGAGCCACCGCTACCAGTGACAACTCCCATAGATTTCCATGGGCTCGGTGCCGAGTACCCCATAGCCTTGGTATCCACAATTGTGGTGCGTGTCGGAACAGTTTGAATAGCTGACATGTTCCCAGAACAGCCGCAAGTGGAATCGCGATCCACCCATGGCCATTAACACGTTAAATGCCACTGTCAAACGCTGACAGCGGCATTTAACATGCACTTCCGGCAATCACACCGGAAATCCGCCCATCGGTGACCCCCGTCACGTGATCACGGGTCACTTGTGGGTTGGCATGACAACTGGAGGTCTCCTGGAGACCTCTATGGTTGTCAGTGCCGGCTTGCTGTGAGCGCCACCCCATGGTCAGTAAATCTATTACATAGAGGCGATCTGATCATCGCCTGTATGTAGCAGAGCCGATCGAGTTATGGCAGCTTCTAGTCTTCCATGGAGGCTATTGAAGCATGCTAAAAGTAAAAAAAAAATGTTTTTAAAAATATAAAAAAATATAAAAGTTTAAATCACCCCCCTTTCGCCCCATTCAAAATAAAATAAAAAAAATCAAACATACACATATTTGGTATCGCCGCGTTCAGAATCGCCCAATAAATAACAAAAAAGGATTAACCTGATCGCTAAATGGCGTAGAGAGAAAAAAATCAAAATGCCAGAATTACTTTTTTTGGTCACCATGACATTGCATTAAAATGCAATAACGGGCGATCAAAAGATTGTATCTACACTAAAATGGCATCAATAAAAACATCAACTCTGCACAAATAAGCCCTCACCCAACCCGAGATCACGAAAAATGAAGAGGCTATGGGTATCGGAAAATGGCGCATTTTTTTTTTAACAAAGTATTTTTTTTGGATGTTTGGTGTCTATGAACTCGTAATGAAATAGAAGACTTGGCACTCAACTTATAGTATTTAGTATTTCCAACTTTATTGCAGTCAAAGTACTAGATGGAGACGTTTCGGTCCAGTATGGACCTTCATCAATCCGACTGCCTATAGAGGAGTATTTCAGTATGAATCATGCAGGCTATATTCCTTAGTGGAGAGAATCATACAGGAAAACTTGTACATGCGGCAAAATGAGAACCTGTGGGTCCAGGGTGCACAGTTTTGCATCCCAGTAGGCTTAATATCGCGTTTCATGCAGTATATGGAGGTGGCGCCGCTCTCTCCCACACTGACGCGGTATCCGCCGCGTCAGTGTGGGAGAGAGCGGCGCCACCTCCATATACTGCATGAAACGCGATATTAAGCCTACTGGAATGCAAAACTGTGCACCCTGGACCCACAGGTTCTCATTTTGCCGCATGTACAAGTTTTCCTGTATGATTCTCTCCACTAAGGCACATAGCCTGCATGATTCATACTGAAATACTCCTCTATAGGCAGTCGGATTGATGAAGGTCCATACTGGACCGAAACGTCTCCATCTAGTACTTTGACTGCAATAAAGTTGGAAATACTAAATACTATAAGTTGAGTGCCAAGTCTTCTATTTCACTACATTGGTTTGGGAACCTACTTGTGCACCACCACAGTAGTGCTACGTCATATTCTCTATGAACTCGTAATGACCTGGAGAATCATAATGGCAGGTCAGTTTTAGCATTTAGTAAACCTAGCAAGAAAGCCAAACAAAAAACAACTGTGGGAATGCAATTTTTTTGCAATTCACCGCACTTGGAATTTTTTTCCCATTTTCCAGTACACGACATGGTAAAACCAATGGTGTTTTTCAAAAGTACAACTCGTCCCACAAAAAACAAGCCCTCACTTGGCCATATTGACGGAAAAATAAAAAAGTTATGGCTCAGGGAAAAAGTGGAGCAAAAAACAAAAACGCAAAAATGAACATAGCTCCGGTCATGAAGGGGTTAAGAAAATGGGTGGACTGCAATACCAAGACAGATTATCAAACTTATTATAATGTACAAATTTATGAAGGGACAGTACAGAGATCTGTAAAATCATTTTTTTTTACACCTAGGACTTTGACAGCGAGGGGGTTTCCTCTACTTCAAGAGGAAAATGAGTTAATAATAATTACAGAAGGTGATTCTTTGCTGTAAGAGCAGTAAGACTATGGATTATTTACTGTAAGAGCAGTAAAACCATGGATTCTTCACTGTAAGAGCAGTAAGACTAGTGATTATTTACTGTAAAAGCAGTAAGACTACAGATTATTTACTGTAAGAGCAGTAAGACCATGGATTCTTTATTGTAAGAGCAGTAAGACCATGGATTCTTTCTGTAAGAGCAGTAAGACCATGGATTCTTTACTGTAAGAGCAATAAGACCATGGATTCTTTCTGTAAGAGCAGTAAGACTACAGATTCTTTACTGTAAGAGCAGTAAGATCATGGATTCTTTACTGTAAAAGCAGTAAGACTATGGATTCTTTACTGTAAAAGCAGTAAGACTATGGATTATTTACTGTAAGAGCAGTAAGACTATGGATTCTTTACTGTAAGAGCAGTAAGACCATGGATTCTTTATTGTAAGAGCAGTAAGACCATTGAGTCTTTACTGTAAGAGCAGTAAGACTATGGATTATTTACTGTAAAAGCAGTAAGACTATGGATTCTTTACTATAAGAGCAGTAAGACTATAGATTCTTTACCGTAAAAGCAGTAAGACCATGGATTTTTAACTGTAAGAGCAGTAAGACTATGGATTATTTACTGTAAAAGCAGTAAGACTATGGATTCTTTACTGTAAGAGCAGTAAGACCATGGATTCTTTACTGTAAGAGCAGTAAGACCATGGATTCTTTACTGTAAAAGCAGTAAGACTATGGATTCATTACTGTAAGAGCAGTAAGACCATGGATTCTTTACTGTAATAGCAGTAAGACTGGATTCATTACTGTAAGAGCAGTAAGACCATGGATTCTTTACTGTAAAAGCAGCAAGACTATGGATTATTTACTGTAAGAGCAGCAAGACTATGGATTCTTTACTGTAAAAGCAGTAAGACTATGGATTATTTACTGTAAAAGCATCAAGACTATGGATTCTTTACTGTAAAAGCAGTAAGACTATGGATTCTTTACTGTAAGAGCAGTAAGACTATGGATTCTTTACTGTAAGAGCAGTAAGACTATGGATTATTTACTGTAAAAGCAGCAAGACTATGGAACTCTCTGCCACATGGAGTTGCAATGATTAATTCACTAAAAAAATTACAAGAAGGGCCTGGATGCCTACCTTGATAAATATAATATTACAGGTTATGAGTACTAGATTTTGTGATGGGGCGTTGATCCAGGGAACTGGTGTGACTGCCATATGTGGATTTGGGAAGGAATTTTCCCCTATTTTGGGGCCATTAGTACCTATCTCATGGGGAATTTGCCTTCTTCTGGATCAATATGCTAATTTATAGGTTGAACTTGATAGACTTATGTCTCCCTTCAACCTAAAAAAACTATGAAACAATTGAAATTTCAAATAAATCCAGCAGTCCTCATATCCCAGACTGGCTGATAACAGAAAACAATGGAGCATAATCACTTCACAATAATATTTAATATATTATTTGGGTTTAGCATAAAATAAAATCCTTTGTTCCCAGAGCTCATAATAAAGCAGAAAAAAAAGCTGCTATTATCCTTCCCCGAGGAAATAAACTATGCACAAAATATTGAAAAACACACGTTAGTAGCAAATCTAATATTATGTTCCCACGTAGCAAAAATGCAGCAGATTCTGAGCTACGTATTCACTTGCGGAAAATCTATTGACTGGTTGGATAGGTGGATCCCCGGTGGCTTCTCACTGCCTGCTTCCCTTGAGTGACTGATCTCTCCCTACATGCGTAGGAAGAGACCTGTCAGTCATTAGCAGAGGGCGGGGCCAAAGCCACCAGGACCCGCCCATCCATCTACTCTCCCACGTGGCTTGGTCCACAGATGGATTTGAAAGCATTTTTGTCTCCAATACGTCATAACTCTTTCAGTGATTTTTTTTTTACGCTGCGTATTTTTTAAAAAAAATATGCAATTAACCTATTTTATTTAAAAGGGCAGAAATGGTGCAGAAAATCTGCAACATTAAAAACCCAATGGAAAGATCATTGTGGGAATTTAGCCTTCAACTGCCTTCCCCCATCCCAAATAAAGTGTTGTACTCCTTAGGTACTGCTGGGCAGCTGTGGAAATTTTTGTTGGCACTTTGAAAAGTCTCAAATGATAAATTAGCCAGAAACATCTTTATAGTAAAAACCATGCCCATATTGTCCAATACACCGAAAAATTGATATAAATTTAGTACAAACGATACAATGAATGAAAAAAAAACAACAACTTTTATTTAAGGTGCAAAGAGAATGATGAATCATGGCAAATGTGCAGTAGGTTTTGTGTGCCTGTAATAAACCTGGCTGAATCACTGAATGCCAAAGGGAAAAGCTACGCTAGGTCGACCACACCCTATGGTCGTTCTGCACCACCTTTTGTTTGTGTAAGCAAATTATCCACATCATATATCAGTATTTCCCCAACTAGGAACCCCTAGAGCACAGAAACACAAAGCGGTCACTTTAGGAATTGCAAACATAAAGATACGTCAAAACAAACATAAGATAGTTTGGAAACATAGAAATGGGCAAGAATTATCCCAATATTAACCCAGCAGTCCAAGAGTGGAAACATTTTCAGGGGTTCCCTGCAGTAATAATTTTGCGAGTCACTGGCGGATACACAAAATATAGAGATAGATAGATAGATAGATAGATAGATAGATAGATAGATAGATAGATAGATAGATAGATAGATAGATAGATAGATAGAACTTAGACATAATAGATAGATAGATACTTAGACAATAGATAGATAGATAGATAATAGAAATAGATAGATAGATAGATAGATAGATAGATAGATAGATAGATAGATAGATAGATAGATAGATAGATAGATAGATTATAGATAGATAGATACTTAGACAATAGATAGATAGATGATAGATAGATACTTAGACAATAGATGATAGATAGATAATAGATAGATAGATAGATAGATAGATAGTAGATAGATACTTAGACAATTAAGATAGATGATAGATAGATTATAGATAGATACTTAGACAATAGATGATAGATAGATAATAGATATAGATAGATATATAGATAGATAGATACTTAGACAATAGATAGATAGATAGATAGATATAGATAAAAAGATAGATAGATTATAGATAGATACTTAGACAATAGATAGATGATATATAGATAGATAGATAGATAGATAGATAGATAGATAGATAGATAGATAGATATAAAAAGATAGATAGATAGAGATAAAAAGATAGATAGATTATAGATAGATATAGATAATAGATAGAAATATAGATAGATATAGATAGATTATAGATAATAGATATAAAGATAGACAGATTATAGATAGATAGATAGATAGATAGATAGATAAATGATAGGTAGATAATAGATAGATAATATATAAATAGATAGATTAATAGATAGATAATAGATAAATAGATAATAGATAGATGATAGCTAGACAAGAGTCCAAAGAACAGGAACAGCACTTTGTTTTGGTAGGTGAGAAAAAGAGCTACTTTATTTAGCCCATTGATGCAATGTTTCGGTTCAAAGTGTGAACCTTTTTCAAGGTATAGATAGCTAGATAACTAGATAATGGTTAGATAGATACATAGATAATAGATAGAGAGATAGATAGATTATAGATAGATACTAGATAAATAGATGATATAGATAGATACAAATATACAGATAGATAGATAGATAGATAGATAGATAGATAGTAGATAATAGATAGATAGATAGATAGATTAGATAGATAGATAGATAGATAGATAGATAGATACACAAGCTTCCCAGCCAAGCCCCATTTTTTAAGTTATGAGATGATTATTATCCATTAAATAAGATTACTAAATATATGAGAATGGAAGAGCGAGAAGCAGATGATGATACGTCCTAATGATAAATTATCAGTGTTACTTGGCACCATGAAGGATGACACCTTCAGAGATAATGGACGGATAACATACCCAACTGTAGCTGTGCTGTATCTGCCATAGATCTGTTTGGGGCTATCTTGCTATAACACTCTGCGATAATGTAAATTGGTAAACTGAATGTCATTTTACGAAGGGATGATGATGGTACGAATCATCCTTACGTGACGGTTATTAGATATTTGGGGGCAATTCATCTGCTTATGTAAAATAATGATTAACTTAGCTCTGCTACATCTGAGTAATTCTGCTCTGCTATATCTAGGTTTGCAATAAGAAAAAATAGAAGGAAATGTTGGGAAAGAAAGTCCATCAATTAGAGTGGGAAGAGGTGGTAGAAGGAGAGGAGGGTGAGTGTCAGGTTCTCACTTGCTCTGCTGGACTCTGCTGTCCTCTTCCCAGGCTCTGCACTCTCTCTGATGCTCTTTCCTCTGTCACAGGTTCTGCACAGACAGACTGACACAAAGCAAATATATAATATCATTGTGCTGAGAGCAGCCTTAACCCCTCTCCTACCTCTCCTACCTCCCCACAGCTGCACTCCATTTCTGATAGATCTGTCTATTACATAGAATTTAAACCTTCACTTTATCCCCTTTCCTGTCAGCACTCCATACACTGGATTAACCTCACTTTTGCTGAACTCAATTCTGCCTACATGGCCGCATTTCTTTTCTCACAATTTACCAAGACTTTATACAGATCTGCTCTTCTGCCATGCAAAAGGAAATCAATGAGAAAAAGAATGTGCTGGCCAACATCACCAAGATTACCACTTCCCAAAATCTACTCCCATCCCACAGGAAAGATAAGGCTATCCAGCATCAGCTTTCACATGCTGTCCTCTGCTGGGGCTTGGCAATTAAAGGGTTAAATCATTCCCATGCCCCATCAGCATTTCCAGATAGATGATCATAGTCAATAGCAATCAATAGCCATATTATCATCAGTGTCTAGGGACAGGTAATACACTTATACATAAATATCCTGATATTTACACATATACTAATAGATGGATAGATAACAGAGGATAGATAGATAGATAGACAGATAGATAATAGATAGATAACAGATAGATAATAGATAGATGATAGCTAGATAGATAATAGATATATAGATAATAGATAGATAGATAATAGACAGATAGATGATAGATAGAAGATAGATATATAATAGAAAGCTAATTAGATAGATGATAGATAGATAGATAGATAGATAGATAGATTAGATAGATAGATAGATAGATAGATAGTGTAGCAGAGCTGGATCAGTGTGGACCGGTGTAGCAGAGCTGGGTCAGCATGGACTGATGTATCAAAGCTGGAACAGCAATGAATGGTATACCAGAGCTGGATCAGCGATGACTGGTGTAGCAGAGCTGGATCAGAGATGACTGGTGTTGCAGAGCTGGATCAGCGATGACTGGTGTAGCAAAGTTGGATCAGTGTGGACTGGTGTAGCAGAGCTGGGTCAGTGTGGACCAGTGTAGTAGAGCTGGATCAGGGATGACTGGTGTAGCAGAGCTGGATCAGGGATGACTGGTGTAGCAGAGCTGGATCAGGAATGACTGGTGTAGTAGAGCTGGATCAGGGATGACTGGTGTAGCAGAGCTGGTTCAGCATAGACTGGTGTAGCAGAACTGGATCAGCATGGACTGATGTATCAAAGCTGGAACAGCAATGAATGGTATACCAGAGCTGGATCAGCGATGACTGGTGTAGCAGAGCTGGATCAGGGATGACTGGTGTAGCAAAGTTGGATCAGTGTGGACTGGTGTAGCAGAGCTGGATCAGTGTGGACCAGTGTAGTAGAGCTGGATCAGGGATGACTGGTGTAGCAGAGCTGGATCAGGGATGACTGGTGTAGCAGAGCTGGATCAGGAATGACTGGTGTAGCAGAGCTGGATCAGGGATGACTGGTATAGCAGAGCTGGTTCAGCGTAGACCGGTGTAGCAGAGCTGGATCAGGGATGACTGGTGTAGCAGAGCTGGATCAGGGATGACTGGTGTTGAAGAGCTGGATCAGCGATGACTGGTGTAGCAGAGCTTAGTCAGCGTAGACCGGTGTAGCAGAGCTGGATCAGGGATGACTGGTGTAGCAGAGCTGGATCAGGGATGACTGGTGTTGAAGAGCTGGATCAGTGATGACTGGTGTAGCAAAGTTGGATCAGTGTGGACCGGTGTAGCAGAGCAGGATCAGTGTGGACCAGTGGAGTAGAGCTGGATTAGGGATGACAGGTGTAGCAGAGCTGGATCAGTGATGACTGGTGTTGCAGAGCTGGATCAGCAATGATTACGATAGCAGAGATAGATTTGCGAAGTAGCAGAGTAGCAATGTCTGAGCCCTTGAGCAGTAGAGGTTTAGAATGGAGCATGACGTAGCAGATCTGGATCCACATAACAGTACAGTTGGACAAGGAGGCTCGATGTTGCAGTGCTGAAACAGGATGACTAGCATAACCTAGTTGAGTTTGTAGTAATGGTTTAGTGGAGCAGCAGGAACACGAACTACCTGAATACACAGGTGGCATTCTGTTGCCTGTGTTGGGTTTAAATGACCTGAGTGGATAATGACATCAGAGTGCATCAGGTTGTAGCGACAACATGATATAAATAAGAAGAGACAGTACCATCCTGCCATGCTCAGTACTAGAACCAGTACAAGCGAGTAACAATATGTTGACTCTGTCTGGGGTCTTATCCATAGGATAGATCATCAATATCAGATTGTTAATGGTTCAACACCCATTACACCCACCAAGCTGCTTTTTGCAGGAGCTGTTCTGCAGTACTCAGCAGCGAGTGCTACACAATGAATGGAGATGCATTTTGCAGCTCTGTTCCATGTATTTATATCCCGAGTCCTCCTAAGCCAAAAGCAGTTGATAAGTGGGGATGCCAGGTGTCGGACCCACACCGATCTGATACTAATTTGTGTATCAATATCCTCTGTCTGTACAATCCCTTTAGCATTCTGTTCATGTAGAAAATTATTCCCAATTGTATCGGTAAAGGTTTTCATAGGCAAAGAGTAAAAAAATGTTGCATTGATGGCGTCAGGTGATTACAACTCAGGCAATAAAATGCAAATGAATCGTCACTTCAACTGCGAGTGGTGAGAACATGGGATCCGGCCGCAGAATACGTTGTACTAGATTCATCTCTGTCCGTGTGTCATTAAGTAAGTACAAGGTCAGCGTCTTGTAGAGACAGCAAAGGAAGTCCAGAAAATAGAAAGTATGGGAGGCGATGGTAAGCAAAGGATGAGCAGACGGCAAGAAGATGGCAGTCATTTATTTATGACTGCTTCGATGTCATCACAATCATGAATTATGGAAAAATTAGCAGGAATATTAAACGTCAAATGCAAGGAGAGCGATCACAATGGCGTGAAAGAGGAGCTGTCATCTTCCCTGACATGTTTGCTTTAGTAAATGCCTGTGTTCCAAATGACAGAACCATTCTGGGGAATCTTTTCTTATAACATTGTTTTGTTTTGTTTTTTTCCACTGAAACTAGCAATAAATAAATCAATAAAAGTGTTACTATTCCTCCAATCAAAGTGGTGCGCCTCTAGCATTGGCAGAGGTTGAACACAATATTAATCTGACTTTCTAACAAGACACAGGTGGATTTCAGACCCCCTCAGTCAGTTCATACTTTGTATGTAGGCTTCGGTGTTCTCTATGGGCCGGCAGCATCTAATCTCCTTGTAGAAGAAAAGGATTGTGTGTCTCATAAACAATAAATACATCATTAAATAAATATCTTACTCCTGATGAGGCAGGTGTACTTACTTTGATAATCTATATCAGAATGGCTGTATGATCCTTGATGAGATATTAAACTCAATGTCTGTCCACCTATACTGATTGACAGCTCCTCAGTGTCCCGCCTCTCTGCTGCTGCTGAGATCTCACACTGCTCAGTACAAGCTGCAGCTGTAAGTCAGGCTCGGGGATGGAGACTACTTGAACTCATTAGATCTTTCAGAAATGCAATGATCTAACGTGTGGCAAGGCTGGCATCTCAGGACAGTACAATGTTTAAAGCCACTAATTTCTTTACTATGTAACATATTACTACCATGGTAGAGTATGAGACTGTGTGCTTGGTTTTACGCAGATTTTTTTCAATAGCTGTGGCTGAAACAGCAGAACACGATTAGGAGGGGTGTTCACATACTTTGTGAGCAAAAAAAGTCAAATTGAATTGGACGAGATCCATTGATGATCTGGTAGATGTGAAGCAGTTATTTACACTGAATGCAGGACCTGTATGCAGGCTTGGACTGGCCCACAGGAGAACAGGAGAATCCTCCGGTGGGCCCACCCTCTTATATGAGCAGTACTTGGCACACTTACGGCTAGTCAATCCTCAAATACTGTATATATGGTGAAAAAATCAGAGGCATCCATGTGGTGTACGATTTTTACGGACTGCCAGAATGGAGAAAGTGGAAAAAGTTTTTCTTTTTTTTCATTTCTTCACTTACAAGAAAAAACTAATGAAACTCGGACCACACTCTGATCAAAGTCTGATCAGAATAATCGGTCTATTTTTTTTTGTACGTAGAAAAATTGGATGTGTTAATGAGTTCTAACTCTGCACCCAGGGGGCACATGACCCACCTTTACCCTAGAACTATTCCTCTGTAGAGCAACGCAATATCTCCACACATAAAATGAATGAGTATGTGACAAAATGGTAAATTTTAAAGGCATACAGATAGAAGGATTGTGCACCTGTATGGCAGTCCTATTACAAAGCGGACAGATAAAGCTGTCCCAGTGTGTATATGGTCTAAGTGTAATGTATTGATTAATGACCATCATTTATTGAAACCCATTCTGGTAACAAAATCTGACACTATCTCTGGCCAGGAAAGGTTCTCCCCTTTTTATTTTGATGACCAGGTTTTGCAGAATATCCCAGTAAGGGTTCATATCAATCAGCATTAATAAAATCGGTTGTCAGTGTTGTTCCTGAAACGTCGGACGAGTGTCATGAGAGTACAATGCAATTTTTCTCACCTCACATCCAAATGACATGTGTATACAATCCGTATGCAATGCGAGTTTAATATTAGCTTTTACATAATTCTCTATGTCATTTAAAGATAGTTTTCAAAGTAAATATTCTTCAATAGATAAATAGATAGATAGAAATATGTGAGTGAGATATATAATCAGCGCTTTGTGTGTGTAGCTTACTGTACATGTATTTAACTAATAAACCAATAAATTACAGAAAAAAATGGCATGGGATCCCCCGAAATTTTGTTAACCAGCTGAGGGAAAGTGGACAGCTGGGGGTAGTTGTTTATAGCCTGGGAAGGGGGTAATACACTTGGAGCTTCCCAGGCTATTAATATCAGCTCACAGCTCTATATTAGTTTTTACTGGTCGTTAAAATGGGGGACCCCCCCAAAAAATGACCCACTTTTTTTCCTTGAAGGTTTTCTAAACTTTTACTTCATAGCAAATATACTGTGGTTTTATCTCTCTTCTGTACTGGATACTATCCAGCAATAACAAGACATCTTTCTTTAGAGTCTACCAAACTGAGCCATCTGTGCACCTATTCCCATATTATCAAAATACTGATTAACATGATAAAGCAGCTGATCATGGTGAGCTGAATATGATTTTCTTTTTTTCATTATACCCATAGGTGACAAAACGTGCAATTATGTGAAGATCCAAAATTATCAAAATTGAGAAGAATTCTTGGTTAGCCATGTCATCAACAACCTGTTCCAGTCCAGAGGAGGATGCTTAGGCCATGTTCCCACGATGAGCTTTTGGTGGCTTTTGATGTTGTACATTTTCTGCACCCATTAAGCAAAAATTACCCATTAACCCCTTCATGACCTATTGGTACATCATTTGTCATGTGCCTCTAACAGCCGAGGGTGGAATCGCGATCCAACTGCGGCTGTTAACATGTTAAATCGTTGTCGATCTTCGGCATTTAACATTGTCGCGCTGGGAGTGTGTCACTAATCCTGCCCAATGGCGCCCGTGGGTCGCCGATGGGTTGGCATGTCAACTTGGGGTCTGCAGAAGACCACTGTGGCCGACGCTTATAGCAGATGAGCATTTTAGCTACACACAGAAGGCCTGATCGCAGCTTCTAGTCTCCCATGGAGACTATTGAAGCATGTGAAAAGTAAAAAAAAAATAAAAAAATAAGAAAAATATCAAAGTTCAAATGACCCCTCTTTCACATTCATAATAAAACAATAAAAAAATACAGATATTTAGTATTGCTGCGTTCAGAAACGCCCGCACCATCAATATATAATAAGAATTAATCCGATCTGTCAACAGCATAACAAGAAAAAAAATAAAAACACCAGAATTACATTTTTTTGGTCGCCGCAACATTGCAATAAAATGCAATAACAGGCAGTCAAAAGATCGTATCTACCCGAAGATGGTATCAATAAAAACATCAGCGCTGCGCACAAAAAATAAGCTCTCACCAAACTCCAGATCCCGAAAAATAGAGACGCTACTGGTCTCTGAAAAAGGCAACAATTTTTTGCAAACTTTGGAATTTTTTTTCACCACTTAAATAAAAAGAACCTATACATGTTTGGTATCTGCGAACTTATAATGACCTGGAAAATCAAAATGGTAGGTCAGTTTTAGCCTTTAGTGAACACGGTAAAATAAAAAAACAAAAAAAACAATTGTGGACTTGCACTTTTTTGCAATTCACCGCAGTCTGCATTTTTCCTGTTTTCCAGTATACAATATGGTAAAACGGTAAAACCAATGGCGTTATTCAAAAGTACAACTCGTCCTGCAAAGAACAAGCCCTCATACGGCCATATTGATGGAAAAATAAAAAAGTTATGGCTCTGGGAAGAAGGGGAGCAAAAAGCGGAAATGCAAAAACCAAGGTAGTGAACGGGTTAAGTAAGAGTATGTGCATTTTTAAAAATATGCACTGTATAAAAGTCACTAAAACTCATTGTGGGAATGTAGCCTAATAGTGGCATTTACTTGACGCAGTTATCATTGAACAAGCCTTTATAAGAAATGTGGGCAACATTGACTCTGTTCACATGCCTCTAGGGATGGCATGTCAAAACATCTGACCACCACTGATTGGCTGGAGTGATGACATATCACCATTGCTATGGACTGGAAATGCAACTATGAGAAAGCTAGGGGATTGGTAAGAGCTAGTGATGAGTGAACGTGCTCGCCACTACTCATTACTCGCCCGAGTATCACGGTACTCGGCATACTCGGCGAGCACCGAGCATTTCCGGGATTACAGACTCAATCACGATGCAGGGATTGTCTGCCAGGCAATGAAACGCCGTAGCCATCTTTGTTGTGATCGTGCAGTGATTGGCTGGCCGCACAGCATCATCAGGGGTATAAGAGACCAGACGCTGCCCTGCTCGGCGCATTCAGCTCCGGATTGAGATAGTGTAGGGAGAGCTGCTGCCGTTATAGGGTCAGATTTGGCGATTTATTAGCCAGTGTGGGGTCTACCATCCTAAACTACTCAAATCCTGATAAACCAACAGTCCTTCTAAGGCCGGCGTCACACACAACTACAAAAAATCGGTCCGTTTTAGTCGGTCGATTGTCGGATCAAAATGCAAACATCACACATCCTTCTGGCATCCGATTTTCCTTCAAAGATGCGATTTAGTCGCATGTGTGTGTACCTTGTAACATCCGATTTTCATCCGACTTGCGAGAATTTCTCGCAGGCTTGCAAAACTGACATATAATGGATCCAAAAGAATAGTATTTAAATCACAAAAGAAAGAATATACACATAGAATACATATATATAAATATATATATATATATATATATGTCATTGTGACATATATATATACATATATTTATAGTTCTTACACTTCTACATACTGTAATAGCCGCTAATTCAATTGCCGGCTTTTGTGAAATCACAGAAGCCGACATGAAATGATACATTGTTTCCACACAGTTAACCATGTAATTTCCTGTATTTTGATATATGGTTTGAACTTACAATTACATGAGTGTATTTGTACAAAATTTCAGACATGTAGGGGTTAATTAAAGGTGTAAATTTGTTGAAAAAAAATGCGTGGGCTCCCGCTGTATTTTCTCCACCAGACAGACAAAGCAAGCGAGTGGGGGCAGATAATAATAGCCTAGGGAGGGTACATTTTTTTTGTGCCCCCCCTGGCTACTAAGATCTGCCCCCAGACACCCCAGAAAGGGCAAATCTATAATTAGATTCGCCGTTTTTGGCACTTTGCCCGTCTATTCCCATTGCCCTGTAGCGGTGGCGAATGGGTTAATAAGGCGTTAATGTCACCTTAGTATTGAAAGGTGACCTTAAGGCAGGTTAATAATTGAGAGCTGTCAATTAGACAAATATCAATTATTAATCCTATTGAAGTAAATAAAAAAACACACACACACTTTAAGAATAAATAATTTTAATGAAATAAAAACACATATTTTTGACCATCTTTTATTTAAGTCTTAATCCGTTCGAAGCCCTTGTTCTTCTAAAATAAATATAAAATAATAAAACAACATTATTCTTACCTATCTGGCAATCTGTCACGTCCCAGATGTAATCCTTCACAAAGGGTTAACTACTAGCAATCAGATAAGCAGCGCAAGTAATCCTGTGTGCTCATCTGATAGCTCCTGAATGAATGAGCTTATCTCCTGCCGACAGGAGAGGATGTGATTCATGAATGAAGCTTAATTGATTGTATCCACTTTCACCTTAGGTCAGGTCACTCAAGTGAAAGTTGTAATAAATCAATTAAGCTCCATTCATGAATCTATTCCTCTCCTTTCGCTGGGAGAGTAACTTATTCATTCAGGGGAATACAGGTCTGAGACAGCATTATTAGCTCTCTGCGACCTGTAACCTGTTAACCCTTTCTGATGGATTACACCGTGGGACCTGACTGTACATCGGATTGGTAAGAATCATTTTGCTTTTTTATTTTATTTTTATTACAGGAAATGGTTTTAGCAGGAAAATAAAATATTGTCAAAAACTGTGTGATTATTTCATTAAACTTCTTTTTTATTAAACTGTGTGTGTTTGATTTTTCTATCATACAATAGGATTAATAATTGATAGTTGTCTAATTGACAGCTCTCAATTATTAACCTGCCTTAAGGTCACCTTTCAATACTAAGGTGACATTAAGGTGAGATTATTAACCCATTCGCCACCGCTACAGGGCAATGGGAATAGACGGGCAAAGTGCCAGAAAGGGCGAATCTAATTATAGATTTGCTCTTTCTGGGGTGTCTGGGGGCAGATGTTAGTAGCCAGGGGGGGCACAAAAAAAAAGTACCCTCCCTAGGCTATTATTATCTGCCCCCACTCGCTTGCTTTGTCTGTCTGGTGGAGAAAATACAGCGAGAGCCCACGCATTTTTTTGTCAACGAATTTACACCTTTAATTAACCCCTACATGTCTGAAATTTAGCACAAATACACTCATGTAATTGTAAGTTCTAAACAAATATCAAAATACAGGAAATGACATGGTTAACTGTGTGGAAACAATGTATCATTTCATGTCGGCTTCTGTGATTTCACAAAAGCCGCCAATTGAATTAGCGGCTATAACAGTATGTAGAAGTCTAGGAACTATAAATATATATATATATACATGTCACAATGACATGTATATATATATATATATATATATATATAATATATATATATATATGTGTTCTATGTGTATATATCTATTCTTTTTTTTGTGATTGAAATACTATTCTTTTGGATCGATTATATGTCAGTTTTGCAAGCCTGCGAGAAATTCTCGCAAGTCGGATGAAAATCGGATGTTACAAGGTACACACACATGCGACTAAATCGCATCTTTGAAGGAAAATCGGATGCCAGAAGGATGTGTGATGTTTGCATTTTGATCCGACAATCGACCGTCTAAAACGGACCGATTTTTTGTCGTTGTGTGTGACGCCGGCCTAACTGATTCATTCATGGGGTTACTACTTGGAGACAGCATTAGCTCTCTGCAAGCTGTAACCTGTTAACCCTTTCTGATGGATTACACCGTGGGACCTGACTGTACATCGGATTGGTAAGAATAATTTGGCTTTTTTATTTTATTTTTATTACAGGAAATGGTTTTAGCAGGAAAATAAAATATGGTCAAAAACTGTGTGATTATTTCATGAAACTTATTTTTTATTAAACTGTGTGTGTTTGATTTTTGTATCATACAATAGGATTAATAATTGATAGTTGTCTAATTGACAGCTCTCAATTATTAACCTGCCTTAAGGTCACCTTTCAATACTAAGGTGACATTAACGCCTTATTAACCCATTCGCCACCGCTACAGGGCAATGGGAATAGACGGGCAAAGTGCCAGAAAGGGCGAATCTAATTATAGATTTGCCCTTTCTGGGGTGTCTGGGGGCAGATCTTAGTAGCCAGGGGGGCACAAAAAAAATGTACCCTCCCTAGGCTATTATTTTCTGCCCCCACTCGCTTGCTTTGTCTGTCTGGTGGAGAAAATACAGCGGGAGCCCACGCATTTTTTTTCAACGAATTTACACCTTTAATTAACCCCTACATGTCTGAAATTTTGCACAAATACACAACTGTAATTGTAAGTTCAAACCATATATCAAAATACAGGAAATTACATGGTTAACTGTGTGGAAACAATGTATCATTTCATGTCGGCTTCTGTGATTTCACAAAAGCCGGCAATTGAATTAGCGGCTATTACAGTATGTAGAAGTGTAAGAACTATAAATATATGTATATGTATGTGTCACAATGACATATATATATAATATGTATTCTATGTGTGTATATCTATTCTTTCTATTCTTTATTAAAGCTGTCAGTGTGATTTTACAGTATAGCCGGGGATGAATTGCCGGCTTTTCTAAAGAACACCGATGCGATTTCATCGCAAGTCACACGTGCGGTCCGTTTGTAATCAGATTTTTCATCGCTCCCATAGACTTGCATTGGCGATAGTCGACCCACAATCGGTGACAATCGCAGCATGCTGCGATTGCACACGGACGTTTAAAACGGACCACAAAAAATCTGATACTGGGAGCTGCTCCATAGATTAACATAGGGCAGACTGCAATACGATATTTCATCGTATTGCAGTCGTCCGATTCTGTCGCCAGTGTGACGCCGGCCTAAGGACTAATTCTGGAGTATATAGGATCCAGTGTTAGGTAGGCAGGATGGTGTACTTCGCTCTATACACATCAGTGCAAGGCCTGCAGGCACTGTATGTGTGTATATAGATCAGGGGTCTCAAACTTGCGGCCCTCGGGACACTAGTTTGCAGCCCTCACCTCATGGGCCCTCCGTACAGTACTTTGCGGCCCTCACCTCGGCTGGGATCACACATGCGAGAAACACCGCATGTGAAATCCCAGTCACTCTCATAGGCGTGGCGCCCATATTCATGAGCTTAATGAGCGGTACCACAGAAAGAAGTCAGCGCTCTGGGCGCTGGACCATCGAAGCTGCAGCAGGTGAGGTGAGTATGATGATGGTGGCGGGCAGGGAGCAATCCCAGCAGCTCCGCTGCCTGCAAGACAAAATAAGCAGGAGCGGAGCTGCAAGGATCCTTCCTGCCTGGTGCCCGTGCTTCCTGCACTGGTAATGCTGCGGACAGGAGAGAAGTGCTGTGTGTGTTTGTAGTATGTGTGTGTGTGTGTACAGGTGAGAGTGTGTGTGTGTGTGTGTGTGTGTAGTATGTGTGTGTACAGGTGGAGGTGTGTATTGTGTGGTGGGGAGAGTGATGGGAAAGCAGTGATGGAAAGCAATGGGAAAAACATGATGGAGTGATGGAAGATGATGGAGTGATGGGAAAAAGCAATGATGGGAGTGATGGGGAAAAGCAATGATGGGAAAAGCAATGGGAAAAACAATGATGGAGTGATGGGCAAAAGCAATGATGGGATGATGGGAAAAAGCAATGATGGGAGTGATGGGGAAAAGCAATGATGGAGTGATGGGCAAAAGCAATGATGGAGTGATGGGGAAAAAGCAGTGATGGGAAAGCATGATGGGAAAAGCATGATATGGGGAAAAAGCAATGATGGAGTGATGGAAAAGCAATGATGGGAAAAAGCAATGATGGAGTGATGGGAAAAGCAATGATGATGGGAGTGATGGGCAAAAGCAATGATGGAGTGATGGGGAAAAAGCAATGATGGGAGTGATGGGGAAAAAGCAGTGATGGGGAAAAGCAATGATGGGGTGATGGGGAAAAGCAATGATGGGAGTGATGGGAAAAGCAATGATGGGGAAAAAGCAATGATGGAGTGATGGGGAAAAGCAATGATGGGGTGATGGAAAAAGCAATGATGGGAGTGATGGGGGAAAAGCAATTATGGGAAAAAAGCAATTATGGAGTGATGGGAAAAGCAACGATGGGGTGATGGGGAAAAAGCAATGGGGGAGAATGAGTGCTGGGAGAATGAGCGCTGGGGGAGAATGAGCGCTGGGGAAATGACTTCTTGCTGTTAACCAGTTAATGTTTACTTGTCCACCACACTGCATTGTGAAAAGAGGAAGACAGCGAGACAGGCAGCAACATTGCATCAGAGAGCTCTTGATCTCGAAACAGAAAATCCTCAGATCCTGGTATTGCAACATAATATTAAGAATAATATTTATTCATTGATATTGCGCTATTAACTCCACAGCACTATACATACATCAACACTGTCCCCATTGGGACATTTGATAACATTGGAATGTTTTTGTAAGAGCTTTTCTTGTGGAAAACCTGATGTGCCCAGCCTCACCCAATTCTACCTCCAGCGGCCCCGGGTAAATTGAGTTTGAGACCCCTGATATAGATCATTGTATAGATCAAGAGGGTCCATTCCCTTCCTGAGTTCTGGTGCTGCTGCTGCTACTTGTATGATATATTGGCTGTATATCGCTAGCCCCAGGTGTAATTGGAATACAGGCCACACATTTTTCGGTGTGGTATCTCTGTGCCAGCTCATACCTGTGCGTGCTCAAAGTTTGGCCAGTGTACGCCATTTTTATTTTGCCTTGGGTGCGACTGTACTTAAAAACACCAGTATTTAGCCAAAAAAATAGGGCAAACATTTGTCATACTGGTATCTCTGTGCCAGCTCATATCTGTGCGTGTTCAAAGTTTGGCCAGTGTACGCCATTTTTTTTGCCCTGGGTGTGACTGTACTTAAAAACACCAGTATTTATCAAAAAAAAAAAAAACAGGGCACACATTTGTAGAAAAAATCTCCAGCGCAAAAATGGATAAAAATTCAATTTTTATTAGATAAAATTAAAATCCATCTTGATAGAAAAAAGACATATACAGGTGGGGTCCCTGGTGGTCTGAAACCAACGCGTTTCGACCTAGCAGGTCTTAGGCTAGGTCGAAACGCGTTGGTTTCAGACCACCAGGGACCCCACCTGTATATGTCTTTTTTCTATCAAGATGGATTTTAATTTTATCTAATAAAAATTTAATTTTTATCTATTTTTGCGCTGGAGATTTTTTCTACATGTTTTGCTGCAGCCAACGCCTCTAATCAAGGTGACTCCGTGCGCATGAGGATTCTGGACTACTGCTGAGTGTGAAAATCTTCTGGACTACTGCTGAGACTGGTGAGCTGACTATTTTCCTGCTACCCCCCCCTTTTCCTTGAGGGCACACATTTGTCGTACTGGTATCTCAGTGCCAGCTGATATCTGTGCGTGTTCAAAGTTTGGGCAGTGTACAACATTTTTTTTTTTGCCCTGGGTGTGACTGTACTTAAAAACACCGGTATTTAGCCAAAAAAAACAGGGCACACATTTGTCGTACTGGTATCTCCATGCCAGCTCATATCTGTGCGAGCTCAAAGTTTGGGCAGTGTATGCCATTTTTTGTTTTGTCCTGGGTGTGACTGTACTTATATACAGCACTATGTTGCATTATTTTAAAAAACAGGCCACATTTTGCAGAGGGGCCTATCTGTGACACGCCTCATACATCCGTGTGCCAAAAACTGAGGCATTTTAGGCATAACTTCCCTTTTTTGGGCAGTCTGTCACTCTCGTTATATCCAGCAGTCTTTTTATCTAAAAAATAAAAAAAAATTAATACAGGCTGAGGCCTGGTGTATCTGTGGTGGAAAAATCTTTTCTTGGCAGGCATACTTTACGTTGCATAATTCTGTCTGCTATCCTGGTTCAAATCATTTTTTATTGTTTTCAGTCACAAAAAACATAACCCAAAAAATTAATACAGTCTGTTATCTCAGGCTGAGGCCTGGTGTATCTGTGGTGGAAAAATCTTTTCTTGGCAGGCATACGTTGCATAGTTCTGTCTGCTATCCTGGTTCAACTCATTTTTTCTTGTTTTCAAACAGTAACAAAAAACATAACCCAAAAAATTAATAGTATGTTATCTCAGGCTGAGGCCTAGTGTATCTGTGGTGGAAAAATCTTTTCTTGGCAGGCATACTGATCACATATAATTTTTCTCCAAATAAATCCATTTGTATTGAGCTTTTCAAATATTTCAGTAGTCCATTAAAATGGGCAAGGCAAGGGGCAAGGGACAGGGAAGTGGACGTGATGCTGATGACGAGGCTGTGGCCAAGCTGAAAATGGGCCACAGCAAAGACCCACATCTTCACACTCGGGGTTTCTAGGGGACCGCAGCACACCACTATTGAAGCCAGAGCAGTGTGAAATGGTTGTTAGTTGTATAGCTTCTGCAGCGTTTGCATCTTCTGGCTCGCCGACTGTTGTGTGATGTCCCTACGCATTGGAACTCTACACTGCATATGTTGGAAAGGATTTGCGAGCAGAAGAAGGCAGTTGTTGACTACCAGCATCAACAAGGCCGTCGATATTCAGTTCAGACTCCACACATAAGACCTCAGAAGTGGACATGGATGTCAGACATATGTACCATCCTCCACAACTTTGAGGACTGCACCAAGATGGGGAGTGGCGATGACACAATAATTAGCATCGCCATCCCGCTTCTCAGCATTCTGAAAACCTCTCTGCTCACAATTAAAGATGATGCATTGGAGGCAGAGCACGAGGACATGGAGCAAGAAACCATATAGGGTGATTACAGCCAGCCCAGCCTCATGTCGTTGCAACGTGCATTGGACAATGAGGAGGAGGAAGAACAGGAGCTACTTTCATGCGCTATAGACGGTACTACAAGCACAGCTGTCATACCGTCTGTTCAGCGGGATGGCCTGAGGACAGGGAGGAGGAGAATGAGGAAGAGGAGGACAGCATGGTCAGTCGTCCTGTTGGTGAAGACACGGAAGTCTTGCCTATTACTATTCTGGCACGCATGGCTGACTTTATGTTGTGCTGCGTTTCCCGTGACCCTCGCATTATAAAAATTTTTGGTGACACTCATTACTGGTTGGTGACACTTCTAGACCCACGCTAGAAGGAAAACTTTCAATCTCTTCTTCCAGAGTCAGACAGATGTACAGAAATGTTGCTGTAGCAGAGGACCCTTGTAGTGGAATTACTGAAAAAATTCCCATGTGAGAACGCTGGCAGCAGACGTCAGAGTTTGTTGTACAGCCAAGGAGTCCAAGTGAGAGAGACAGAAGTACAATCCAGCTCAGGCAGGGGAACAATGGCAAAGTTCTGGGACAGTTTTCTCAGACCCTCCCATCGTGCCGCCACAGAGGCAAGGGGTGCTGGCACAAGAAGGGAAATGTTTGGGAAGATGGTGAGGGAGTACTTTGCAGATCGTACAAACGTCCTACGGGATTCCTCTGTGCCTTTTAATTATTGGGTATCCAAGCTGGACACGTGGCATGAACAGGCTCTCTATGCCTTGGAGGTCCTGGCCTGCCCTGCTGCTACCGTTCTGTCAGAGCAGGTTTTTAGTGCCGCAGGTGGAATTATAACAGATACGTGCATCTGCCTGTCAACTGACAACGTTGACAGGCTGACTCTTATAAAAATGAACAAGGCTGGATTGGGCAAGACTTCTGTACACCACCGAATGCAAACAGCGAAACATAACCTCAAATACATTGTCTTTTGTGTGGAGGTGTATTCTCATGCACCTCTTCACAACCACACGTGTTGTGAAAGTGTTGGAGACGACTTCGGAGCTGGGGCTCCCTCCGGTGGTTGCTGAGGGTACTGAACCAATTAAGGAATGGGTGTCAGGTGGGGCTGACTGGCCTGATATAGGTGAGCTGGCCTCCCATGATCCTCGCCGGTAAACAATTGTTGCTTCCAGGTCTTTGTTGGAATTTCAGCTTGCTTTCCTGCTATCATTCAGATAAGTGACTTTGTTTTTTTTCTGTGGTTGGATTTTCCTTGCTTTTTGCAGTCTTGCCTTGAACTTCAGCCGGGTCCCCTTTGGGGGCTTGCGCTGCCCTCTGTTCTCATTTTGTATTTGCAAATGTTCTCTGTTCCATTGATATTTTTTATTGCTGGGTAGCTGTGTGTCACACCAGAGATCTGATATAGGTGGTCGAGATCGTGTGGTCTCAGGTTTTTTGTAATCAGAAGTGCTGATATTTTTATTAGGATTTTTCTGGGTTGCAGACAGAATTTCTTTCCTGTACTTACTTTCTAGACAGATTTGGGCCCCAACATTTGCTCATTCTATTTTCTGTCTGTGTTCGTGTTTTCCTCTTGTCTAACCGCCATTACATGTTTGGGGGCTTCCTATTTCTTTGGGGGCTTTACTCCGGGGCAGTTAGCTTTCCTCTTTCTATCTTCAGGTGTAGCTAACTCTCCGGCTGTGCCGAGGCATCTAGGATCACCGTAGGTACGCTCCACGGCTACTTCTAGTTGTGTAGTTAGTTTAGGAATCTGCAACCCATTAGGTTCCAGCCTCTCTGGTGTCTTGCTGCTTTGGCGGTATTTTGTTCCTGTCCTCCTCAGCTACCAAATCATAACACACACGGGTATCCGCTTCCTGATTTGGTCTGTTTGGTGTTATCCTCCTCCTTATCCTCATCCTCATCATCCACAACCAGTAGAACACCAGGGTGAACGTATTCCGTTATGCAAACGTCACTCAATTTTTGGCAAGGGTGTTTTTATGATGCCAGTTACTAATTTGAAACCAAAACAAATGTTACTCCCCCAGGGGGAAATCTCATAAAAATTAGATGTACGTATATTCTTCCCATTTATTTTTATATTTTCCATTTTTCCTCTCTGTGGAACATCCTCTTATGATCTAGTGTATACGTCTCCAATATAAAAATAGTGAAATCCTAATATATTATATTTTTATTTATATCCCTGTCTCTGAGCTGTTGCTAGGGACAAACATATCTCGTTGGACACATTCTGGCTTCATATCTATGAACCTGTGTTCGCCTCTCCCTTTTGTTATTTTCTTTCATAGGTGGATTCACATTTTTTAGTTATTTGTTTGATTTCAGTATAATTTATCATTATGTCTCCTCATTCTCCACCACTAGATCACCAGAGTTAACGGGTTCTGTGCTGCTACAGGCAGTCCAATTTTAGGCAAGGGTGTCTATGATGCCCATAAAATATTTTCAACAATTTTACTCCCCCAGTGGGAAATGTTTGTTAGCCCATGCACTTAGTGTATGGGTGTTACAAATCTAGGAGTTCCGCTCCTTAACATTGGGCCTAGTTTTTAATCAGGCCTTCATCAATGTCTCCTCATTCTCCACCACTAGATCACCAGGGTTAACGGGTACTGTGCCGCTACAGCAAGTCCAATTTTTGGCAAGGGTGTGTATGATGCCCATAAAATATTTTCAACAATTTTACTCCCCAATTGGGAAATGTTTGTCAACCCATGCACTTAGTGTATGGGCGTTACAAGTCTAGGAGACCCGCTCCCTTACATTGGGCCTAGCTTTTAATCAGGCTCTACAGCCAGTGTCAAAATCCTAACAAGGGTGGGTGTTTTAGCTGGGTGTTAAATACTTGTTATGGAAAAGGTTGAGGTTTCCCCATAAGGGAAAATGTTTGCCAGTCAACACACTAAGTGTATGGGCAGAGGCGTAGCTAGGGGTTCAGCTCAGGGGGGCGAGACATCTGAGTGGGCCCCTAATCTCTGATTACAAGTACGGTGATGTACTCTAATCGTGGGTATAGGGGAACCTCAGCAGATGATCCTGCTGTTGCTAAAATAAATCTCCACAAAGACCAACACTGATATTACCGCTATATTATATATACAGTCATGGCCAAAAGTTTTGAGAATGACACAAATATTAATTTTTACAAAGTCTACTGCTTCACTTTTTCTAATGGCAATTTGCATATACTCCAGAATGTTATAAAGAGTGATCAGCTTAACAGCAATTACTTGCAAAGTCAATATTTGGCTAGAAAATGAACTTTATCCCCCAAAACACATTTCAACATCATTGCAGCCCTGCCTTAAAAGGACCAGCTAACCTCTTTTCAGTGATTGCTCCATTAACACAGGTGTGGGTGTTGATGAGGACATGACTGGAGATCAATCTGTCATGATTAAGTAAGAATGACACCACTGGACACTTTAAAAGGAGGCTGGTGCTTGGCATCATTGTTTCTCTTTTGTTAACCTTGGTTATCTCTAAAGAAACACGTGCAGTCATCATTGCAATGCACAAAAA
>JARQOD010000010.1:76104451-76266309 GCA_033576555.1 Oophaga sylvatica | reverse complement strand
GGCTATTACAGTATGTAAAGTG
This sequence comes from Oophaga sylvatica, assembly GCA_033576555.1. Taxonomy (NCBI): domain Eukaryota; kingdom Metazoa; phylum Chordata; class Amphibia; order Anura; family Dendrobatidae; genus Oophaga; species Oophaga sylvatica. Next base: position 76,266,287 of record JARQOD010000010.1, on the reverse strand, counting down.
TAAGAACTATAAATATATGTATATGTATGTGTCACAATGACATATATATATATGTATTCTATGTGTGTATATCAATTCTTTCTATTCTTTATTTAAAGCTGTCATGTGATTTTACAGTATAGCCGGGGATGAATTGCGGCTTTTTCTAAAGAACACCGATGCGATTTCATCGCAAGTCACACGTGCGGTCCGTTTGTAATCAGATTTTCATCGCTCCCATAGACTGCATTGGCGATAGTCGACCCACAATCGGTGACAATCGCAGCATGCTGCGATTGCACACGGACGTTTAAAACGGACCACAAAAAATCTGATACTGGCTGCTCCATAATTAACATAGGGCAGACTGCAATAACGATATTTCATCGTATTGCAGTCGTCCGATTCTGTCGCCAGTGTGACGCCGGCCAAGGACTAATTCTGGAGTATATAGGATCCAGTGTTAGGTAGGCAGGATGTTGTACTTCGCTCTATACCACATCAGTGCAAGGCCTGCAGGCACTGTATGTGTGTTATATAGATCAGGGTCTCAAACTCTGCGGCCCTCGGGACACTAGTTTGCGCCCTCACCTCATGGGCCCTCCGTACAGTACTTTGCGGCCCTCACCTCGGCTGGGATCACACATGCGAGAAAACACCGCATGTGAAATCCCAGTCACTCTCATAGGCGTGGCGCCCATATTCATGAGCTTAATGAGCGTACCACAGAAAGAAGTCAGCGCTCTGGGCGCTGGGACCATCGAAGCTGCAGCAGGTGAGGTGAGTATGATGATGGGGCGGGCAGGGAGCAATCCCAGCAGCTCCGCTGCCTGCAAGACAAAATAAGCAGGAGCGGAGCTGCAAGGATCCTTCCTGCCTGGTGCCCGTGCTTCCTGCACTGGTAATGCTGCGGACAGGAGAAGTGCTGTGTGTTTTGTAGTATGTGTGTGTGTGTGTGTACAGGTGAGAGGTGGTGTGTGTGTGTGTGTGTTTGTGTGTGTGTGGTGTTAGTATGTGTGTGTACAGGTGAGAGGTGGTGTGTATGTGTGTGGGTGGAGGAGAGTGATGGGGAAAAGCAGTGATGGGAAAAGCAATGGGGAAAAACAATGATGGGAGATGGATGGGCAGAAGCATGATGGAGTGATGGGAAAAAGCAATGATGGGAGTGATGGGGAAAAGCAATGATGGGAAAAGCAATGGGGAAAAACATGATGGGAGTGATGGGCAAAAGCAATGATGGGAGTGATGGTGAAAAAGCAATGATGGGAGTGATGGGGGAAAAAGCAGTGATGGGGAAAAGCAATGGGGAAAAACAATGATGGGAGTGATGGGCAAAAGCAATGATGGGAGTGATGGGAAAAAGCAATGATGGGAGTGATGGGGAAAAAAGCAGTGATGGGGAAAAGCAATGAGGGGTGATGGGGAAAAAGCAATGATGGGAGTGATGGGGAAAAGCAAAGATGGGGAAAAAGCAATGATGGGAGTGATGGGGAAAAGCAGTGATGGGGAAAAGCAATGGGGAAAAAACAATGATGGGAGTGATGGGCAAAAGCAATGATGGGAGTGATGGGGAAAAAGCAATGATGGGAGTGATGGGGGAAAAAGCAGTGATGGGGAAAAGCAATGATGGGGTGATGGGAAAAAGCAATGATGGGATGATGGGAAAAGCAATGATGGGGAAAAAGCATGATGGGGATGATGGGAAAAGCAATGATGGGGTGATGGGAAAAAGCAATGATGGGAGTGATGGGGGAAAAGCATTATGGGAAAAAAGCAATTATGGGAGTGATGGGAAAAGCAACGATGGGGTGATGGGGAAAAAGCAATTGGGGGAGAATGAGTGCTGGGGAGAATGAGCGCTGGGGGAGAATGAGCGCTGGGGGAATGACTTCTTGCTGTTAACCAGTTAATGTTTACTTGTCCACCACACTGCATTGTGAAAAGAGGAAGACCAGCGAGACAGGCAGCAACATTGCATCAAGAGCTCTTGATCTCGAAACAGAAAATCCTCAGATCCTGGTATTGCAACATATATTAAGAATAATATTTATTCATTGATATTGCCTATTAACTCCACAGCACTATACATACATCAACACTGTCCCCATTGGGACATTTGATAACATTGGAATGTTTTTGTAAGAGCTTTTCTTGTGGAAAACCTGATGTGCCCAGCCTCACCAGATTCTACCTCCAGCGGCCCCCGGGTAATGAGTTTGAGACCCCTGATATAGATCATTGTATAGATCAAGAGGGTCCATTCCCTTCCTGAGTTCTGGTGCTGCGCTGCTACTTGTATGATATATTGGCTGTATATCGCTAGCCCCAGTGTAATTGGAATACAGGCCACACATTTTTCGGTGTGGTATCTCTGGCCAGCTCATAACCTGTGCGTGCTCAAAGTTTGGCCAGTGTACGCCATTTTTATTTTGCCTTGGGTGCGACATGTACTTAAAAACACCAGTATTTAGCCAAAAAAATAGGGCAAACATTTGTCATACTGGTATCTCTGTGCCAGCTCATATCTGTGCGTGTTCAAAGTTTGGCCGTGTACGCCATTTTTTTTTTTTGCCCTGGGTGTGACTGTACCTTAAAAACACCAGTATTTATCAAAAAAAAAAAAAACAGGGCACACATTTGTAGAAAAAATCCCAGCGCAAAAAATGGATAAAAAATTCAATTTTTATTAGATAAAATTAAAATCCATCTTGATAGAAAAAAGACATATACAGGTGGGGTCCCTGGTGGTCTGAAACCAACGCGTTTCGACCTAGCAGTCTTTAGGCTAGGTCGAAACGCGTTGTTTCAGACCACCAGGGACCCCACCTGTATATGTCTTTTTTCTATCAAGATGGATTTTAATTTTATCTAATAAAAATTTAATTTTTATTATTTTTGCGCTGGAGATTTTTTTCTACATGTTTTTGCTGCAAGCCAACGCCTCTAATCAAGGTGACTCCGTGCGCATGAGATTCTGGACTACTGCTGAGTGTGAAAATCTTCTGGACTACTGCTGAGACTGGTAGCTGACTATTTTCCTGCTACCCCCCCCTTTCCTTGAGGGCACACATTTGTCGTACTGGTATCTCATGCCAGCTGATATCTGTTGCGTGTTCAAAGTTTGGGCAGTGTACAACATTTTTTTTTTTTGCCCTGGGTGTGACTGTACTTAAAAACCCGTATTTAGCCAAAAAAAACAGGGCACACATTTGTCGTACTGGTATCCTCCAATGCCAGCTCAATCTGTGCGAGCTCAAAGTTTGGCAGTGTATGCCATTTTTTGTTTTGTCCTGGGTGTGACTGTACTTATATACAGCACTTGTTGCATTATTTTAAAAAAACAGGCCACATTTTGCAGAGGGGCCTATCTGTGACACCGCTCATACATCCGTGTGCCAAAAACTGAGGCATTTTTGGCATAAACTTCCCTTTTTTGGGCAGTCTGTCACCTCGTTATATCCCAGTCTTTTTATCTAAAAAATAAAAAAAATTAATACAGCTGGCCTGTGTATCTGTGGTGGAAAATTTTTCTTGGCAGGCATACTTTACGTTGCATAATTCTGTTCTGCTATCCTGGTTCAAATCATTTTTTATTGTTTTCAGTCACAAAAAACATAACCCAAAAAATTAATACAGTCTGTTATCTCAGCTGAGGCCTGGTGTATCGTGGGTGGAAAAATCTTTTCTTGGCAGGCATACGTTGCATATTCTGTCTGCTATCCTGGTTCAACTCATTTTTCTTGTTTTTTCAAACGTAACAAAAAACATAACCCAAAAAATTAATAGTATGTTTATCTCAGGCTGAGGCCTAGTGTATCTGTGTGGAAAATCTTTTCTTGGCAGGCATACTGATCACATATAATTTTTTCTCCAAATAAATCCATTTGTATTGAGCTTTTCAAATATTTCAGAGTCCATTTAAAATGGGCCAAGGCAAGGGCAAGGGACAGGGAAGTGGACGTGATGTGAGACAAGGCTGTGGCCAAGCTGAAAATGGGCCACAGCAAAGACCCACATCTTCACCACTCGGGGTTTCTAGGGGACCGCAGCACACCACTATTGAAGCCAGAGCAGTGTGAAATGGTTGTTATTTATAGCTTCTGCAGCGTTTGCATCTTTCTGGCTCGCCGACTGTTGTGTGATTCCCTACGCATTGGAACTCTACACTGCATAATGTTGGAAAGGATTTCGAGCAGAAGAAGGCAGTTGTTGACTACCACATCAACAAGGCCGTCGATATTCAGTTCAGACTCCAACACATAAGACCTCAGAAGTGGACATGGAGTCAGACATATGTACCATCCTCCACAACTATTTGAGGACTGCACCAAGATGGGGAGTGGCGATGACACAATAATTAGCATCGCCACCCGCTTCTCAGCATTTCTGAAAACCTCTCTGCTCACAATTAAAGATGAGCATTGGAGGCAGAGCACGAGGACATGGAGCAAGAAACCATATAGGGTATTACAGCCAGCCCAGCCTCATGTCGTTGCAACGTGCATTGGACAATGAGGAGGAGGAAGAACAGGAGCTACTTTCATGCGCTATGACGGTACTACAAGCACAGCTGTCATACCGTCTGTTCAGCGGGGATGGCCTGAGGACAGGGAGGAGGAGAATGGAAGAGGAGGACAGCATGGTCAGTCGTCCTTTGTGAAGACAACGGAAGTCTTGCCTATTCATTCTGGCACGCATGGCTGGACTTTATTTGTGCTGCGTTTCCCTGACCCTCGCATTATAAAAATTTTTGGTGACAACCATTACTGGTTGTGACACTTCTAACCCACGCTAGAAGGAAAACTTTCAATCTCTTCTTCCAGAGTCAGACAGATGTACAAAATGTTGCGTAGCAGAGGACCCTTTAGTGGAATTACTGAAAAAATTCCCATGTGAGAACGCTGGCAGCAGACTCAGAGTTTGTTGTACAGCCAAGGAGTCCAAGTGAGAGAGACAGAAGTACAATCCGCTCAGGCAGGGAACAATGGCAAAGTTCTGGGACAGTTTTCTCAGACCCTCCCATCGTGCCGCCACAGAGGCAAGGGGTGCTGGCACAAGAAGGGAAATGTTTGGGAAGTGGTGAGGGAGTACTTTGCAGATCGTACAAACGTCCTAGGGATTCCTCTGTGCCTTTTAATTATTGGGTATCCAAGCTGGACACGTGGCATGAACAGGCTCTCTATGCCTTGGAGGTCCTGGCCTGCCCTGCTGCTAACCGTTCTGTCAGAGCAGGTTTTTAGTGCCGCAGGTGGAATTATAACAGATACGTGCATCTGCCTGTCACTGACAACGTTGACAGGCTGACTCTTAAAAAATGAACAAGGGCTGGATTGGGCAAGACTTCTGTACACCACCGAATGCAAACAGCGAACATATACCTCAAATACATTGTCTTTTGTGTGGAGGTGTATTCTCATGCACCTCTTCACAACCACACGTGTTGTGAAAGTGTTGGAGACGACTTCGGAGCTGGGGCTCCCTCCGGTGGTTCTGAGGGTACTGAACCAATTAAGGAATGGGTGTCAGGTGGGGCTGACTGGCCTGATATAGGTGAGCTGGCCTCCCATGATCCTCGCCGGTAAACAATTGTTGCTTCCAGGTTTTTGGGTTGGAATTTCAGCTTGCTTTCCTGCTATCATTCAGATAAGTGACTTTTTTTTTTTCTGTGGTTGGATTTTCCTTGCTTTTTGCAGTCTTGCCTTGAACTTCAGCCGGGTCCCCTTTGGGGGCTTGCGCTGCCCTCTGTTCTCATTTTGTATTTGCAAATGTTTCTGTTCCATTGATATTTTTTATTGCTGGGTAGCTGTGTTCACACCAGAGATCTGATATAGGTGGTCGAGATCGTGTGGTCTCAGGTTTTTTGTAATCAGAAGTGCTGATATTTTTATTAGGATTTTTCTGGGTTGCAGACAGAATTTCTTTCCTGTACTACTTTCTAGACAGATTTGGGCCCCAACATTTGCTCATTCTATTTTCTGTCTGTGTTCGTGTTTTCCTCTTGTCTAACCGCCATTACATGTTTGGGGGCTTCCTATTTCTTTGGGGGCTTTTACTCCGGGGCAGTTAGCTTTCCTCTTTCTATCTTCAGGTGTAGCTAACTCTCCGGCTGTGCCGAGGCATCTAGGATTCACCGTAGGTACGCTCCACGGCTACTTCTAGTTGTGTAGTTAGTTTAGGGAATCTGCAACCCATTAGGTTCCAGCCTCTCTGGTGTCTTGCTGCTTTGGCGGTATTTTGTTCCTGTCCTCCTCAGCTACCAAATCATAACACACACGGTATCCGCTTCCTGATTTGGTCTGTTTGGTGTTATCCTCCTCCTTATCCTCATCCTCATCATCCACAACCAGTAGAAACACACAGGTGAAGTATTCCGTTATGCAAACGTCACTCAATTTTTGGCAGGGTGTTTTTATGATGCCAGTTACTAATTTGAAACCAAAACAAATGTTACTCCCCCAGGGGGAAATCTCATAAAAATTAGATGTACGTATATTCTTCCCATTATTTTTATATTTTCCATTTTTCCTCTCTGTGGAACATCCTCTTATGATTAGTGTATACGTCTCCAATATAAAAATAGTGAAATCCTAATATATTATATTTTTATTTATATCCCTGTCTCTGAGCTGTTGCTAGGGACAAACATATCTCGTTGGACACATTCTGGCTTCATATCTATGAACCTGTGTTCGCCTCTCCCTTTTGTTATTTTCTTTCATAGGTGGATTCACATTTTTTAGTTATTTGTTTGATTTCAGTATAATTTATCATTAGTCTCCTCATTCTCCACCACTAGATCACCAGAGTTAACGGGTTCTGTGCTGCTACAGGCAGTCCAATTTTAGGCAAGGGTTGTCTATGATGCCCATAAAATATTTTCAACAATTTTACTCCCCCAGTGGGAATGTTTGTTAGCCCATGCACTTAGTGTATGGGTGTTACAAATCTAGGAGTTCCGCTCCTTAACATTGGGCCAGTTTTTAATCAGGCCTTCATCAATGTCTCCTCATTCTCCACCACTAGATCACCAGGGTTAACGGGTACTGTGCCGCTACAGCAAGTCCAATTTTTGGCAAGGGTGTGTATGATGCCCATAAAATATTTTCAACAATTTTACTCCCCAATTGGGAAATGTTTGTCAACCCATGCACTTAGTGTATGGGCGTTACAAGTCTAGGAGACCCGCTCCCTACATTGGGCCTAGCTTTTAATCAGGCTCTACAGCCAGTGTCAAAATCCTAACAAGGGTGGGTGTTTTAGCTGGGTGTTAAATACTTGTTATGGAAAAGGTTGAGGTTTCCCCCATAAGGAAAATGTTTGCCAGTCAACACACTAAGTGTATGGGCAGAGCGTAGCTAGGGGTTCAGCTCAGGGGGCGAGACATCTGAGTGGGCCCCTAATCTCTGATTACAAGTACGGTGATGTACTCTAATCGTGGGTATAGGGGAACCTCAGCAGATGATCCTGCTGTTGCTAAAATAAATCTCCACAAAGACCAACACTGATATTACCGCTATATTATATATACAGTCATGGCCAAAAGTTTTGAGAATGACACAAATATTTAATTTTTACAAAGTCTACTGCTTCACTTTTTCTAATGGCAATTTGCATATACTCCAGAATGTTATAAAGAGTGATCAGCTTAACAGCAATTACTTGCAAAGTCAATATTTGGCTAGAAAATGAACTTTATCCCCCAAAAACACATTTCAACATCATTGCAGCCCTGCCTTAAAAGGACCAGCTAACCTCTTTTCAGTGATTGCTCCATTAACACAGGTGTGGGTGTTGATGAGGACATGACTGGAGATCAATCTGTCATATTAAGTAAGAATGACACCACTGGACACTTTAAAAGGAGGCTGGTGCTTGGCATCATTGTTTCTCTTTTGTTAACCATGGTTATCTCTAAAGAAACCGTGCAGTCATCATTGCAATGCACAAAAATGGCCTAACAGGGAAGAGTATCGCAGCTAGAAAAGATTGCACCTCAGTCAACAATCTATTGCATCATCAAGAACTTCAAGGAGAGAGGTTCCATTGTTGCCAAAAAGGCTTCAGGGCGCCCAAGAAAGACCAGCAAGCGCCAGGACCGTCTCTTAAAGTGCTTCAGCTGCGGGATCGGGCTACCAGCAGTGCAGAGCTTGCTCAGGAATGGCAGCAGGCAGGGTGTGAGTGCTCTGCACGCACTGTGAGGCGGAGACTCTTGGAGCAAGGCCTGGTCTCAAGGAGGGCAGCAAAGAAGTCACTTCTCTCCAGAAAAAACATCATGGACAGACTGATATTCTGCAAAAGGTACAGGCAGTGGACTGCTGAGGACTGGGGTAAAGTTATTTTCTCTGATGAATCCCCTTTTCGATTGTTTGGGACATCAGGAAAACGCCTCATTCGGAGAAGACAAGGTGAGCGCTACCACCAGTCTTGTCTCATGCCAACTGTTAAGCAACCTGAAACCATTCATGTGTGGGGTTGCTTCTCAGCCAAGGGAATCGGCTCTCTCACAGTCTTGCCTAAAAACACAGCCATGAATAAAGAATGGTACCAGAATGTCCTCCAAGAGCAACTTCTCCAACCCTCCAAGAGCAGTTTGGCGATCAACAATGCCTTTTCCAGCATGATGGAGCACCTTGCCATAAAGCAAAGGTGATAACTAAATGGCTCAGGGAACAAAACATAGAGATTTTGGGTCCATGGCCTGGAAACTCCCCAGATCTTAATCCCATTGAGAACTTGTGGTCAATCATCAAGAGACGGGTAGACAAACAAAAACCTAAAAATTCTGACAAAATGAAAGCATTGATTGTGCAAGAATGGACTGCTATCAGTCAGGATTTGGTCCAGAAGTTGATTGAGAGCATGCCAGGGAGAATTGCAGAGGTCCTGAAGAAGAAGGGTCAACACTGCAAATATTGACTTGCTGCATTAACTCATTCTGTCAATATAAGCTTTTGTTACTCATATGTTTGCAATTATTATATTTCTGTCTGTGATAAAACATCTGTCAAACACACATAAAAACCAGAGGGCAGCAGATTATGTGAAAATATAATATTTGTGTCGTTCTCAAAACTTTTGGCCATGACTGTATATATATATATAAAAGAGACATATTTCCTCATCTGTGGGATCCTGCAGCCGGGGTCACATCTATCAGTGCACATTACTGACCAGTCTTGTAAAGGCACGGTCACACTTAGCGATCGCACTAGAGATCACGACAACGACACGACCTGGCGAGATCGCTAGTGCGATCGCTATGTGGTCGCTAGTTAGCTTCCAAACACATATCATCAGCGATCTGTATAACAACCTCTGCGGTTGTTGGGAAAACCTAGTCCCACCTGCGACGCTGGTAAAGTCGTTCATAAAGGGTGTCACACTCAGCGATTCAGGCTCACCAGCGGGACACCAACGACCAAAAAACGGCTCAGAACGTTCATAAGCGATCAACGACATCTCAGCAGGGGCCACATCGCTGCTACGTCACACACAGCTAAGTCACTAACGAGATCGCTACTGCGTCATAAATCGGTGACGCAGTAGTGATCTCGTTAGCGATCTCGCTTAGTGTGACAGTACCTTAAGTCTCGTTCTGAGGCACCATGAGACTTATGGCAGCTGCTTTGAACTCTTTTACAGATAGGCCGGGATCACACATGCGAGTAAATCATCCGACACTCGCATGTGAAATCCCAGCTCTGGCGCCGACACTCAGGAGTGGAGCGAGAGGCTGCATAGAGCTACATGCAGCAGCGCACTCCACTCCCGAGTGCCGGCGCCAGAGCTGGGATTTCACATGCGAGTGTCGGACGATTTACTCGCATGTGTGATCCCGGCCATAGGGTGATGCTCGGGCAACTCGCACTCTCGATGACCCAAACTGTTGAAAAGTTCAAGCAGCCACCATAAATCTACTGTGCCTCAGATAGAGACTGTAGATACAGTACAAGAGTCCAGCAGGGTCTTATCAGGAGGGAGCAGTGTCCTGTCACCTCCTCACTGCACAGAACAGACACCTCCAGCCTGTACAGGCAGAAGTCTGAGCTGTTACTTACAGCACCACTGTGTCCTGCCCTGCTCCTCTCTGCAGGAGAGAAGCAGCATGAGTCCTGACTTCTCTGCAGGAAACACCACTCAGTGTGCAATATGGGTGTGTCTGATGTATACTGGAGGCAGCTATCACAGGAACAGTTCTTGTACCCAGTGCTCGGGGAGGGGGGGGGGTGGGGGGGGCATATGCTCCTCTGCCTCTCCCTGGCACTGCCAGCGGTAGTGCAGGGAGATCTCCCTGCTCTATCACGGAGCTTAACCATATCGGCAGGCTGTGCACGCTAATATAATTAGGCCGGCGTCACACTTGCGAGTGTGATGCGAGTAAGTCGCACGACTTTCTCGCATCAACATCCGGCACGGCCGCCCGCTCTCGGACCAGAGTGTGCGGCTGCATGTATTTCTATTCAGCCGCACACTGGGGTCTGAGAGCGGGTGGCCGTGCTGGGTGTTGATACGAGAAAGTCGTGCGACTTACTCGCATCACACTCGCAAGTGTGACGCCGGCCTTAAGGGTAGTGTAGCTACGGGTGGGCCCGTGTGCGCTGGGCCTGGGGCCACCACACCCTCTGCCCCCCTGGTAGCTACGCTACTGTGTATGGGCATTCCAAGTCTAGGAGACTCGCTCCTTTAAATTGGGACTAATTTTTAATCAGGCCTTCCTCCACGTCTCGTCACCCACCACCACTAGATCACTAGGGTTAACGTGTTCCGTGCTGCTACAGCCAGTGTCAAAATCCTAACAAGGGTGGGTGTTTTGGGTGGCCTGGGTGTGGGTGTGACTGTACTTATATACACCAGTATTTACCCCCCCCCAAAAAAAAATGGCACACATGTTTCAGTGTGGTATCTCCATGCCAGCTCATATCTGTGCGTGCTCAAAGTTTGGCCAGTTTACGCCAGTTTTCTTTTTTTTCGCCTGGGTGTCACTCAAGTTATATACAGCACTATTTAGAATAAAAAAAGCCAAAAATACAGGCCACAGAATTGTCACTGTGGTATCTCCATGCCAGCTCATATATCTGCGTGCTCTAAATTTGTGCTTTTTAGGTCAGTATTCAATTTTTCCTGCTGTCTGTCACTCTAGTTATATACAGCATTATGTTGCTTTGTTAAAAGAAAACAGGCCAGATATTTTACAGTGTGGTAGATCTGTGACACGTCTCATACATCCGTGTGCTCCAAATTGGTGCATTTTAGGCCGGTAGTCCTGTGCTTTCCTGTCTGTTACTCAAGTTATGTACAATACTATATTGCTTTTTTCTATAAAACAGCCCACATATATTACATTGTGGTATCTCTGTGACACGCATCATATATGCATGTGCTACAAATTTGGGCATTGTAGGCCTACGTATTCTAGTTGTTTTGCTGTCTGTTAAGGTACTTTGTGGCAACAATTGGCTAAGCAAAAAAACATTTGTAACCACAGTCCACATATTTTACAGTGTGGGTTTCCTGCACACTTATCACATACAAGTTTGCTCCCAATTCAGCCATTTGTAGTGAACGTTTATAATATTTAAGTCCATTTTCATTTAAAAGAAATCATAAGTTGATAAAATAGTAAAGTGCAACAGTGCAAAAAAGACACCACCAGGTGTCAGTGTTTCCACATCATACACTAGTCTACCATGAGTAAGCCTATCAAAAACCAGATAATCAATATATATGTCATGGTTTGGCTGGCTCGGTTATTATAGGGTTAATTCCTGTAGCCTCACTCTGACCCTGAGTGGACTTTTTATGGCCTCCATTTAGAAATTTCCCTTGTCAGGGTACATACTCACTGGCGACGAAAACGTCCGACGCTCGCATGTAAAATCCCAGCTCTGGCGCCGGCACGTCACACACCACATGGCCAGCTAGGGTTGGTAAATGTTACAATGACATTTCCCAGTGAATGCATTTGTTTTGGTTGAAAGCAATGTTAAAGTTGAAAAATGCTTCTAAAACGCTGCATCTGAACATAGCCCAAGTGGTGGCGGAACATTTTGGTCTGGGGTTATTTATTTTGCCTTATATACAAGTCATTAACCTGGAAAGGATGTACTTTTACATATTTCCCAGCAAAATCCGTTTTGGTTTTGTTTTTGGTATGTTTTTGGTGCATCGGTAAAAATGACATGAAACTCTGACAACATTATTTAAAGCTGTGAACTAGGAGTCAGGAATGCTTCCAGAGGCAATCCCCATGATGTCCCCGTGTCATTTGAGCAGTGAAATTTCAGACGCATTTAGACCCTAAAAGGACCCCCGGGGGGATCGTGGCAAAAATACTCGGGTCTCCCATAGACTTACATTGAGCTCGTTGTTCTGTCCGAGTACCCGAGTATTCCAATCTGCTCGACCCGAACAACGAGCACCCGAGCATTTTAGTGCTCGCTCATCACTAGTAAGAACATTATACTGAGGTTTTTTTTTTTCTTCCATTTTAACCCATTTACAACATCCACCACATATGTCAGATACAAGTATATGGAGTTTATATGCCTCCTCCATGCCCAACACTGCTGCTGGTCATAACTGACAGTGGCATGTAAGTGGCGTGATATCGGTGGCAAATCGTTTTGGATGACCATGGCAACCAGGAGCCTACTGGCTGCGCTACATAGGAGGTGGTATATACTGCAATACTGGTCCATAAGGGGACTAAAAACAAAACCAAAATTATTAAAAAAAATTAAAGTGTGAATCACCCACTTTTCCCAACATGAAAAAATAAATAAATGAAAATAAATAAACCACGTTCGCAAGTCCAATATATCAAAATATGAAAGTAAAAAAAGAAATAAAAATGAAATGCCAGCGTTGTAGAAATATAAAATGTAATGGGCCTTTGAGAATAGCAAGTTTGTTTTAACTACTAAAATGTTATAATATATATATATATATATATATATAAACTGTGGTGCTAGTTCCTCAAGGCTTTCGTCCCCAAAAAATGTCATAAAATCTTTGAAAAATCATAGTTTTTTAAACTTTTGGTGTTTTTCACCCGTTTGCATCAGCCATCAAAAATGACACTGCGCCAGTCTCGACGAATCTGCCCCTATAGGTTTATCGTCGTTGCAATACTTGCACGGCACCAATTTTTTATTTAATGCTTTAAAAACAAATACCCCCACCTAAAAAAAAAAACACAAAACCTAGTGGAATTAGTTTTTTCTCTGCACTTGGCCCTTTTTTTTCCAATTTTCAGTACATTATGTGGTTTTATCTTATTCAAACCAATAACTAACTCGCCCCTTACAAATCCACATCCTCATACGGGTAAGTGGACGGAAAACTATATAATAAAACGTTATGGCTCATGGAAGACGGCGAGGAACAAAAAAAAAAACCCAAAATACCAAAAAATTAGCTGGGACAGAAAGGGGTTAAACGATTTTCCACATTTGTGGTTCGGGCGGCTTAGTCGGCCGCACTCGTATCTGCACGGAAATACGCAATAAATTATTGAGCTTTCCCATGCGGAAATTGACGTGAAGCGAGACCTCCGTCCCGGCAGGTCAATTTCTGGTCAGAAAAAACCCACATTGCCTGAGCCAAGCGGACTCTACACTAGCGAAAGTCTCCTAAGTCACATCTATAGGCAGCTGTGGCGTCAGTTACTCCATTTTGTTCCACAACTGTGCGCCATGAGCTGAGGTAACTACGCCGCGCCATAGCAACTCCCGCCACAACGACTATATACTGAGCGCAGCGAGAAGCTCCGCCCACAGGCTGCAGCAGCCGCGACGTCACAAAGGAGGCGGAGTTTATACAGTTCAGCCACGCCCTGCCCATGTGATTAGCGCATGTCCTGGAGAGATGGAGCAGCGGGGAGGTAGGTGCACGCCGGGAGGAGGAGGCTGCGGTCTGTGCGGCGGTTACAGCGGAGATTACTCAGTGTTGTGCACTTCCATGTTCTCCCTGCTGAGGAGCATAGAGCACGTGCTCCTGTAACAGGAGAATATTGGTAACATTTCAACCAGCCCCCTGTATACCACAAAAGCCCTGTGCACACCTGAGGGTGTGTCCGACTTCTCATGTGACCAGATACCTGCGTTTTTTATTTTTTTCTTGTCCGTGCTGAAAATCTGCTGCAATTAAAGCAAAGTGGATGTCATTACATGAAAACTTATGTCCACCGTGTGTTTTAAAGACGCTGCAGAACTATGCAATTTAATTATTTTTTTGGGGGGGGGAGGGTGTGCACAGAATTGTGTTAAATAAGTGTCAGATCTGCACCAAAATGAGATTTAAAAAAGGGACGGAAATTCTGCAGAAACTGAGGAGCTGTCTCGAAAAAAAGGGACCTGTACTTTTTATTCTAAAGTGAGTTTTTCCCCTTTTTTTTTTTTTTTTACCTGAAGTGAGAAAAAACACTGATGTCACTGAACAGGTATATTCAAGCATTTAAAAATATTTTTTTTTCTGGTGCTAGGTGTTTTTTTTTTTTTTTTGTACAGGTCCACTTTAAAAAAAAAAAAAAGAATTTAGCATGTCTGAAAAGTGAACTGGAGTAAGATTACTGCTGTAAGGCACGCCGAAGCTTCCCGTGGGTGTAACACCCCACCCCAACTCTGTTTTGGCAGAGATTGGACAAAACTTTTATGCAAATAGCAAAAGGTCCAAGTGTTTTCCCCAAAAACTTGGTGACTTTACCAGTCCGAATGCAATAAAACAAAACACGCTGAGTAGTATTATTCTATTCTACTCTAATATATATATATATATATATATATATATATATATAAATATAATAAAAGCACAGAAAAAAAAATTGGCTATGGCTAGAAAAGGCTAATGGGCTAGTAGGGGCAAACACATCACAATGAATGGTGCAGTGTTGAATTCTGTAGTTCCGGTTCTTTGTAGTTTATTTTTGGGTTTCTGTGTTCTTCCGGCTGTTTCCCCTTTCCTGCAGGCTTTGTTTTGCATTGCTGTCGGTCCTTATAAAACGTGATGTCTCTTCTATCCTCCACAGCTCTACCGCAGTCAGTGACGCTTAATAATGGGGTGACCATGCCCCTCCTTGGCTTGGGCACATTTCGCTTAAGGGGACTAGAAAATCTGCTCCAGGCCATAGACGCTGCGTTGGAGTGTGGGTACCGCTCGTTTGACACAGCCGCGGTCTACCGTAACGAGGCTGATCTCGGTCACGCTTTGCGCCAGCTGTTGCCTAAATATGGCTTAGGTCGCTCTGATATCTTCATCACAAGCAAGTTATCTCCTGCAGATTTAGGCCCGGGAGCCCGTGGTGCCTGTTTGAAGAGCCTGGCTGAATTAGGATTTGAATACTTGGATCTCTACCTCGTTCACTGGCCAGGGAAGCAGGGCTGGCGAAGTGACGATGTCCGTAACCAAGCGGCTAGAGTAGAAAGCTGGAAAGCCTTGGAGTGCCTATATCAGACTGGCACTGTTAAGGCACTCGGCGTGTCCAATTATACAGAGGACCACCTGGCACAGCTCCTAGGATCGTGCAGCGTGCCCCCTGCGGTGTTACAGGTGGAGTTCCATCCACGGCTCCCTCAAACCGATCTTCTCGGTTGGTGCAAACAAAATGGCGTTCATCTCCAAGCTTACTCCTCCCTGGGCTGTGGGGATCTTCTGGGAGATGCGGAAGTGTGCAAAGTGGCAACCGTGCACGGACGCACTCCTTCCCAGGTGTTACTCAGGTGGGCACTACAGCAAGGTGTTGGCGTCATTCCTAAAGCTTCTGCGCCAACGAGAATCAAGGAGAATTTTAAGGTCTGGGATTTTGAGCTGCGTAATGAGGAAGCCGAACTGCTGAAAGGCGGAGGAAGCGAGATAAGATACTGCTGGGATCCTACCGGAGTGGCGTAGCGTCATCTGGACTGTATTATCCTATTTTACTTTTCTTGGCAATGCTATTTGGCTTCACTCCAAAATCAACACCAAATCTTCCAGAGGTCTAAGGGGTATGTTCAAAAATTGCAGAAATTTCTGAAACTGAAAAATTTGCCTTCTACATCTGGATGGATTTGTGTAAGCTTTTACTAATAAATGACATGATCGTAGAAATTTTCAAAAACAAATTGCGTTTTTTCAAAAAAAAATACTGTATTTTCTTTTTTTGGGGGCGTTTTTCTTTTTTTTTTTTTTTTTTTTTTTTTTTTTCTTTTTCCCTTTTTAGTCAAAAATGGCACAAAAGATTGAACTTTTCGGAAATTTCTGCAAAGATGCTGAGGTTTTTGGCGGTTATAAAGAACCGTGACCAAAATAACGTATTGTGGCCACAGTGTAATGAACCCATTGTAAGAAGGACGGATTAATGTTAAATTCCCAACTTTATTTCAGTAATCAAGAGTTTCATATATTTTTTTGTGTGTAATCGTGGGTCAAAGAGTAACTATGAATTTTTCATTTAATATCTAGTAAATTTAAAAAAAATGTAGGACTGTCGGAACAGTCCCACAGGTCCTGAAACTCCTACAGATGGCTCAAAGAGCTGCTCTGTTACACGCTGTTCAGCAAGCATACGCACTGAGCTGAATGAGCATACGCACAGAGCAAAGTATGAGCTTGTTCCCCTCTCTGCGCATGCTCATGCAGGATCTAAGTCCTCATGCTTTCTATGTGAATTTTTGAGCAGTCTGTGTGTGAGCTCATTCACATGACCGGATTTTTGCTGCTGTAAAAAAAAAAAAAAAAAAAGCGGATGACAAGTGAGAAACAAAATCGTCTGTAGAGTTTTCTGGATGAAACTCTGAACGATTTTTTTTTCTAGACGGTCGTGTGAACCAATAATTCAACCCTATTGGTTGGTGATCTTGGGCTACAGTCACGTTTCCTACACCTTGAGAAGACTTTTTTTACCAAAATGGTACAAGGCTCCGACCCTGAAATCCACCCTACGAGTTATGTCAGCAATTGCGAAAACTTGCAAAATGATATTAACCGCAATTGTAAGCGGTAATTGCTTTAATCAAAGCTAATTCATAGTTGTGATCTCTCGCTTCCTCACACTGTATAATTACGGTACATTGGCTGAGAAAAATTGTAGGAAAAACTTCCCGCGATTAAAAATAGAGGCTATAACAATGAAGACGTAATATACTGCTGCAATGTCATGCGCTGGAGATCCGGGGAGCCGGCGATAACCTGCACGTGTACAGTAGGGTGCCAAGGAAATGCATGGTAAAAATTAAGTAGCAAGTTTTTGAAGGTCTTACCTCCTAATTTTGTTCCTTTTTGGTCATAGATATTTTATAATTTTCTTAAGATTAGTTATCATTTACTGGTTGCTCAATAGCTCATATTGCAGTTTTAAATGTTTGTTTAGTATTTATCAAAATATTTAGAGTTGAGAGTCCTAAATATTTTTCTATCTACTGGCTAACACGGTACAAAGATATACATCTTTACTGTATTTAGTATTTATCGTCATGCATATCCCGCGTTATGTATGGTATGTTATGCCGTTTACCGATCAGATTAATTGATTTTATATTTTGATAGATCGGGCGTTTCTGAACACGGCGATACCAAATATGTGTATATATATTTTTTTTCACCCTTTAATTTTCAATGGGGCGAAAGGGAGGTGATTTGAATTTTTTAGTTTGTTTTTTTTTTTTTTTTTTTTTAAATGTTAGTGGTTAAATTTTAGTGGTTATTGTGTGTACAATATTGTGGAAAATGAGAAACATGGAATAATTCACATGCTTTGAGCAAGTGGTAAATCTAAATTTAATGTCAACATATTTTACATGGTGAATCCTTATGCCAAAAGGAACAAATTTGAGGGGTAAGACTTAACCAATTTGCAAAGTTCATTTTTCCTTGGCACCCTAGTGTACAGCATCAAAGAGAATTCACCACCCAGTCTCTCTGTTAGATCATGACTGATCTGGAAATTGGACAGGTCATTATTTAACGCGCTGCCAAACTTATTCTTCCCTTTACGATACGATACAAACACAATTCCCGTGGTTATAAGAAACTGCCGCGGGGAATCAAACATATTCTTTGAGCACGCTGAAGACACTCTATTAGTACACGAGCATGGCAGATAACACCTTGTCTCACTCATCACTAATAATGACCCTTGAGCTTGGTTCGTTCTCACAACATGGCCGTTGCTACAAAGAGAAAAAGACCAGCACATCCAAGATAGTGTGAACAGGTGCCAACCAAAAAAAGCATATAACTTGAAAAATGATAACGGTTGCACCATGATTTATCAAGAATAATTTCTCTACAGCATTGATACTGCATTACTGCCATAGAAAATGGGGGGAAAAAGGGAAAAGAAGCGCTATATAATGTATATGTGAAATATTCATCTGCATCCCAAATTTTAAAGGACGCCATGACTGGCAGTTGGGTTCACATATATTGGACAATTTATGCACTAAGTACCTTATTTTTTACTGTATTTTTCATAGTGATTTTGCAGAAGAATATTTCATATATTCATAGCCCTTTTTTTTCCTATTTTCTATGGCAATATGGCCGTTGCACCAAAAAAAGGTTATACACCCCTCCACCCCCGTTCGAAGAGAATAGCTTGCCTTAGATCACATTTAAATGTCTGAGGTCGGACACAGACCTACCACAGCTTTCCAAAAGAAATCCTCACAGCCATAGGAGACCTGCGGCGAGTCTGTGCATTGTAGACCGATTTGCAGGGTGCCTGACATGGCAGTGAAGGACATGCTTTTGCCACTGTCTGGACACATACATACACTCGCCCATGTGGTACTTTGCATTGTTCGGGATCTATTTTTGGCTGAAAGATATTATTTGTTGTAAGTACATCAGCAGCATCAGATATATAAACGGAAACTATGGAAGAACAGTCTCTGGAGAAGAAAAAAAAATACACTTGGCTTTTTTTTATTAAATTTCTGTTTTCACTCCCACGAGTAAATTAGAATACACATATGCGTCCGCATATTGTCAGCGTCTTGGTCGGCTTGTCAGTTCTTTGAACGGCTGAGCAAGCAGCAGATGTCTTTGCCCATTTCTTCATTATATCCCTGGGTTCCACTTCTCCGCTCGAGGGCCAGTAACTAAAATGTCTACATTTATTTTTTAGATAGTGTAGAAAACAGTCACAGGAGCGCAAAGAAACACAAGGACAAGGTAGTGATTTCTTGAGCCCACAATGCGTTTCGACGGTAAACCGTCTTCATCAGGTAGCAATTTGCCACCTGATGAAGACGGTTTACTGTCGAAACACGTTGTGGGCTTAAGAAATTACTACCTTGTACTTGTGTTCTTTGCGCTCCTTTGACGGGTTTCTTCATTATCCTAGTCACTATCCTCCTTTGGAGGTTTATGGCTGGAGCTGCATAGGACCGCTTTCATAATTTAATCCTCCTTATTTACTGCTTTCCTGGCGCTCCACAGTGACCGCTACTTTCACTGACTTTTACATTAATTTTTTAGCAGATTCTCTCCCAGAGCCCACATCAAAAATCAGACAATCCCTGCATGTGTTGCTGCTATCAGTCGTGAGACATGCACAGCGGGGACTCGAACATATTTTTCGCAGCATTTTTCCTGCCAGGAGGCACGTCTTTAGTGCAGAAATATCTGCTGCAAATACTTAACGTGTGCACATGCTTTTAAAGCAGCACTCTGGCATTTTTTTGCTATTTCGCTGCCAGAGTTGTATCACTAATGTCTGTTCCCTGCCCCTAGTTATATACTTACCAGCCACAGTCTTCTGCTCTTCCCAGAGCCGCTCCGACCGCAGCTCCTGATTGACCAGAAGTTATAATCTCTCAATGTGAGTCCATGGGAGTCTTGTTCTGCTCTCATAGACCTACATTGAGTTGTGACTTCCGGATCACCCAGCAAGAACAGGAGCGATCCGGCAGGTGACAACTAGCGGAAGAGTCACTGGAGCGGCACTGAGAACAGAAGACTGGAACTGATGGGTATATCACTAGGGCATGGAACTTGGATATGGATTTGTGAGCAGAATCTGTTTCAAAATCCTCATCAAAAATTATGTTTGAGCATACCTTAATAGTTGGCACAAGAGAGAGCATTGTCTTCCTTCTGGAGGATCGTTAATTTATCAAAGAGCATTGATTGGCTGGGAAGACTCCCTACATGATGCCTGTGATCTCCCCAATGAGGAACCTCAATTCCCCCTTAGAGAACTCCGAAACTGAAAAACATACTAATTGGTGGCTTTATATGAAATTTGCCCATATGTATGTTTCAGAGATAGTGAAATTAGTTTGCAAGACTCATTTGGGACGGGTGTGTCAGGGTATGTTGGATAGAAAAATGGCTACAAAAAAATTAACATAATCCATAGCTATGTGAAATCGACATTCGCTGAAAGAGAGCGACCCAAACAGAAGCAAGGTCACACCAAATAATAATGGTGTAAACACGAAAGAATGAGACGAAGAAGAGGAATGGGGAGAGAGGAGAGAGAAAAAAGATGGTGATGGGGGGGAGGAACCATGAAGTCTGATATAACGGGGCAACTTGCACCCCTATAATGACGTCCATCTAACCCATATTGTTCGATCTATCTTCCTTATGGCTTAGAAAAGAGAGATTGAAAATCCAAGGACTCCAAACCTGCAGATTTCTCCATTGAACCATTAACCTCAGCGGACAATTCCTCTGTACTTTGGAGGCTGGTCATCTCCTTAACCCATTCAGACATATTCAGAGATTAAGAGGATTTCCAATGTCTCGGAATCACAGTGCGCGCAGCAGTTAAAGGGAATCTGTCACCCCATTTTTGCCCTATAAGCTGCGGCCACCGCCATCGGGCTTATCTACAGCATTCTGTAATGCTGTAGATAATCCCCCGATGTCACCTGAAAGTGAAGAAAAACGAGTTGTAAAATGCTCATCCAGGGGCGTTCCTCCGTCCGGTCTGGCGCCTCCCATCTTGTAGCGAAGCCGGCCTCTTCTTTCCGTCCCGTCGCGGCTCCTGCGCAGGCGTACTCTGCTCTGCCCTCACCAGGGCAGAGCAGTGCGCCTGCGCAGGAGCCGTGACGGGACGGAAAGAAGAGGCCGGCTTCGCTACAAGATGGGAGGCGCCGAACCGGACCGCGACTCCCTCCGTACCGGACGGCGGAACGCCTCTGGGTATTTTATAACTCGTTTTTCTTCACTTTCAGTTGACATCGGGGCTTATCTACAGCATTCCAGAATGCTGTAGATAAGCCCCTGATGGCGGTGGCCGCAGCTTATAGGGCAGAATCTTAGGAGCCCCTTTTTCTGGAACCGAAACGAGCCCGGAAACATGTTTATTCTTTATAGCTGAAAGTGCAGGAAAAAGATTCCAGGCTGCAAAAAGTACTGAGAATCCTGATCAAAACACATTTGACATCCATAGGTAGTATTCCTTGGCACATTCTGTTATTACGTGAGTAAAACCTTTTTGCAATTACTTGACATGTTCTAGAAAATGCATTGTACACCTGTTCTCACTGAAACATGGTTGATGCCCTCCGACCCTGCCTCATTCACTGCGCTGTGTTATGCTGGCCTTCATTTCACCCACACCCCTCGCAATAAACATGGTGGAGTGGGTCTTCTTCTTTCTAACAACTGCACCTTCCACCCACTCCCATCACTACCTCCTTCATCCTCGCTTCTTTTTAAGTGCATTCTGTCTGTATCTACTCTCCCTCCAACCTCCAAGTGGCCGTCGTATAAGGGCAGCGTCCACTCCCCTCCATACAGGACTGTCACGGTTACCTTATTCATTGTAATTTACATTTGTATCCTGTATGTAACCTCTTCTCATGTACAGCACCATGGAATCAATCATGCTTTAAAAATGAATATTCTATACCAAGATTTTTTTTTTTCCCTGTAATCCGGCCACTAGATGGCAGCATTGTGTACCGTGGTATGATCAATGCATCGTGCGCCTATTTGGAATTAACAAGGCTTTTATTTCGGCAATTGATACAGATTTTCAGATTAGGAAAGAAGACACTATTCATGTTTTACGGTTTATTTCTAGCAACATAGAGTGTTGTCAAACCCTTGTAATGAAGCATTCCCTCTGCCATTTCAGACAGCTTATAGCAGTAATTTACTGGGCACAGTTTTCAGCTCATAAATCAGAACTGTGCAGATTTTGGGTTCTTAGTAGAACATATGAACCTGCCAAAATGACAGTCAACGACTCATTCATATGCAAGTGTTTAGCTTCATATCTTCCTTGAACATCTAGATAACGGAATATGTGAAAGTCAGCAAATCCCTGCCGAGATGACAAATCTATATGTCCAATTAATGCAAGTGGATCTCGCTGTGCGGTTACGGCACATTACACGGATTCTTCCAGGAGTCTCCTAGGTCAGGAATTGACTGGACAGTTGTGTTGTGGTCCTGGGAGGACTGGTGACCGCACGCTGTGGGAAACGTAACCAAAGGCATTGAATGATCCTGTGTGATTAATAAACGTGACCTTTAGTTATTTATTAAAAATGCAGCTATCGATAGGCAATAAATGTGCAGGGTCAGGATCTAGGTCAGTGGAGAGATGGAAAGTGCTTCTAATGAAATAACATGTTATTGATGTATAAATTATCACAGAATATTTCCAGCTCGCTCGGTGGAAATCTTACATACAGCCAGTGACTCATAGCTTGGCCCTGGACCGACACGGGAACTGCTGGTCGTGGAGGGAAGAAATATATTTTACATGCAGCAAAAGCAAAGCTCGACCTTAAAATATAAGTGACATTTAAAAAAAACAAAAAACTTGGCAGACGTTTTGATAAATCGGGGGAGAGGAGGGTCTAGGTGCATTGACAGTTCCTAAAATAAAGTGCTTAGATGAGCGATAGCTGGCTCCCTAGACTTTCCAGTGGGGATGCCTTCAGGGCAGCGCTCTACTTGGCTCCCTAGACTTTCCAGTGGGCATGCCTTCAGGCAGCGCTCTACTGCTCCAGACTTCCCGTGCATGCCTTCAGGGCAGCGCTCTACTGGCTCTAGACTTTCTAGTGGGCATGCCTTCAGGGCAGCGCTCTACTTGGCTCCCTAGACTTTCCAGTGGGCATGCCTTCAGGGCAGCGCTCTACTTGGCTCCCTAGACTTTCCAGTGGGCATGCCTTCAGGGCAGCGCTCTACTTGGCTCCCTAGACTTTCCAGTGGGCATGCCTTCAGGGCAGCGCTCTACTTGGCTCCCTAGACTTTCTAGTGGGCATGTCTTCAGGGCAGCGCTCTACTTGGCTCCCTAGACTTTCTAGTGGGCAAGCCTTCAGGGCAGCGCTCTACTTGGCTCCCTAACTTTCTAGTGGGCATCCTTCAGGCAGCGCTCACTTGCTCCTAGACTTCTAGTGGGCATGCCTTCAGGGCAGCGCTCACTTGCTCCCTAGACTTTCTAGTGGCATGCCTTCAGGCAGCGCTCTACTTGCTCCTAGACTTTCTAGTGGGCATGCCTTCAGGGCAGCGCTCTACTTGGCTCCCTAGACTTTCTAGTGGGCATGCCTTCAGGGCAGCGCTCTACTTGGCTCCCTAGACTTTCTAGTGGGCATGCCTTCAGGGCAGCGCTCTACTTGGCTCCCTAGACTTTCTAGTGGCATGCCTTCAGGCAGCGTCTACTTGGCTCCTAGACTTCTATGGCATGCTTCAGGCAGCGCTCTACTTGGCTCCCTAGACTTTCTAGTGGGCATGCCTTCAGGGCAGCGTTCTACTGGCTCCTAGCTTTCTAGTGGGCATGCCTTCAGGCAGCGCTCTACTTGGCTCCCTAGACTTTCTAGTGGGCATGCCTTCAGGGCAGCGCTCTACTTGGCTCCCTAGACTTTCTAGTGGGCATGCCTTCAGGGCAGCGCTCTACTTGGCTCCCTAGACTTTCTAGTGGGCATGCCTTCAGGGCAGCGTTCTACTTGGCTCCCTAGACTTTCTAGTGGGCATGCCTTCAGGGCAGCGCTCTACTTGGCTCCCTAGACTTTCTAGTGGGCATGCCTTCAGGGCAGCGTTCTACTTGGCTCCCTAGGCTTTCTAGTGCATGCTTCAGGGCAGCGCTCTACTTGGCTCCCTAGACTTCTAGTGGCATGCCTTCAGGGCAGCGCTCTACTGGCTCCCTAGACTTCTAGTGGCATGCCTTCAGGGCAGCGCTCTACTGTGCATTTCTGCTCAGCGGTCAGTGGGAGTCCGAGCATCGCCAAAATTTCTAGCACATCTCTACAACAAAGTTTTTCTAAAGGACAGTGACAGTTTATATTGTGGAATGTAGTGACAGATTCACTATAAACTGTATACATTTAAATAGAACTTAGACCTGATTAGGTTGGTGTACTTACTCTGAAAATTCAGGACTGAATGACGGCATAATTCCGATATGAACATTTTACGAGCGGAATTAAAACTTTTAAAAAGGATTATACAGCAGTGATGAGCGAACGTGCTGGGATAAGATGTTATCCGAACATGCTCGTGTACTAACAGTGTCTCTACGGCTGCATGTCTCGCGGCTGTTAGGCAATCCCTGCATGGGTTGCAGCTGTCGAACAGCCTCCGGACATATTTTTCGAGTATGCCAAAGACACTCGGTTAGCACCCGAGCTTGCTCCGATAACACCTCATCCTGGCACGTTCACTTATCACTATTATACAGCCATTATTATATGGATTTTTCAAAGTAAACACTCCAGCCTCATCAGCTCTAACATCTATTTAATAATGCATACAGATTGTACTGTGAAATCAGGTGACAGATCTGATTTACAGTCAAGCTCCAAAGCCACCCTATTTGGACTTGCAGCGACTCCATTAATACATTTGTGGAGGCGACCATTAGTATTTCCCCAGCCTCTCCTGTCTTCAGTCTCCAGCAGCACTGCACCATGGTGAGTTATACAGCCAGATTCAGCACTTGCATTTTTGTTTAAATTAATATTGCTTTTTTTCTTTTTTCGCCTTCCATTAGTAGGATACACTGATTATTTTTGCTCCAAATTCGTCAAAATGATGCATACGATTTATGAATTTTGAGCAAGGTAAAAATAAAAAAGCTCTTTATTTTTCTCTTAAACCCATTTTGCAACTTTAATGAAGTAAAAAAAAAATTACACGGTCGGCTAAAATATCTCAAAATTTGAGCCAAAACATCAGTAATGAATAAAAAAAGCTAGGGTGTGATAAGCATACATTGCGTCAAATTTTGCAACTTTTCTTTCAAAAAGTTGCAATTGACGAATCAGCCAAAAAAAAAAAAAATTGGAAACCTCAAACTGTGACAACAATTGGAATAAATTAAAAAAAAAAAAAAAAAAAAAATATATATATATATATATATATATATATAAAATAGGTCGAACGCATAAAACAGCCTTAATGAATAAGGTGCAAATGAAACATAAGCCAAAAACTGTACAAAAAAACCCACGTAAATGCAATTATGAATTGGATCCATAGTGTGATATGCTTTGCTGAAAGTTGTCCTGATAAGATATAAAAAAATAAAACTAAAAACATGATTTTTTTTTTTTATTCGATGCAAATTTGAACGCAGCAGCACAATGAGCCGCAGCTCCATCTATAGAAAACAGAGTGTTGTCCCTGGTAGTAATTAAATTGCTTTGAATGCTGTATAAAATGGCTAATAAAATTATTTCATTCAGAGGTCGGCCCATTAAACATGATAAAAAAAAAAAAAACAAGTCACATTTCATTGTTCTGTGCTCTTCTTATAAAATCTGTTTTGTTCTTTTTCTTAAAGGGAATCTGTCACCCCATTTTTCGTATATCAGCTGCAGCCACCGCCATCAGGGGCTTATCTACAACATTCTGGGGGGTTTGGTCCGATGGGCGTTGCAGGTCCGGGTCTGCACCTCCCATCTTCTAGCGATGACGTCCTCTTCCTTGCTTCTACCGCGCTCCTGTGCAGGCGCACTGATCTGACCTGTTGAGGGCAAAGTACTGCAGTGTGCAGGCGCTGGGCCTCTCTGACCTTTCTCGGCGCCTGCGCACTGCAGTACTTTGCTCTGCCCTCAACAGGTCAGATAAAGTACGCC
Source organism: Oophaga sylvatica (assembly GCA_033576555.1). Lineage (NCBI taxonomy): Eukaryota > Metazoa > Chordata > Amphibia > Anura > Dendrobatidae > Oophaga > Oophaga sylvatica. Next base: position 76,240,290 of record JARQOD010000010.1, on the reverse strand, counting down.
TGCGCAGGAGCGCGACAGAAGGAGGAGGACGTCATCGCTAGAAGATGTGAGGCGCCAGACCCGGACCGCGACACCCATCGGACCTGACCCCGGGGTGAGTATAATATAACTCGTTTTTCTTATCTTTCAGGTTACATCTGGGGGCTTATTTACAGCATTACAGAATGCTGTAGATAAGCACCTCCCTAATGGAGGTGGCCGCAGCTTATATACGAAAAATGAGCTGACAGATTCCCTTTAAATACAAAAAAAATTATAGTATATCTATAGTGGCACATTGGGTAACTTCAGAGTACGCTCTCCCGTGGGACGCCCACGTCTTGCAAGACTTCATGCAGAAATTGTCATCTCAGTCGTTCAGTCCATCTTCTGGAAACCGCTACAGTGACGGTGAAAGGAAGTCACTGTTCTCCTCTGATGTAGTGCAAATGAGTACGGCCACCATGGCGTCAGCTGTGAAAAGAGAGGAACGGAATAAATTTAATATGCAAATGATCTGAGGCATAGTCCAAATTTACATTCAAAAAGGGGTTTATGTGCATCTGTCAATACAGAATATTTGGCACGACTTGCCGTCAAAATGAAAATGATTCAACCCCCAATGCAAATTAGGTTTATTAGCAAAATTTACAAACTTCTGTCGAGCAAAAACAATTTTAAATGATTCATTTCAACTAATTTATCAAGTAGTTTCTCCAAATTTATCACAAAACGCCACTTGTACTTACAACTGCTATCAGAATTATTAACCCACTTATGAAAAGCATCTTTGGTACAGCGCCTCTAGCTGTTACGACCTGCTGTCAATTTGATTCCTTACCAGACACTGGCGTCTGGCATCATTCATAAGGAATATTTAGCTAATTCTTCATTGGAAACACCAATTTAGGTATGTGTTGCAACCACTTTCTTCACATCCACAAAAAACTTTTCTACAGATTTCAGGCCATTCACCCCACTCTAGGATTTTTTAAACCGTACAGCTTTGCTGGATTTTCCTTAGTTCATTGTCCTGTGAGAAGGACCAATGCCGCCTGAGCTTCCTCACAGAAGGCATGAAGTTTTCTCCTAGGACTTCCTGATATTTGACTGAATCTATATTGCCCTCCACACACTGCAGGTTTCCAGAGCCTGAAAAAGCATAGCAGGCCCAGAGCCACCACCATGCTTCACTATAGGCAGGGTGTTCTTTTCACCGTATGCTTTCTCCTCCAGACACACTACTAATCAGTTTACTATGTTTTGCTATACCACAGAAAAGAATACTAAACCATTTGTGTCTTATATGGTTATGAGAATATTGGAGCCAACGTTTCTTGTGCTTCAGAGTTGGTAGAGAAGTCTTGGAATATGGGAATGGAGATCTTCAGCATTTAGTATTCTTCTTACTGCGCAAACTGATTACTCAGAACCTGTTGGCACCAAAGTTTGCTGCAGTTCTTCTGCAAGACCACCTGCCTCCTCAGGAATCTGGTGGCAGCTGGTGACAGATTCTTCTTTCTGCCACGTCCAGGTAGTATAACCAATGAACTGGCAAACTAGGTTTACAACTGTATCTCTAGGAACATTCAGTGTCCTTGTATCTTTCTGCATCATTTTCTTTGTTTATACAAAGTAACTATCTCTTCTCTTACCTTTTTAGACCACTCGCTCTTGAAAACCCCAAAATATTAGTGAACTGCAGGCCATTTCCCCTTGAAAATTAGTCAAGATTCCTCAGGAAAGTTGCCAGATCCTAGTGTCTGGCTACACATCTCGTTTTCAGCAGGTCATAACAGCCAAAAAGTGTTCTACTAAAAACACCTGTCATGAATGGGTTGAATAATTGAGACTGCTGTAGTCCATAAAAGTTGCATTTTTGTATTGAATTTGAAGAATTCTCGTTATATTAGTTGTGTTGAGCCATTTAAATTATTTCTTGATTTGGTTTATTACAAACAATTAAGTTTTACATTTTATTAATAAACCTAGTTTGCAATGGGGTGTTAAAATTTTGATTGGTTGTATTGTATTTCTTTGGCTGGTCCTCAGCATAGTTTACGGCATAAATGATCCACTTAGAGTGGGTACTGAAAGTATTCAGACCCTTTTAAATTTTTCACTGTTTCATTGCAGCGATTTGGTAAATTCAAAAAAGTTCATTTTTTTTCTCATTAATGTACACTCTAAGAGCACAGTGACCTCCATAATCCTTAAATGGAAGAAGTTTGGGACCACCAGAAGTCTTCCTAGACCTGGCCGTCCAGCCAACGTGAGCAATCGTGGGAGAAGTGCCTTGGTGAGAGAGGTAAAGAAGAACCCCAAGATCACTGTGGCTGAGCTCCACAGATGTAGTAGGGAGATGGGAGAAAGTTCCACAAAGTCAACTATCACTGCAGCCCTCCACCAGTCGGGCCTTTATGGCAGAGTGGCCCAACGGAAGCCTCTCCTCAGTGCAAGACATATGAAAGCCGCATAGAGTTTGCAAAAAAAAAACAAAAAACACATGAAGGACTCCCAGACTATGAGAAATAAGATTCTCTGGTATGATGAGATGAAGATAGAACTTTTTGGTGATAATTCTAAGCGGTATGTGTGGAGAAAACCAGGCACTGCTCATCTCCTGCCAATACAATCCCAACAGTGAAACATGGTGTTTTTCAGCTGCAGGGACAGGATGACTGGTTGCAATTGAAGTAAATATGAATGCAGCCAAGTACAGAGAGATCCTGGATGAAAACTCTTGCAGAGTGCTCTGGACCTCAGACTTGGCCGAAGGTTCACCTTCCAACAAGACAATGACCCTAAGCACACAGCTAAAATAACAAAGGAGTGGCTTCAGAACAACTCTGTGACCATCCTTGACTGGCCCAGCCAGAGCCCTGACCTAAACCCAATTGAGCATCTCTGGAGAGACCTGAAAATGGCTGTCCACCAACGTTCACCATCCAACCTGACGGAACTGGTGAGGATCTGCAAGGAAGAATGGCAGAGGATCCCCAAATCCAGGTGTGAAAAACTTGTTGCATCGTTCCCAAGAAGACTCATGGCTGTACTAGCTCAAAAGGTGCTTCTACTCACTACTGAGCAAAAGGTCTGAATACTTATTACCATGTGATATTTCAGTTTTTCTTTTTTAATAGACTTGCAAAAATTTCTACATTTGTTTTTTTCAGTAAAGATGGGGTGCAGAGTGTACATTAATGAGAAAGAAAATGAACTTTTGAATTTACCAAATGGCTGAAATGAAACAAAGTGAACCCACTTTCCGAACCCACTGTAACATAACAGAAGTTCCCTTTTTATATCTGTTCCCTGGTACATCTGAAAATCTCTGACCATGCACAGTTGCAAATGTCTAATGTTACAAGCTAGAAGTACGGTCAGTTGTGCACGTGTCAGCTCGTCAGCGCAGATTGACCACAGACATTTTTGTAAACAGATAATGTAAATCTGATCTATATAGAGGGAAACACTAGGAACACACAGACCTTGATGGAAAAAAATGAAGTATCAATTGGAAATGGAATTCCCGTCACTACACCTGTAGATAAATTCCCAGAGGGGTAGAATTTCCAAAATGGGGTCAATTGAGGGGGATTCTGCTCTTCTGGCACTTTGTTCTCCAGGAGCCCAATAGCGCTCTGTCCCTCTCGAGTGTCGCCGTGTGGCTAAGTAGTACTGTACATCCTATGCGGTACTGCCACGTTCAGAAATTGTGGGCCAAATTTTGGTGCCATTTTTAACGATTTTCCAGTGTGAAGATGTAAAATTTGGAGCTAAAGCAAAATTTTGGTGCGAAAAATGTAATTATTTTTTCTTCACTGCTAAATGGTATAAAATTCTGTGACACACCTGTGGTGTCAATATGATCACTGCATCCCTAGATGAATTTATTCAGGACTGTAGTTTGTAAAATGGGGTCACTTTTGGGAGGGTTCTGCTGTCCTGGCACCTCAGGGGCTCTGCCAGTGGGTTATGGCACCCTCATCAGTCCATCAAAATCTGCACTATAATATGGTGCTTCTTCCCTTCTGAACTTTGCACTGTCTCAAAAGTAGTTTTTGACCACATATGAGGTATTGGTGTACTCAAGAGAAATTGCACAACAAATTGTAAAATCCATTTTCTTCTGTCTACCCTTGTGAAAATTAAAAATTTGGAGCTAAAGTAACTTTTCTGTGATTTTTTTTTTTATTTTCACAGCTCAATGTTAAATTCTGTGAATCACCCGTGGATTCAAAGTTCTTACCACACCTCTAGATAAGTTCCTTGAGGGGGTCTAGTTTCCAAAATTAGGTCACTTGTGGAGGGTTTCCACGGTTTAAAACATATCAGGGGCTCTCCAAACGCAACATGGGGTCCGCTAAAGATTCCAGCCAATCAAGTGGCGCTCCTTCCTTTCCGAGAGCCCAAACAGTAGTTTCCCCCATAAATGGGGCATCGGCATACTCAGGAGAAAATGTACCCCAAAATTGCTGTACAACTTCTCCTATTACCCTTATGAGAATGAAAAATTTGGGGCTAAAGGAAAATTTGTGGGAAAATGTAATTTTCCTTTTCTTTCTTCCACATTGCCTTAACTCCAGCGATGCACCTAAAGGGTTAATAAACTCTTTGAATGTGTGTTTAGCACTTTGAGGGGTGCAGCTTTTTTTTTTAGAATGGTGTCGCATTTGGGTGTTTTCTTTCATATAGGTCCCTCAGTCACTTCAAACGTGAGGTGGTCTCAAAAAAACAAAAAAAAAAAAAAAAAAAGTTTTGTTTGAAAAATTAGAAATTACTGAAACTTTTAACCGGTCCGGCTTAACAAAAAAAAAAAAAGATTAAAAAATGATGCTGATGTATAGACATGTGGGAAGTGTTAATATAACTATTTAGTGTGACATAACTCTTGTTTTATGCCGATTTCAGACTCAGCGTTTGGTGTGGGCTCCGGCGCTGAGCCCGCACCTTTCCGGGCACGTCAGCTGATATATACAGCTGACATGTGGGTCACCAATGAGTCGGCATGACAACCAGAGTTCTCCAGCAGACCTCTATGGTTGTCACAGCCGGATTGCTAGCTATGAGCGCCGCCCTGTCAGCAATTCTGCTATATACAGGCGATCTGATCATTGTGATCATCTGTATGTAGCAGAGCCAATCGGGTTATGGCAGCTTCTAGTCTCCCATGGAGATTATTGAAGCATGCAAAAAGTAAAACACGATCTATCAATATATAAAAAAAAAAAGAATTAACCCGATCGTTAAACTCTGTAACGAGAAAAAAGTCAAGAAGCCAGAATTAAGTTTTTTTGTTCGCCGCAATATTGCATTAAAATGCAATAACGGGCGGTCAAAAGATCGTATCTGCACCAGAATGGTATTAATAAAAACATCAGCTCGGCACACAAAATATGTCCCTCACAAAAAAAGGCACATTTAAAAAAAAAAAAAAAAAAAAACAACAAACTTTGGATTTTTTTGTCACCACTTAAATAAAAATGAACCTATACATGTTTGGTGTCTATGAACTCGTAACGACCTGAAGAATCATAATGGCAGGTCAGTTTTAGCATTTAGTGAACATGCTAAAAAAAACAAAAACAAAAACTGCACTTTTTTTTTTGCAATTTCACAGCACTTGGAGGTTTTTTTCCTGTTTGAGTACATGATATGTTAAAACCAATGGTGTTGCTCAAAAGTACAACTCGTCCCGCTCTCTCGTCCTGTACCTGTCGTGACTTGTATTGATTAAGATTATTGTACTTGTTTTTTCATTATGTATACCCCTTTTCACATGTAAAGCGCCATGGAATAAATGCGTAATAACAATAAAAAATACTACTACTACTACTACAAGCCCTCACATGGCCATATTGACCAAAAAATAAAAAGTTATGACTCTGGGTAGAAGGGGAGCAAAAAAAAAAATGCAAAAAACAAAAATACCTCTGGTCGTTAAGGGGGTTAAAGAGCATAAGTTTGAAAATTGTGAAATTTTCAAAGTTTGCGCCAAGTTTACGATATTTTCACAACTAAAAACGCAAATTATACTGAACAAGTTTTACCACTAAGAAAGTACAATTTGTCACTTAAACCCCCCCCCCCCACACACACACACACAATCTCAGAATCACTGGGATCCCTTGAAGCGTTCCAGAGTTAATACCACAAAGGGACAGTGTTCAGAATTGGAAAATTTGGCCTGGTCAGGAAGGTGTAAAACAAGCTGGGGGGTGGGGGAGAGGGGATGAAGGGGTTAATTACCATGTTTTCACCATGCAAAATAAGAATAAAAAGATACTCCCATTCTGGTGCCGTTCGTGTTAAGCCATGTTAGTACTGCAGTCAAAAGAAGAAGTCCAAGTAGTGGACAACCCCTTTAAGGACGGTCTCTACAGGATATCTCGGGGACTTTTCACAGAATGCTGTTCTAAGTTGATGACGTTTTTATGCCCTTGTTTACATTCACATTTAAAGACAATGCATCTCCTAGGTACTTTCCACATGAGAAGTCTGAGCAGGTTCTCCAAGTCTAAAGGCTGGGTCTCACATAGCGATACACCAGCGATCCCGACAACGATCAGGATCGCTGGTGTATCGCTATATTATCGCTGCTGAGCTGCCAAACAGGCAGCTCAGGGCAGCGATCAGCACAGCGACACTGCGGGTAAACATCGCTAGTTACCCGCAGTGTACCTTGGATACCAGCGCCCTAATGCAGGGAGCTGGTAACCAAGGTACACATCGGGTTTCCAGGCGCTGCGCGGTGCCTGGAAACCCGCTGTGTACCTTGGTTACCAGCTCCCTGCGTCAGGGCGCTGGTATCCAAGGTACACAGCGGGTTTCTAGGCACAGCCCAGCGCCTGGAAACCCGCTGTGTACCTTGGTTACCAGCGGATCGCTGGTCTCCCGCCTGTCACACGCAGCGATGCGTGCCTGTCAGCGGGAGACCAGCGATCAAAAAAATGTCCAGACATTTCAGCGACGATCAGCGATACCCGGCAGGGGGGCTGATCGTCGCTGAATGTCACACACAGCGATATCGCTGGGGAGATCGCTGCTGCGTCACAAAACTAGTGACTCAGCAGCGATCTCGCTAGCGATATCGCTATGTGAGACGGGGGCTTAAGGTCAGTCGTAAGACAATTATCTCACAACTATGAATGATTACTGATGACCTGACAACTCTCAGAACTTCTTAGTAAGTTAGCAGCATCCTTCACTTCTGTATAGAGTTGGCCAACAAGCAGCAGCTCCATGAACCTCACCTTGGAAGCTGCACCTTATTTCAGTCTGCACACGGTTCAAGGTGATAACGCATCAAAAGGTGACAAATGTGCTAAAACAACAGGAGCTTGTTGACAACCAGGTTTTTCCCTGAAAGGCATCATCTACCTCCAAGGACCTGCACTGGCACGTAGGGAGAGGTACATCGGTGCAAGGTGGGGACAGGAGGCCACAAAAAGATTGATTTAAGGACATTATGTAAAGTGCAAAAGTATATTGGAAGATCAAGAGGAACGATAAATGCACACATGGTGAAAATGGGCACACATGAAATACAGGTGCAAGTCAATAGCTAATATCAAATATACCAATGATGGGTGTACTTATGTCCGTGCACAATCTCAGTTTACCTATATTGAAAATAATCAATCTGTACACCAGGTTGTCATAGAAAGACAATAATGAATAATAATGTATAGTTTCCGCCCTGTGACAAAGGCTCTGCCAAAACGCGCGTCAGGGTGGACACGTCCATTCAGTAGCCCTGGTATATATGTAGTGATGCTTATCCCAAGGTGACTTACTTCTTGGAATTATGTGCTATACATGTATCATTGTCAATGCTTTGAATATTATTTATGGACATTAGACCATTTCTTTTTTTGTTTGCTCTCACATAACATAATGGTCTGATAGACATAAAAGCGCCATGGAATAAATAGCGCTATACTAAATAATAATAGCCAACCCAGACACAAAAATAACTTGTAATGGCGGAGTGGGTGCGGTTGGTGCTAAAAAGAAACCTGTAAGTTTTTTTTTTTTAAATTAATGGCACACTGCAGTTTTAGACCTATATATATTTCGGCAAGTAAGTTGTGCGGAGACGGCCCCTTTAAGCATTAGCACCGGATCCTGTATTATGTGATTTGTATTACTGTTCATGCCTTCTGCAATTATTTCTTAGATTATGACTGGACTACCTTATTAAGGCATTTCACTTTTTTTTTGCAAACATATGGCTTTTTTTTTTTTTTGCAACATTTATTTGTGGCAAAAAAAATAAATTGCCTCCAGATTTAGGCTGTAAGGGGCTGGGAGGTGGAGGAGGTTTTTTTTGGTATTGTTTTCACACACATTGGAGCTTTTTTAATTTTTTTTTTTGCGTCCTTACCATTTTCCCCCTAAACGAGCGAGTTCAAGGTTTGGCGTTGGACTAATTGGATGAGTGCTGGATGGCTTCTACTTGGAGCAAAAGTATTTTATTCCACTGCACCAACCAGGTTTAGGGATGGAGTATCTCCAGTCAGTGAGTGCAGGTTTTTCATGTGGAAGGTATTCTTCTCTGATACATTTCTCTTTGGAAGCAAATATTGCAATTCTGCACCTCTAAACTCAGTAGTTGACCGGATGTCGCCTCAGATACTTTTCGTCTGTCCTTCTCTAAATTTGAACACAATTTCTGCCTGCAAGGCTTTAACTCTACATAGTAAAGAACTGAATGACAGCTCAGAAGCGCCATTACCTGACTCCACTCCTCCGCAGAGAACGGTTAATCCTTCTCACTCTCCGACTCGCCCTTCGCTTTGCTCTTCCATCGCAATACATTAAGAATCATGTCCCGTATACTCTTGCTTCCAGACATCTGAGCAGCGGCACCTGCGCTTTTAGGACGAGGAAGACCCTGGGGGGGGGGGGGACAAAATTTAGTGACCAAATTGTATTATACAAACCTGACAAATAATTATAGTAATATATTGATTATTGGCATAGATCTGCTTTTGAATAGTAGATACGGCTGGTTCTGTGGTATAACCGTGAGCATTAGTGCTGTGCAGAGGTCACAGTGACATCTGTATGGTGAAGCCTAAAAATCACCCCACCACATAAGAAGAATCCAGTGCTTTAAAATTGTATGTATAGAGGAGCCTTGCTGCACATATTGCAATGTGGTCTGAGAATCTAACAGCAGGTTTTACTATGTAATCCAAGACTAGTGTGACATGAGGCAAAGACACAGATTTCAGTGATATATCACTTACCCAGTGTTTTATCAGCAGGAGATTATCACTACAGCACTAGGTGTCTCGTGCCTCCAGGTCCAACCATACCCTCACCATGGATTGGTAGCTTTCTGTCTATAATGTATGTTGACAGGTAGCAGTCAGTCGGGCGGAAGGGTGTGGTTGGACCTGGAGGCATGATACACCTAGTCTTGTAGTGATAAAAGTGTTTTAATCAGCAGATTATTAAAACAAACAGTTTCATAAGTGACACACTGCTGGAATCAGGCTCTCTGCCCCTACATCATGCTACTTTCGGATTGCATAGTAGAAATCTGCCAACAGATTTCCTTTAAAGCAACTCTCCGCACTGGCATTGAAAAGAGACCAAACATTCATCATGTATAGTCTCTGTACCCGATGCCCTCTGTTTGCCTCCTGCGGTCTACTCGACGGAGCCCGTATTCTCCCTGCATCCAAGATGGGAGCTGCAGTGGCCGAGGGAATAGAGACAAGTCTAAACCACAAGAAAGACGAAGGCGGCATGGTTTAGACTTGCTACTGTACTCCTCATTCCACTGCAGCGGCCATAATGGATGTTGGATGACCAGAATGCCAGGCTCAGTGTAGGAGGCAAGACCCAAGGTACCAGGTAGGGCAACTATACATGACGAATGCAGCCACTTTCAGTGCCAGGGTGGAGGTGGGATTGAGTTGCTTTAGGTTACACCTCCTGGTTGTGGAGTCTCTCATTTTTCAATAAAATGGCTTCTAAATTCTACATTTGGAACCAAACTTGATAGTTTTACACAGAGATGAGGAACAGATCAGCAGCACATCTTACAGGTGATGCTTTCAAGAGAACGGAGAAATGACATTTTATAATCCAGCATTGATTACCGTGAAGCTTTGGTCAAATTCATCACTCATTCTCCTCAATTCTCGTCCATACCGAGCGGCAACCATTAGGGAAGATGGAGCAGAGCGAGAACGTGAACGGAACTGGTTGAGCTCGCCCACGGGGTCCGTCTCCAGCGCCTCAGATGCGGATTCTGTCCGAATGCGAGGTTCTTTTCCTGTAAAAAAAATAAAATGATAATGCCATTTATATAAAAAAAATATGAAATGTAAATCAGTTTGCAACATTTCTATCCAGCAGAGCTACAGCCAGTGTAAAGCAAAGAGAATGCAGTAAGTACACTCCTACCCCAGGCTGGGGAATAACCGCAAGCTCAGTAATTTGGACCATAACTAGGAAGCAAGCAGACTCGCTCCACTGGTCCAGGTCTGCCCTTTGATAAACCCGGCAAAAAATGAAAGGTTTTAGGATTGTATTAATACCAAGTTTCGTTTAGATGCACAGTCACACAGTCCAGATTCTTTGCAGACATTTCTGCCACATTCATCTGAATAGACTTTGCAGAAAGCAGCGCACCTGCTCCAGAATCAAATCCATTTGGAAGTAAAAAAAAAAAAAAAAAAAAGAATATATAAATAATTTTTGATTGGCAGAAATTTCGGCAGCAAAAGTAAAGTGCGATTATTATCTATATATTACACATCAATGGATAAATTGAATCAGGGAGCGGTGGACAAAAATACAAGATTTGTTTGGTTTGACAAACGGCGGCTCAGCGTTGTGCAGGAAAACGGTCGTCCACTACTTTAATGTTGATGTCTATTCCTGAGATAGGTCATCAGTGTCAGATCGGTGTGGGGGTACAAGCTCAGTACACTGAGCAGTGGCTACTAACAGGTACTGTAAATATGCTGCTATTCTCCCCAACAGGAGCCGATCTGCAGCACCCAGAAGCAGCTACTAAGCAGCGATCAGAGCTGTGCCATTTACATCCCCCTCCAATCCCACATGGACATCTATCCTAAGAAAGAATATACATCAGTGTAGAAGTAGTGGACAACCCCTTTAGAGCTATCCCTTTAATTCATTCCTCTGATATGCACATGTGGGGTACATAATCTTTTTTTGTACGGTCATAGAAAAAAAAAAAAAAAAACAGTTGCAATCTCCTTCTCATTTTCAATACTGATGGAAACAACGTACTCGCAGCACGACTCTTCCTGCAGCGACAGCTTATTGAAGTCAAATTGCAGCTTTTTTGCTGCAAAAAAAATCACAATAAGGCTGAAGTCACACTGGCGACTAAATCGGACGACTGCAATGCGATGAAATATCGCATTGCAGTCGGACCTATGTTAATCTATGGAGCAGCTCCCAGTATCAGATTTTTTGTGGTCCGTTTTAAACGTCCGAGTGCAATCGCAGCATGCTGCGATTGTCAACGATTGTGGGTCGACTGTCGCCAATGCAAGTCTATGGGAGCGATGAAAAATCTGATTACAAACGGACTGCATGTGTGACTTGCGATTAAATCGCATCAGTGTCCTTTAGAAAAGCCGGCAATTCATCCCTGCCTATACTGTAAAAGCACACTGACAGGTTTAATAAAGAATCGAATCAATACATATCCACACATAGAATCCACATATATATATATATATATATATATATATATATATATATATATGTCATTGTGACATATATATATATATATATATATATATATATATTTATAGTTCTTACACTTCTACATACTGTAATAGCCGCTAATTCAATTGCCGGCTTTAGTGAAATCCCAGAAGCCGACATGAAATGATACATTGTTTTGACACAGTTAACCATGTCATTTCAAGTATTTTGATATATGTTTTAAACTTACAATTACATAAGTATATTTGTACAAAATTTCAGACATGTAGGGGTTAATTAAAGGTGTAAATTCGTTGTTAAAAAATGGGTTTTTTTACAACGAATTTACACCTTTAATTAACCCCTACATGTCTGAAATTTTGTACAAATATACTTATGTAATTGTAAGTTTAAAACATATATCAAAATACTTGAAATGACATGGTTAACTGTGTCAAAACAATGTATCATTTCATGTCGGCTTCTGGGATTTCACTAAAGCCGGCAATTGAATTAGCGGCTATTACAGTATGTAGAAGTCTAGGAACTATAAATATATATATATACACATGTCACAATGACATGTGTATATATATATATATATGTTTTCTATGTGTATATATCTATTCTTTCTATTGTGATTTAAATACTATTCTTTTGGATCCATTATATGTCATTTTTGCAAGCCTGCGAGAAATTCTCGCAAGTCGGATGTAAATCGGATGTGACAACTACGGTCAGATGCGACTAAATCGCATCAACTACAAAAAATCGGATGCTAGTCGCATCAATGTTCATGAAATTTTAATCCGATTATCGACCGACTAAAACGGTCAGCTTTTTTAGTCGCTGTGTGTGATTCCAGCCTAAAATGCGTAGTTTTGATTTTGCAAAAACATGTTCTTTTCCTATGACACGAACAAAATGCATGGATAAACTATTTTTTTAGGCAGCTTGTGGGCGTGAAAAACTAGGTACCAGGGTTACAGCGCTTCTACCCACAAAGGACACCTAGAAGATTGAGTTTCAGGAGGGTCAGAAGATCACCGACAGGATCCTAAGGACCAAAAGAAACCAAAAGGGGCGAGTACTTAAAAAATTAAAAAATTTTAAGCTTGGCATGCTTAGTCTCCTTAGAATGACATTTTATTTCAAAGCTTTGAGCATTTTTGTATTACAGCAGTTATCCAGGAATAACATATTGGATAGGTCATCAATATCAGATTTCTGGGTGGTCCGACACCAAACACCCCCAAAGATCAACTGTTATCTGTTCCCATGTTGAAAAGATGCATACGATGTGCTACAGAGTATACATATTAGGAAGATCCGAACGGGGACTATAGGGAGCGACCTAACCGGTCGGTACGGTGCCGTTCACGGCCGGCTTCTCCCAGTTCCACTCCAGTTGATTGACAGTTTTCTGCTCGTGCATTTACATAGGAAAAGACCAGTCAATCAATTGGAGCAAGGCGGAGAGCTGGCCGGGAACCGCTACAGATAGGTCAACAATATATTAGGTCATAGTTACGTCAGTCCTGGCAACTCCTTTAAGGCTGGAGTGATAAAGACAACAAACACTTTTCTGTTAAGCCTAGTAGAAAGCAAGCAAACAAAAGCCGCAGATTTACTTTTGCCTCGTCTCAAGTTAGGAGAACTCCTATTTCCTTGTGTCTCTGGATAGCGTTGAGGAATTGGTCCGTGGAGAGTTGCACCTTGCTCATTTGGTGGGAATTCTTCTATGGAAAACATAGAGGATGGAGAAGGGTCTGCCATCTGTGGGATCAGAAAAGAGAACATAAAAGTTGGAGCCATGTATAATCTGGGAAGTCTATTGCCAAACAGAATGGCAGGAAGCCACAAGAGATCAGGACAAAAATGTTTAAAAGTTTATATAATATGGACGTGTACGAGATCACTTATGTCCGCTAACCGAGGAAACACAAAGAGTGTATATTGTGAACAAACGACATAATGACACTTATTCACCGTACAGATGCATCGATCCAAGTAGTGTTCCACCCAAGAATTCGCTCATAGACTCCACATAGAAATGATTCTTTACTGTATTCAGAATCATATGTAAAAGACTCGAGGTCCCACAGTAAAGATCAAAAGGGGCTCGTTATTAGGCTGGAGTCACATACCAAAACCTCACAATATAGTGGCCAGTGTCCCCATGTAGCTCCAACCTTACAGTGCTGGGAATTTCCTACCAGTGTTACACTTCTAGCTTCTCCCCTGGCTGATTACCAAGGCAAACGACCTGTCAATCAGCCAAGAAAGGGGTCGCTAAGTAGAGGGAGAGGATAAAAGTTTCTGACTGGCTCTCTTAAAAAGGTTTTGGCCACCTTTGGGTTTCATTAAAAATTTTGCATTGTTTGCCTTCTATTGCTGACTACTGAATGAGTTAGCGAATGGCTGGTTTAGACTGTCTGACCCGTGGCTATAAACGACCATCAATCAGCTACAAAAGGGTCGATTAGTGGTCATTTACCACAATGTTTAGTAAGGCCAACCTCACAGAGGGAAAGCCAATAGCTTCTGTGCACAGGCCGTCATCGTTCTGACAGCATATACACTAGATGTGCTCCTGAGAATGAATAAATAAAATAAATAGATATACACACACACATACACATTTTTTAAGCCTGCTTGAAAAAGAAAACAAAAACATTTCAACTGAACGTTTTGCTCATTTGTTGGGCGATCAGCAGCCTGTTCACACTGGCCGCTTATTAGAATATATGTTCGTAGGAAAACTCTTACGTGATACTAGCGCGGTGTAAATCCAGCCGAAGAATTCTCCAGGGAGCTTGTACTGAGAAGATTCTCAACCTCTCCCATCTGCCATTTATGGGCCATCTCCTGCCTGTTTTAGGATCATCTGAAAGTTCTGCTCAACTTTGATGTGGTCATAAATGAGCTCAGTAGAAGGGCAGGTGCAGACGAGCGCATTTTCAGTCCTAGTGTAACCCGACAAATCATCCGATCGCACTTGGACCAATGCTAGTCTATGGAGTCGTGCACCTATCGGATGTTTTCCTTGGAGCGCTATCTCGGCCACGTTTGCCGTACACAGGAGAGCTCGTTACCGGTCATCTCTGGGACAATACGAGGATCAGCGGTCCAATATCAGACACGCTGGATCCTTCTCTCCCCCGACATCATGTGCTGAGGGCCCCCACATACATGGGGCCGCAGTGCTCAGACTGACCGCGGTCTCGTGTATCACTGACACTGTCACGCTCAGGTCTACAAAGCCGCAACCAGTCTGCACTGCAGTCAGATCGCAGAGCGATGAGCACCGCCGTCTGAACGCGCCCGTAGACCGTCAGCGGTGGAGGCGGACATCAGCCTAGTGTGCACGGGGCTTTACAGCCAAAGAGGAGGGAAACAAACAGGACAAATTTTTAATGAAACCCAATTACAGAAATTGTGTGCGCTGCTCCGCTGCCAGCATCATACATGGGACCAGCACAATGTCCATAGCGCACTGCCATCCACCTCTATGGGGCACACTACACCTCCTGCCACACATGCGCAGTGTCAGCCCTCACTGGCGGCCAGTCCCCTGCCCGGCTCAGTAATGGCGGCCCCCGCTCTCCGTGTCCCCGGCCCATACCTCCTCCGCCGCCATCCGGTCAGTACAGCCTCTGTCGCCGGGCGCCGCCGCTCTCACTCTCCTCCCGTGTCCTGCAGGCGACGTCTCATCGCTCCTCCCCCAATAGATGTTTACTTCCCTCCTTCCTTCCGGGTTCTCTCACAATCTCCGCCCCCTGCCGCTGTTTCCTGGGTAATTACTTTCTGCCTCAACCAATCCGAGCTCCATGCTCCAGAAAGCGCCGCCCATCGGTCCTGTGTATACGTCCCACGTGACATAGAAACAACCGGTAACCATGATAACGCGGAGCCTTCGAATGCAGACAGTTAAGCGAGGTCATGTGACCAGACTGGAAGAGAGAAAAGGGAGATGGAGTAGTGTAACCTGCAGACGGAGGAGAGGAGGAGACAGCATGGGAGGGGAGGACTGTTATGAGAGACGTGTACGAGAGGAGTGTTATGGGGGATGTGTAGTAGAGGTCTGTTATGGGGGATGTGTAGGAGAGGACTGTTATGGGGATGTGTAGTAAGGTCTGTTATGGGGGATGTGTAGGAGAGGACTGTTATGGGGATGTGTAGAGAGGACTGTTATGGGGATGTGTAGGAGAGGACTGTTATGGGGGATGTGTAGGAGAGGAGTGTTATGGGGGATGTGTAGTAGAGGTCTGTTATGGGGGATGTGTAGGAGAGGACTGTTATGGGGGATGTGTAGGAGAGGTCTGTTATGGGGATGTGTAGGAGAGGACTGTTATGGGGGATGTGTAGGAGAGGTCTGTTATGGGGGATGTGTAGGAGAGGTCTGTTATGGGGGATGTGTAGGAGAGGACTGTTATGGGGGATGTGTAGGAGAGGACTGTTATGGGGTTGTGTAGGAGAGGACTGTTATGGGGTTGTGTAGGAGAGGACTGTTATGGGGGATGTGTAGGAGAGGAGTGTTATGGGGGATGTGTAGTAGAGGTCTGTTTATGGGGGATGTGTAGGAGAGGACTGTTATGGGGGATGTGTAGGAGAGGACTGTTATGGGGGATGTGTAGAGAGGACTGTTATGGGGATGTGTAGGAGAGGACTGTTATGGGGGATGTGTAGGAGAGGTCTGTTATGGGGGATGTGTAGGAGAGGTCTGTTATGGGGGATGTGTAGGAGAGGACTGTTATGGGGGATGTGTAGGAGAGGTCTGTTATGGGGGATGTGTAGGAGAGGACTGTTATGGGGGTTGTGTAGGAGAGGACTGTTATGGGGGATGTGTAGGAGAGGAGTGTTATGGGGGATGTGTAGTAGAGGTCTGTTATGGGGGATGTGTAGGAGAGGACTGTTATGGGGGATGTGTAGGAGAGGACTGTTATGGGGGATGTGTAGGAGAGGACTGTTATGGGGATGTGTAGGAGAGGACTGTTATGGGGATGTGTAGGAGAGGACTGTTATGGGGATGTGTAGGAGAGGACTGTTATGGGGATATGTAGGAGAGGACTGTTATGGGGATGTGTAGGAGAGGACTGTTATGGGGGATGTGTAGTAGAGGTCTGTTATGGGGATGTGTAGGAGAGGACTGTTATGGGGATGTGTAGTAGAGGTCTGTTATGGGGGATGTGTAGGAGAGGACTGTTATGGGGGATGTGTAGGAGAGGACTGTTATGGGGGATGTAGTAGAGGTCTGTTATGAGGGATGTGTAGGAGAGGACTGTTATGGGGGATGTGTAGGAGAGGTCTGTTATGGGGGATGTGTAGGAGAGCACTGTTATGGGGGATGTGTTGGAGAGGTCTGTTATGGGGATGTGTTGGAGAGGACTGTTATGGGGATATGTAGGAGAGCACTGTTATGGGGGATGTGTTGGAGAGGTCTGTTATGGGGATGTGTTGGAGAGGACTGTTATGGGGATATGTAGGAGAGGACTGTTATGGGGGATGTGTAGTAGAGGTCTGTTATGGGGAGTGTGTAGGAGAGGACTGTTATGGGGGATATGTAGGAGAGGACTGTTATGGGGGATGTGTAGGAGAGGACTGTTATGGGGGATGTGTAGGAGAGGACTGTTATGGGGGAATGTGTAGGAGAGGACTGTTATGGGGGATGTGTAGGAGAGAACTGTTATGGGGGATGTGTAGGAGACGACTGTTATGGGGGATGTGTAGGAGAGAACTGTTATGGGGGATGTGTAGGAGAGAACTGTTATGGGGGACGTGTAGGAGAGGACTGTTATGGGGATGTGTAGGAGAGGACTGTTATGGGGATGTGTAGGAGAGGACTGTTATGGGGATGTGTAGGAGAGGACTGTTATGAGGTATATGTAGGAGAGGACTGTTATGGGGGATGTGTAGGAGAGGACTGTTATGGGGGATGTGTAGGAGAGGACTGTTATGGGGGATGTGTAGGAGAGGACTGTTATGGGAATGTGTAGGAGAGGACTTATGGGGGATGTGTAGGAGAGGTCTGTTATGTGGGGATATGTATGGAGAAGGAGTGTTATGGGGATGTGTAGGAGAGGACTGTTATGGGGTTATATGTAGAGAGAGGACTGTTATGGGGATGTGTAGGAGAGGACTGTTATGGGTATATGTAGGAGAGGACTGTTATGGGGGATATATAGGAGAGGACTGTTATAGCGATATGTAGGAGAGGACTGTTATGGGGATATATAGGAGAGGACTGTTATGGGGAATTGTAGGAGAGGACTGTTATGGGGATATATAGGAGAGGACTGTTATGGGGGATGTGTAGGAGAGGACTGTTATGGGGGATGTGTAGTAGAGGTCTGTTATGGGGGATATATAGGAGAGGACTGTTATGGGCGATATATAGGAGAGGACTGTTATGGGGGATGTGTAGGAGAGGACTGTTATGGGGGTTGTGTAGGAGAGGACTGTTAAGGGGGTTGTGTAGGAGAGGACTGTTATGGGGGATGTGTAGGAGAGGACTGTTATGGGGGATGTGTAGGAGAGGACTGTTATGGGGGATGTGTAGGAGAGGTCTGTTATGGGGGATGTGTAGGAGAGGTCTGTTATGGGGTATGTGTAGGAGAGGACTGTTATGGGGGATGTGTAGGAGAGGACTGTTATGGGGGATGTGTAGGAGAGGACTGTTATGGGGGATGTGTAGGAGAGGACTGTTATGGGGATGTGTAGGAGAGAACTGTTATGGGGATGTGTAGGAGACGACTGTTATGGGGGATGTGTAGGAAGAGAACTGTTATGGGGGATGTGTAGGAGAGAACTGTTATGGGGGACGTGTAGGAGAGGACTGTTATGAGGGACGTGTAGGAGAGAACTGTTATGTGGGATGTGTAGGAGAGGACTGTTATGGGGGATGTGTAGGAGAGAGCTGTTATGGGGGATATGTAGGAGAGGACTGTTATGGGGATGTGTAGGAGAGGACTGTTATGGGGATGTGTAGGAGAGGACTGTTATGGGGATGTGTAGGAGAGGACTGTTATGGGGGATGTGTAGGAGAGGACTGTTATGAGGTATATGTAGGAGAGGACTGTTATGGGGGATGTGTAGGAGAGGACTGTTATGGGGATGTGTAGGAGAGGACTGTTATGGGAATGTGTAGGAGAGGACTTATGGGGGATGTGTAGGAGAGGTCTGTTATGGGGGATATGTAGGAGAGGAGTGTTATGGGGATGTGTAGGAGAGGACTGTTATGGGGTATATGTAGGAGAGGACTGTTATGGGGGATGTGTAGGAGAGGACTGTTATGGGGTATATGTAGGAGAGGACTGTTATGGGGGATATATAGGAGAGGACTGTTATAGCGATATGTAGGAGAGGACTGTTATGGGGGATATATAGGAGAGGACTGTTATGGGGAATTGTAGGAGAGGACTGTTATGGGGGATATATAGGAGAGGACTGTTATGGGGGATGTGTAGGAGAGGACTGTTATGGGGGATGTGTAGTAGAGGTCTGTTATGGGGGATATATAGGAGAGGACTGTTATGGGCGATATATAGGAGAGGACTGTTATGGGGATGTGTAGGAGAGGACTGTTATGGGGGTTGTGTAGGAGAGGACTGTTAAGGGGGTTGTGTGGGAGAGGACTGTTATGGGGGATGTGTAGGAGAGGACTGTTATGGGGTTTATGTAGGAGAGGAGTGTTATGGGGGATGTGTAGGAGAGGACTGTTATGGGGTATATGTAGGAGAGGACTGTTATGGGGGATATATAGTAGAGGACTGTTATAGGGATATGTAGGAGAGGACTGTTATGGGGGATATATAGGAGAGGACTGTTATAGGGATATGTAGGAGAGGACTGTTATGGGGAATATATAGGAGAGGACTGTTATGGGGGATATGTAGGAGAGGACTGTTATGGGGATATGTAGGAGAGGACTGTTATGGGGATATGTAGGAGAGGACTGTTATGGGGATGTGTAGTAGAGGTCTGTTATGGGGATATAAAGGAGAGGACTGTTATGGGGGATATGTAGGAGAGGACTGTTATGGGGGATATGTAGGAGAGGACTGTTATGGGTATATGTAGGAGAGGACTGTTATGGGGGATATATAGGAGAGGACTGTTATGGGGATATGTAGGAGAGGACTGTTAGGGGATATGTAGGAGAGGACTGTTATGGGGGATGTGTAGGAGAGGACTGTTATGGGGGATATGTAGGAGAGGACTGTTATGTGGTATATGTAGGAGAGGACTTGTGAGGTCGGGACCGCCACCATCTTAGATAGGGCCTATACCAGCCTCCATTTTGTCAGTTCACAGAGCCACAGACTGCTAACTACACAGGGCCTATTAGCATATCCAGTACGACCGGTTTTGATGTCCACTATGAATCAAAAGGGCTTTAATATGCTAATTGGTTTAGGCCAGTGTCTGAATAAGATGGTCAGTCATATGCTAAATAGCTCAAACTCAAGCCAGTATTTCCTGCTCCATATGAATTGCAGGCCAGTTAATATACGTGCTTCAAAGCAAAGGGGAAGGGCCTAGCAGGTTTAAGAACTGTAGCCATGAACAGGCTGCTTGCAATCCATTTTACACACAGAAGCCAAGAAGATGGTCTAGGAAGGGCCAAAAGAAAACGGATTCATCTTGCCAAGGGAGCAGCCGCACATGCTTTGGGGACTGTCCAGCAACTGAAGACTGTTACCTGGGGATCGCAGAGCTCCCTGCCTCCCCATGACCATACAACCCGGTAATATTGATCTATAGCTTATACCTTTAAGCCTTGTACATTATCGTTGTATTTTTTCTCTGACTGCAAATCCATTGTAATTATGTTGTATAGCTTTACTGTATATTTCTGTAATTATCTAGTGCGCCCTTAAGGCGATTAAACCATAAAATTAATCTTGGGCTGATGCTTTTACTCTGATTACGAATCTTAGAATACCCAGTGGGTAACAGGACACCCTCCCCGGCGGCCATTTGCTCTAGGTGCAGTTCCCTTACTGACCTGAGAGACAAAGGGGGCGCTGGAGAGCTGTACCTGTGGAGTTACGTCCCATTGGTGACATGGGAGGAAAGGGGATCGTCCCTCACAATTGGTGGCAGCGGTGGGATCAGAAGCTGTGATACCCAGGCTACCGTGTGGCGGTCGGCTTAGTTCCTTCACAATTGGTGGCAGCGGTGGGATCAGAGTAATAGTGTGCGTGGGACCCCTACTCCCAGACACTAGAGACTACCAGCGGTACTTTCACTGCTGGGGTCTTAAGGTCAGCCCAGCACTAGACGGACAGAGTGTAAATATAACAAGTTGTGTGCAAGGTCAGGTGTTATGTTTCGGTAGCTGAGGAGTGCAGGTAAAAAAGGAAATACACCAGAGCAGTTGGAATCTATGAGATTGCAGTACCCTGACTAACCACCACAACTAGAGGCAGCCGTGGAGCGTTCCTACGTTGGTCCTAGACGCCTCGTCACAGCCTGAGAAACTAACTACACCTAAAGATAGATATAGGAAAGCTATCTGCCCCGGAGCAGAACCCCAAAGATAATAGAAAGCCCCCAAACATGTAATGGCGGTTAGACAAGATGAAATACTGACACAGAAAGAAAATAGTATGAGCAAACGCTGGGGCCCAAACTAACTAAATAGAAAAGGATAGGAAGGGTACTTACTGCAATCCCAGAAAACCCTGAAAAGCGCCAACTCTACTAATTTCAAAAATACCTGAGATCACACAACCTCTTCCACCTAAATTAGTTCTCTGGTGTAACAAAATCAAAACAGCAGCCACTGAAAAAACTGGAAAAAGCAAAAGTACAAACATCAGTGGCTGAACAAAACTGAGAGGGCAGAAGCCCCCGGAGGGGACCCTGAAGGCCCCCACAGAAGTGCAGGACAAAATGCAAAAATATAGCACAAACACAAAAGAAGAAAATGTCTTATCTGTAAGCAGGAGATGCAGACACGACACAGCAGGCTACAAGGGAAACTGGAATAAAGGATTCAGACCAGAACAATTGATCACCGGCAACCCTGATGGGAAGGTGACTCCCTTATATAAGACCAATCAGTAACACCTGATTCCCAGTCCTCACAATCTTCACTGAACAGACCAGTACCGCTTGTAACCACCAGAGGGAGTCTCTGCTCAGAACTCATCTCAAACCCATTCACAACAGTACCCCCCCCTTGAGGAGGGGTCACCGAACCCTAATTTGAGCAACCAGGTCGGTCAGGATGAGTTCTATGATACGCACGGATGAGTCTCCTAGCATAGATGTCCGAAGCAAACACCCAAGAATTGTCTTCCTGACCATAACCTCTCCACTTAACCAAATACTGGAGTTTCCGTCTAGAAAAACGAGAATCTAATATTTTCTCAACCACATACTCCAGATTGCCCTCAACCAAAACAGGGTCAGGAGGCACAGCAGCAGGAACCACTGGCTCAACAAACCTCTTCAACAAGGACTTGTGGAACACGTTATGGATCTTAAATGTCCCTGGAAGAAGCAAATGAAAAGAAACAGGATTAAGAATCTCAATGATCTTATAAGGTCCAATGAACCTAGGCTTAAATTTAGGAGATGCTACTCTCATAGGAATATTCTTTGAGGACAACCAGACCAAGTCCCCCACTTTAAACCGAGGACCATCAGTCCTATGCCGGTTAGCAAACCGCTGGGCCTTCTCCTGAGAGAGGGACAACCTCTCCACTACCTGGTCCCAAATCTGTTGCATACGCTCCACAACAGAGTCAACACCTGGACAGACAGAAGCCTCCGTCTGTCCCGAAGAAAATCGAGGGTGAAACCCAGAATTACAGAAAAACGGAGACATCAAAGTGGCAGAGCTAGCCCTATTATTAAGAGCAAACTCAGCCAAAGGTAAAAAAGAGACCCAGTCATCCTGATCAGCAGACACAAAGCATCTAAGATAAGTCTCCAATGTCTGGTTTGTTCTCTCAGTTTGACCATTGGTCTGAGGATGAAATGCCGAGGAGAAAGACAATTGAACACCCAGTTTAGAACAAAAAGTCCTCCAAAATCTGGAAACAAACTGGACTCCTCTGTCAGACACAATGTTCTCAGGAATGCCGTGTAAACGAACCACGTGCTGAAGGAACAACGGCACCAATTCAGAGGAGGAAGGCAACTTAGGTAATGGCACAAGATGTATCATTTTGGAAAACCTATCACAAATTACCCAGATGGTGGTCATTCTCTGAGAAACAGGAAGGTCGGAAATGAAATCCATAGAGATATGGGTCCATGGTCTCTTGGGCACAGGCAATGGCATCAACAAACCACTAGAGCGAGAGCAAGGCTTGGAGCGAGAGCAAGTCCCGCAGGACTGCACAAATTCCCTGACATCACGAGACAAGGTAGGCCACCAAAAGGACCGACTAACCAAGTCTCTGGTACCAAAAATTCCGGGATGCCCAGCCAATGCGGAACAATGAATCTCAGACATCACACTCTTTTTCCACTGGTCCGGGACAAACAATTTTCCAACAGGCAGCACTCGGGCCTATCCTCCTGACACCCCTCCAGAGCAAGTCTCAAATTGGGCGAGATGGCGGAAAGAACTACACCCTCTTTCAAAATAACAGAAGGATCAGATAACTCAGGAGAGTCCGCAAGGAAACTCCTCGAGAGGGCATCCGCCTTAACATTCTTAGTGCCAGGAAGAAAGGAAACCACAAAATTAAAACGTGTGAAAAACAAGGCCCACCTGGCCTGTCTAGGATTGAGTCGCTTGGCAGATTCCAGATAGACCAGATTCTTATGGTCCGTAAGGACCACCACCTGATGTTTGGCTCCCTCCAGCCAATGTCTCCACTCTTCAAAAGCCCACTTCATGGCCAATAACTCCCGATTACCCACGTCATAATTACGTTCAGTAGGAGAAAATTTTCGAGAGAAAAAGGCACAAGGTTACTTTTAGAGGTCTCTGGATCTTTTTGGGACAAAACGGCACCTGCCCCAATTTCAGAGGCATCAACCTCCACCTGAAATGGCAGAGAAACATCAGGCTGTCGTAGAACAGGAGCAGAAGTGAATCTCTGCTTAAGTTCCTGAAACGCAGAGACTGCCTCCGGAGGCCAATTCACCACATCAGAACCTTTTCTGGTCAAATCAGTTAATGGTTTAACAATAACCGAGAAATTACCAATAAATTTACGATAAAAATTGGCAAAACCCAAAAATCTCTGAAGAGCCTTTAATGAAGTAGGTTGGACCCAATCACAGATGGCCTGAACCTTGACCGGGTCCACCTCGACAACAGATGGGGACAAAATGAATCCCAGAAATGAGATCCTCTGTACGCCAAAAAGACACTTTGATCCCTTCACATACAGAGCATTCTCTCTCAAAATCTGGAACACAGTTCGAACATGTCTCACATGAGAGTCCCAGCCATTAGAAAAATTCAAGATATCATCCAAACAAACAATCAGAAATCCATCCACAAAATCCCTGAAAATGTCATTCATGAAGGACTGGAAGACGGAAGGAGCATTAGTGAGCCCAAAGGGCATCACTAGGTACTCAAAATGCCCTTCAGGGTATTGAATGACGTCTTCCATTCATCCCCGTGCTTAATGCGAATAAGGTTATACGCCCCCCTCAGGTCAAGCTTGGTAAACCAAGTAGCGTTTTTCACCCTGGAAAACAGGTCAGAAATCAAGGGTAACGGGTATTGATATTTCACAGTAATATTGTTCAAGAGACGATAATCAATACACGGCCTTAATGAACCATCTTTTTTGGCCACAAAGAAAAAACCGGCACCTAAGGGTGAAGAGGATGGTCTGATATGACCCTTCTCCAATGATTCCTTGATATAAGACCGCATAGCGTCATGTTCAGGTACAGACAAGTTAAAAAGGCGACCTTTAGGGAATTTACTACCCGGCACTAATTCAATAGCGCAGTCATAGCTCCTATGGGGAGGCAAGGATGCAGATTTACTTTCGCTAAACACATCAGAAAAATCAATCAAAAAGTCAGGAACATCCTGAGCCTGGGGGGAGGCAGAAAAAACAGGAGTGTTGGTATTAACACATTGGCAGCCCCAACTGGTTACAGACACAGATTTCCAATCCAAAACAGGATTATGAGACTGTAACCAAGGGAAACCCAGCACGATAATGTCATGCAGATTATACAGAACCAAAAATTTGCAGCACTCCTGGTGATCAGGTTCAACCCTCATTATCACCTGAGTAGAAAACTGGGGTTTATTCTCAGCCAAAGGGGTAGAATCGATCCCCAGTAGGGGAATAGACTTCTGTAGGGGTATCAAGGGAAACCCACAACGTTTAGCAAAATCATAATCCATCAGGTTAATAGCTGCTCCAGAATCAACGAAAGCCTGAGCAGAAAATGAGGACAGAGAGCATATCAGAGTGACAGTTAATAAAAACTTAGTCTGAACACTACCCAAGACAACTGAGCGTGCAAAACGTCTTCCCCGCTTAGGGCAGACTGAAATAGCATGAGAGGCATCACCACAGTAGAAACATAACCCATTGCGCTTTCGAAACTCATGACGCTGTGCCCCAGACACCACTCTATCACACTGCATGGGTTCAGAAGCTGGTTCACAAGGCAACACCATTCCACGCATACTTCTCCGCTCACGCAAACGTCTGTCAATTTGAATCGCTAATGACATAGAATCATTGAGACCAGAGGGGACAGGGAATCCCACCATAACATCCTTTACATTATCTGACAGACCCTTCCGGAAAAGGGCTGCCAAAGCGTCGTCATTCCATTTGGTCAGGACTGCCCACCTACGGAATCTCTGACAGTATAACTCAGCGTTATAAGGCCCCTGATTTAATGCCAACAAGGCTTTTTCAGCTTGATCAGTGACATTAGGCTCATCGTACAATAACCCCAAAGCCTGAAAAAATGCATCAACATCACTCAAAACAGGATACCCAGGTGTCAGGGAAAAAGCCCAATCCTGAGGATCGCCGCGCAGGAGAGAGATGATAATTTGAACCTGCTGCGCTGCGTTCCCTGAGGACTTAGATTTTAAGGCAAAAAACAATTTACAATTATTTTTGAAATTCTGAAACTTAGCTCGATCCCCCAAAAACAAATCTGGCATGGGGATCCTAGGTTCCACAACAGGCAACCTAGCAAGATATGCAGCAATACTCTGAACCTCAGTGGCAAGCTGATCGACACGGCCAGACAACCGTGCAAACTCCATTGAGAGAAAAGATCCTCCCCAGCACCCAGAGATAAAGAGGGAAAAAAAAAATGCAACAAATAGAAAAATATCTCTGACAACTCTGACAACCTTTTTTCTTTCACAATATTTTTTCCCTTCTGTGAGTACCATACAATTTTCAATTTTTAGGCCGGTGATACTGTTATGTTTCGGTAGCTGAGGAGTGCAGGTAAAAAAGGAAATACACCAGAGCAGTTGGAATCTATGAGATTGCAGTACCCTGACTAACCACCACAACTAGAGGCAGCCGTGGAGCGTTCCTACGTTGGTCCTAGACGCCTCGTCACAGCCTGAGAAACTAACTACACCTAAAGATAGATATAGGAAAGCTATCTGGCCCGGAGCAGAACCCCAAAGATAATAGAAAGCCCCCAAACATGTAATGGCGGTTAGACAAGATGAAATACTGACACAGAAAGAAAATAGTATGAGCAAACGCTGGGGCCCAAACTAACTAAATAGAAAAGGATAGGAAGGGTACTTACTGCAATCCCAGAAAACCCTGAAAAGCGCCAACTCTACTAATTTCAAAAATACCTGAGATCACACGACCTCTTCCACCTAAATTAGTTCTCTGGTATAACAAAATCAAAACAGCAGCCACTGAAAAAACTGGAAAAAGCAAAAGTACAAACATCAGTGGCTGAACAAAACTGAGAGGGCAGAAGCCCCTGGAGGGGACCCTGAAGGCCCCCACAGAAGTGCAGGACAAAATGCAAAAATATAGCACAAACACAAAAGAAGAAAATGTCTTATCTGTAAGCAGGAGATGCAGACACGACACAGCAGGCTACAAGGGAAACTGGAATAAAGGATTCAGACCAGAACAATTGATCACCGGCAACCCTGATGGGAAGGTGACTCCCTTATGTAAGACCAATCAGTAACACCTGATTCCCAGTCCTCACAATCTTCACTGAACAGACCAGTACCGCTTGTAACCACCAGAGGGAGTCTCTGCTCAGAACTCATCTCAAACCCATTCACAACAGTCAGGGTTGCAGCTGTGTCAGTAACCAAAGGTTCCCAAGATGGCGG
Source organism: Oophaga sylvatica (assembly GCA_033576555.1). Lineage (NCBI taxonomy): Eukaryota > Metazoa > Chordata > Amphibia > Anura > Dendrobatidae > Oophaga > Oophaga sylvatica. Next base: position 76,213,319 of record JARQOD010000010.1, on the reverse strand, counting down.
AAGGCACCAGGAGTAGGGCAAAGGGGGAGGCCAATGCTGTGGTCTATGAGGGGTTCGATACCGATGAGGGGGAGCTCAGCCAGGGCTCCCCAAGGAGCCCGACCCCCGTGCTCAGTCTCACAGTGGACTGTCCACCCCCTGCCCGTCCCAGCCTGTCCAGATCGGAGGCCCTTTTCCAAGCGGCTATGGCACAGCTCGAGGCTGGTAATGACGCCGCCTATGACAGACTCCTGGTGGCGGCAGAGAAAGCAGCAGAGCGTGAGCAAGCAGCGGCAGAGAGAGCAGCGGAGCGGGAGCATACAGAACGTGTGTTGCAGGCTACAGAACGCCGTGAAGCTGCGGAGCGCCGGCACCGACTGGAGATGGCTCAGCACGGGCCCCCGCTGGACGCACCAGGCCCACCGGAGACAAGGGCTTCCAAGGTCCGGGCGGAGGACTTTCCCTTACTTGAAAAGGATGGAGACCTGGATTCCTTTCTGCTTGCTTTTGAGAGGACATGCCTCCAACATCATCTGGCCCTGGATCAGTGGGCAAGGTACCTGACCCCCCGTTTGAGGGGTAAGTCCCTGGAAGTTTTGGGGACTTACCTGCCGGGGAGGAGCAGGACTACAACAGCATCAAGCGGGCCCTGATCCAGCACTACAACCTCACCCCGGAGTCGTACCGCAGGAAGTTCAGGAGCCTGCAGCGGGGTTCAAAGGACACCTGGACCGACCACATGCGGGCCCTGCTGAGAGCTGCGGAGCACTGGACCTCGGGTCTAGAGCTCACTACCCTCCAGGAGGTCCAGGAACTGTTCGTCACGGAGCAGTTCTTGTGGAACTGCCCAGAGGACCCCCAGCAGTTCCTCCATGACCGGAAACCAAAGGGGGCTTCTGCTACAGCCGCCCTAGCAGACGAGTATGCCAACAACAGGGCGCCGGAGCCAAAGAAGCCTGCCAGCAGCACCTGGAGAGGGGGTAAGCCCAATCCTGCCCCAGCCCCATATCCAGCCCCCAGAGTGCAAGGGGTGTACCCCCCGGCTGCCCTCTCCAGGCCAGGAACAGAACCCAGACGTTGTCATAATTGCAATCAGCCAGGACACTTTAAGGCTGCGTGTCCCCAGCGCCAGAAGGCCCCATCCCTGTCCCAGAAACCGACCACTGTTTTGTGTGTGGGAGGGGGTGGTGGGAGGTCCCTAGACAATTACCAACCCGTCACCATCGGCCGCTCAGCGGTCATGGGACTGCGGGACACAGGCGCTGAACGAACCCTGGTACGTCCTGAGGTGGTGTCCCCTCAAGACTTGGTACCTGGGAAAACCCTTTCCGTCTCCGGAATTGGAGGCGTTGAACCGGCGCTGCCCGTTGCCAAGGTGTATTTGGACTGGGGCGCCGGGAGGGAGATTCGGGAGGTGGTAGTAACGCCAAATATTCCTGCAAATGTGTTGCTTGGGACCGATTTGGGGCGGCTAGTGTCCCAGTATGTGGCCACTGAACCCCCAAGTTCGGCTCCCCAAGAATGTCATGACTCTACTGTGAATGCTAATGTTAATGTATTGAATGTGCCTCCAACAGTGGAGGAGGGAGTGAAACCTGATGGTAAGCCATGCACTGACACTACACACACAGGGCTCACAGTGAGGACAGGTGAGGAGGCTGCATGGGAGAGCTCAGAGGTGGGGGGAGGGGCTGCTATGGGCAGTGTAGGGCCCCTAAGTGAACCCAGCCTGCTGAGTCTAGGGCCCCTGCAGGAAGAGGAACAGGCGATGGGGGGAGGGGGTGTCCCGGGAGAGGAGCCACCAGGTAGGGCCCCAGGTCAGGAGTTCCCCACATCCGGGATGTCAGGAAGTCAGGGAAGTCTGCCTGACCCGGCGACTTGGTCAGGGGACGAGGGAAGACAGGCGCTACCCGTGGTCTCAACGGTCGTGGCCGCTGTTACCAGGAGTGGGAGCGCTGAAGCCCAAGGAGCCTCACGGAGGTCCGACGGTTTCCCCCTCTCCGACCAAGTGGCTGCCGAGTCAGACAGTAGCCAGGAGACAGATCCCGGGGAACTGACAGAGGACATGGCAGTTTCATCAATTCTTGCCACATCAAGTCAGGGATTTCAGGCAGCGTTGGAAGCTGACCCTAGCCTGAAGACTCTCAAGGAACAGGCGGCACAGCCTCCCCTGGAGTCCGACCGCGAGCGAGTGGTCTGGGACCAGGGACGGCTGTACCGGGTAACGGTCCAGCAGGGTTCACCGGAGGCGTGGCCCAGGGACCGACAGTTAGTGGTACCCCATCCGTTCAGGGCGGAATTGTTGCGGATCGCACACGAGATTCCAATGGCCGGACACCTAGGGATCACTAAAACCAGGGCCAGGCTAGCTCAGCATTTCTACTGGCCTGGAATGAGGACCGAGGTGATAGCCTACTGCCGTTCGTGTGACACCTGTCAGAGGGTGGGGAAGGCGGGGCCGCGCCCCAAAGCCCCACTGGTAACTCTGCCCATCATTGAAGAGCCTTTCTCGAGGGTGGCTGTGGATCTCATTGGACCTCTGTCCACTCCCAGCCGCTCCGGGAAATGCTTCATACTAATGGTAGTGGACTTTGCCACCCGGTACCCGGAGGCGGTAGCTTTTGTCGTCCATTCGGGCCGACAAAGTGGCCACTGCCTTACTGGAGATTTTCTCCAGCGTGGGGTTTCCCAAGGAAATGCTCACCGACCAAGGGACCCAGTTCATGTCGCAGCTGATGGAGTCTCTCTGTAAGCAGGTACAGGTGCAATATCTGGTGGCCAGCCCGTATCACCCACAGACCAATGGCTTGTGTGAGCGGTTCAATGGCACCTAAAAGCAGATGCTGAAGATGTTGGTCGACTCCCACGGGAGAGACTGGGAGCGGTATCTCCCACACCTGCTGTTTGCCTTCCGGGAGGTCCCACAGGCCTCAACGGGGTTCTCCCCCTTTGAGCTCCTGCACGGGCGACGTGTACGGGGGCCCCTTGCTCTGGTGAAGGAAGCATGGGAAGGGGATTTAGCCACCCCTGGAGTGTCGGTCATTGAGTATGTCGTGCGCTTCCGGGACCGAATGATGGCCTTGACATGGCTGGTGCATGACAATATGGCCCAAGCTCAGGCTGACCAGAACCGATGGTACGACCAGAATGCTTGTGAGCGGACCTACCAGGTGGGTCAAAAGGTGTGGGTACTGGTCCCCTACCCCAAAACAAGCTTCAGGCGGCCTGGGAGGGTCCATGCCTCGTGCACGAGCAGCTCAACACCGTCACCTACCTGGTCACCCTGGACCACGCTGGTGGAAGGAGAAAGGCCTTCCATGTGAACATGATGAAGGCCCATCATGAGCGGGAGGCTTATGCCCAACCAGTGTGCAACCTTTCAGAGGACAGAGAGTCAGAAATACTTCTGGATCTGCCACCCTAGCCAAAGAGAGGGTGCGGTAGGGCGCACGGGGGAACACAGGAATGTGATACCCCCTAGCGCCCTCAAAAGCAGGGAGGTGTGAGGTCGGGACCGCCACCATCTTAGATAGGGCCTATACCAGCCTCCATTTTGTCAGTTCACAGAGCCACAGACTGCTAACTACACAGGGCCTATTAGCATATCCAGAACGACCGGTTTTGATGTCCACTATGAATCAAAAGGGCTTTAATATGCTAATTGGTTTAGGCCAGTGTCTGAATAAGATGGTCAGTCATATGCTAAATAGCTCAAACTCAAGCCAGTATTTCCTGCTCCATATGAATTGCAGGCCAGTTAATATGCGTGCTTCAAAGCAAAGGGGAAGGGCCTAGCAGGTTTAAGAACTGTAGCCATGAACAGGCTGCTTGCAATCCATTTTACACACAGAAGCCAAGAAGATGGTCTAGGAAGGGCCAAAAGAAAACGGATTCGTCTTGCCAAGGGAGCAGCCGCACATGCTTTGGGGACTGTCCAGCAACTGAAGACTGTTACCTGGGGATCGCAGAGCTCCCTGCCTCCCCATGACCATACAACCCGGTAATATTGATCTATAGCTTATACCTTTAAGCCTTGTACATTATCGTTGTATTTTTTCTCTGACTGCAAATCCATTGTAATTACGTTGTATAGCTTTACTGTATATTTCTGTAATTATCTAGTGCGCCCTTAAGGCGATTAAACCATAAAATTAATCTTGGGCTGATGCTTTTACTCTGATTACGAATCTTAGAATACCCAGTGGGTAACAGGACACCCTCCCCGGTGGCCATTTGCTCTAGGTGCAGTTCCCTTACTGACCTGAGAGACAAAGGGGGCGCCGGAGAGCTGTACCTGTGGAGTTACGTCCCATTGGTGACGTGGGAGGAAAGGGGATCGTCCCTCACAATTGGTGGCAGCGGTGGGATCAGAAGCTGTGATACCCAGGCTACCGTGTGGCGGTCGGCTTAGTTCCTTCACAGGACTGTTATGGGGTATATGTAGGAGAGGACTGTTATGGGGTATATGTAGGTGTTATGAACTGCTACAAGCACTAAGGAAAGATGGGAACTCTGTCCCTACAATAAAACTGAGCTTGATCCCTACGATGTAACGGGGAACCTGATCCTGCGACCAGACCCGCTAAAGTCCTCAGCTAGTCTGAACGAAGACCTATAGTTGCGAGGGAGGAATCCCTACAAGATCTAGGGACTGGGAGAAAAGGTGGACACCTCCTAACAGAAATTGTAGCAGGGAAAATTAAACAGAAAACAAATTACTACGAGATCCTAAGATTAAGCAAAACTGACAGACTAAGGCACCTAAGCACCCGGCTAGCTTAAGAGTAGATAATACAATGAAGTCCAGCAAAGCCAGAAGGGCGGAGCCAGACTAAATAGGGAAAAAAGGTCATGTGACCAGCAAACGGAAACAAAATCTAACAAGAGGGTTCTAACAGTACCCTCCCTTCTAAGAGGATCCTCCGGATCCCCTAGGACTTAGGCTTATCCGGAAACCTCTTGTGAAACGCTCTGACAAGTCTAGATGCAGAAACATCATCCGCCCTCACCTATGAGTTATCCTCGGGTCCATAACCCTTCCAAGCGACGAGGTACTGCAAACCCCCTCTATACCGTCTAGAATTTAGGATGCGGGAAATCTCATATTGCCCGTCCTCCACCACCAGGGGAACAGTGGTCAAGACGTCTCCATCTGAGACCTCAGCTTTTTTCAAGAGAGAAACATGAAACACCGGATTAATCTTCCAGGAGGTGGGAAGCTCCAACTTAACAGCAGATTGGTTAATAACCTGAAGCACCTTAAAGGGCCCTACAAACTTGGGACCCAATTTCTTAGACGGAATTCTCAAGCGCAGATTCTTAGAGGACAACCAGACCATGTCACCAATAGTAAACAAAACCTCTTGTCGTTTTCTATCAAAATACACTTTGGATCTTTTGTTAGCCTCCTGAAGATTACCACGCACATCAGTCCAAACTCTCTCCAACACACCAGAAAAATTCTCCTCTTCAGGTACAGCCGATCCCAACTTGGAAAATGACCCAAAAGACGGATGTCTCCCAGTACAACAAAAAAAAGGCGAACAACCAGCAGAAGCGGATGTATGATTGTTAAGAGCAAACTCAGCAAGTGGCAGAAACTCAGACCACTCCTCTTGATTATCAGTCACAAAACAACGCAAGAACTGCTCAACATCCTGGTTTTTCCTTTCTGTCTGGCCATTAGACTCAGGATGATATCCGGATGAAAACGACAAATGAACTCCCAACCTGTCACAAAAGGCGCGCCAAAAACGAGCCACAAACTGAGGTCCCCTATCAGAAACAATGTCAGTAGGAACACCATGTAGTCTGACTATTTCCTTGACAAAGGCCTTAGCGAGAGTCTTAGCGCAGGGCAATTTGATGAAAGGAACCAAGTGACACATCTTGCTAAAACGGTCCATGACCACCCAGATGACAGTGAAACCCTCAGAGGGGGGAAGGTCAGTAATAAAGTCCATAGCCAAATGTGTCCAAGGTGCACTAAGGACCTCCAGAGGGCAAAGCAACCCTGCAGCAGGAGTATGAGAAGACTTAGATCTAGCACACACAGTGCATTGATGCACCCACTTAATGACTTCCTTCTGCCATCCAGGCCACCAAAAGCTGCGACCCACAAGTCTCTTGGTCTCAGAGATTCCAGGATGACCTGCCAACCGAGAGTCATGACATTCAACAAACAAATCTCTCCTCAGGGTACCAGGCACAAACAACCTCCCATGCGGCGTGTTAGATGGGGCATTCTCCTGTGCTTTAAGAATCTCATCTTCCAACACGGAGTCCAAAACCGCAATAACAACCCCCTCTTGCAAAATGTTTTCCTCCTCCTCAGTACCCACCATAGGAGAAAAGCTGCGAGACAAAGCATCAGCTTTAACATTTTTAGTACCTGGGATGTAAGTAACGGTAAAATTAAAGCGTGAGAAAAACAGTGCCCACCTAGCCTGACGGGCATTCAAGCGTTTGGCAGCATCAAGGTAGATCAGATTTTTATGATCGGTGAAGACTTGAACGGGAAATTCCGCTCCCTCCAAAAAATGACGCCAGTGTTCAAATGCGAGTTTAATTGCCAACAATTCCCGATTACCGATATCATAATTTAGTTCAGACTCAGAAAATTTCTTTGAAAAAAAAGCACAGGGATGTACTCCATCCGTCTTTTCCTGAGACAACACCGCGCCGACCCCCACAGAAGAAGCATCAACCTCAACCAAAAATGGTTTAGTCACATCAGGCTGCGTAAGGATGGGAGCAGAGCTGAACCTCTCCTTTAGCAACACAAAAGCCTCAATGGCCTCAGTAGTCCACTGAACCGAATCAGCACCTTTCCTGGTGAGATCGGTCAGAGGTTTGGCAATCACAGAAAAAAATTTTTTATGAATTTTCTATAATAATTGGCGAACCCCAAAAACCTCTGTATTGATTTCACACCAATAGGTCCAGGCCAATCCTGCACAGCTTGCACTTTCACAGGGTCCATCTCAAAACCTTCACTGGAGACAATGTAGCCCAAAAAACTAAGTCTCTGTACAGCGAACTCACATTTTTCTAGTTTGGCAAAAAGTGATTATCACTCAGTAACTGTAATACTTCACGCACACTCCTCCAATGAGACTCCAAATCCGGTGAATAAATCAAAATGTCATCCAAATACACAACCACACTTCTGCCGATCAAAGGTCTAAGGATGTCATTAATAAGATTCTGAAAAAATGCTGGAGCACTGGAAAGTTCAAAAGGCATGAACAGATTCTCAAAATGACCCAGTGGAGTGTTAAACGCAGTCTTCCATTCATCCCCCTCCTTCATGCGCAACAAATTGTATGCCCCTCGAAGATCAATTTTCGAGAACCACTTGGCCCCCACTAACTGATTAAACAAATCAGGAATCAATGGCAGTGGGTAAGGATTGCGTACAGTAATCTTATTAATCTCACGAAAGTCTAGACAAGGCCGTAAACCGCCGTCCTTTTTTTTAACAAAAAAAAAATCCAACCGCCACAGGAGATTTGGAAGGCCTAATGTGACCGGCAGCCAAGCTTGTCTGTATGTATTCCTCCAAAGCCTTTCTCTCAGGAATAGTCAAATTAAATAAACGACTTTTAGGAAGAGTCGCTCCAGGGACAAATTCAATTGCACAATCATATTCTCTATGAGGAGGCAATACCTGCGATTCTTTATCAGAAAAAACTTTCCAAAAATCCTGAATAGGTACAGGTAACTCCCCCTTAACTACAGCAGCAATATGCTCGTTACAACACTTGTCATAACACTTAGGACTCCAGGACTTAATTTCATTGGTAGACCAATCCAGTACCGGATTGTGCAATTTTAAAAAGGGTAACCCCAAAATCACCGGTGAGGGCAAATTATTCAAAACTACCAAATCCAAATTCTCTTGATGAACACCATTAATAGTAAGAGGAAATTCACAGATATGGTGAGTAACATTTTTCAAGGGAGAGCCATCCACAGACACCACATTAATAGGAGAAGACAGAAGTTTGGGTTTTAATTTTAGTTTTTCCAAAAATTTCCCATCAATCACATTGAGAGTTGAACCACAATCCACAAATACCCGAAACTCCATTAATTCCTCCTCACCAGCAGTGGTAGCAGAAAGAAAGACACCTTTATTGTTTAAACAAGCTATGCGGGCGATACTGACCTCATTTTTTTTTTCTCTTTATTCATTCAAAGCGCACAGTTCTTAATGAAATGCTCAGATTTACCACAGTAGAAACACAAACCTTGAGCAAATCTGCGTTCTTTTTCCCGAGAGTGAGGTGCCATTGCTCCAATTTCCATCGGCTCTGCAATGTCAGTACATTCCTTCTCCAAACCTGGAGCTGACAAAGCAGACTTACTCTCATTAACCCTTGCACGCAGTCTTGTTATGTTTCGGTAGCTGAGGAGTGCAGGTAAAAAAGGCAATACACCAGAGCAGTTGGAATCTATGAGATTGCAGTACCCTGACTAACCACCACAACTAGAGGCAGCCGTGGAGCGCTCCTACGTTGGTCCTAGACGCCTCGTCACAGCCTGAGAAACTAACTACACCTAAAGATAGAAATAGGAAAGCTATCTGCCCCGGAGCAGAACCCCAAAGATAATAGAAAGCCCCCAAACAAGTAATGGCGGTTAGACAAGAAGAAATACTGACACAGAAAGAAAATAGTATGAGCAAATGCTGGGGCCCAAACTAACTAAATAGAAAAGGATAGGATTTGTACTTACTGCAATCCCAGAAAACCCTGAAAAGCACCAACTCTACTAATTTCAAAATCACCTGAGATCACACGACCTCTACCACCTAAATTAGTTCTCTGGTGTAACAAAATCAAAACAGCAGCCACTGAAAAAACTGGAAAAAGCAAAAGTACAAACATAAGTGGCTGAACTAAACTGAGAGGGCAAAAGCCCCTGAAGGGGACCCAGAAGGCCCCCAAAGAAGTGCAGGACAAAATGCAAAAATATAGTACAAAAACAAAAAGAAGAAAATGTCTTATCTGTTAGCAGGAGATGCAGACACGACACAGCAGGCTACAAGGGAAACAGGAATGAAGGATTCAGACCAGAACAATTGATCACCGGCAACCCTGATGGGAAGGTGACTCCCTTATATAAGACCAGTCAGTAACACCTGATTCCCAGTCCTCACAATCTTCACTGAACAGACCAGTACCGCTTGTAACCACCAGAGGGAGTCTCTGCTCAGAACTCATCTCAAACCCATTCACAACAGTACCCCCCCCTTGAGGAGGGGTCACCGAACCCTCATTTGAGCAACCAGGTCGGTCAGGATGAGTTCTATGATACGCACGGATGAGTCTCCTAGCATGGATGTCCGAAGCAAACACCCAAGAATTGTCTTCCTGACCATAACCTCTCCACTTAACCAAATACTGGAGTTTCCGTCTAGAAAAACGAGAATCTAATATTTTCTCAACCACATACTCCAGATTGCCCTCAACCAAAACAGGGTCAGGAGGCACAGCAGCAGGAACCACTGGCTCAACAAACCTCTTCAACAAGGACTTGTGGAACACGTTATGGATCTTAAATGTCCCTGGAAGAAGCAAACGAAAAGAAACAGGATTAAGAATCTCAATGATCTTATAAGGTCCAATGAACCTAGGCTTAAATTTAGGAGATGCTACTCTCATAGGAATATTCTTTGAGGACAACCAGACCAAGTCCCCCACTTTAAACCGAGGACCATCAGTCCTATGCCGGTTAGCAAACCGCTGGGCCTTCTCCTGAGAGAGGGACAACCTCTCCACTACCTGGTCCCAAATCTAATACAACTTTCATGGAAATAATAGCCTAAAAATAATTAACCATAAATAAATAAATAAATAAATGGATATATATAGGCAATTGTCAGAAAAAAGTTAGGGAATATCGCAAAACAAGGCAAACACAAAGAACCAACAAAAAGGAACTAAATTCCCAAAATGGTATAAAAATATAAATTTTATTGAATAATATAACATCTAGGAAATTCGGACAAGAAGGGAAAGGAGGTGAAGACCAAAATTGTATATGTAAAATGAGGGGTGCTACAGAGGAGATTAGGATGATATATGAAATAGTAAACGGGCATAACAGTAACAATCATAATATATCCTAATGCATATTCATTATCTAAGATCACCATATCTTAGATAATGAATATGCATTAGGATATATTATGATTGTTACTGTTATGCCCGTTTACTATTTCATATATCATCCTAATCTCCTCTGTAGCACCCCTCATTTTACATATACAATTTTGGTCTTCACCTCCTTTCCCTTCTTGTCCGAATTTCCTAGATGTTATATTATTCAATAAAATTTATATTTTTATACCATTTTGGGAATTTAGTTCGTTTTTGTTGGTTCTTTGTGTTTGCCTGGTCCCAAATCTGTTGCATACGCTCCACAACAGAGTCAACACCTGGACAGACAGAAGCCTCCGTCTGTCCTGAAGAAAATCGAGGGTGAAACCCAGAATTACAGAAAAACGGAGACATCAAAGTGGCAGAGCTAGCCCTATTATTAAGAGCAAACTCAGCCAAAGGTAAAAAAGAGACCCAGTCATCCTGATCAGCAGACACAAAGCATCTAAGATAAGTCTCCAATGTCTGGTTTGTTCTCTTAGTTTGACCATTGGTCTGAGGATGAAATGCCAAGGAGAAAGACAATTGAACACCCAGTTTAGAACAAAAAGTCCTCCAAAATCTGGAAACAAACTGGACTCCACGTGCTGAAGGAACAACGGCACCAATTCAGAGGAGGAAGGCAACTTAGGTAATGGCACAAGATGTATCATTTTGGAAAATCTATCACCAATTACCCAGATGGTGGTCATTCTCTGAGAAACAGGAAGGTCGGAAATGAAATCCATAGAGATATGGGTCCATGGTTGTCATGGGTGCATCGCCACGAGGATCGTCGCGATTGCACATTCTGACTTCTCGCAGCTGAGTTGCTGTTACTTTGTGTTTGGTGGTGAGGGAGTTAATTTTACCTAGCTCTTTGCTAAGACTAGGTCCAGCCTCGCCCGGCTGCTTTTGATTATGTACTAATTAGCTTCCTTTATATTCCTGCCAGTCTGTGTGTTAGATGCCGGTGAAAGCATTCATACAGACTGCAGATAGGATCGGTTCTGAGAAGACTTAAGCTAAGAGCTCCTTTGTTGTTTCTCCTCACCTTGCTTATAGTTTTTCTCCTAGACCTTTGGTGTTCCCTCTGTGTTTATATGTTGTATGCAAGACAGTATTTACTTTATCCCCTGTCTGTCTCGTTTGTCTTTACTGTTGGTTAACCTTTACCTGTCCATTCCCTATGGTGGTAATCAGGGTCCTTCTAAGGACTAGATTACAGTGGTCAGGGATTTATAGGAGACAGGGTTTACGCTGGCGGCCTGGACCTCTGTACCATTAACAGTACCTCCAGGTAGAGGGACTAGTCAGGACCCCAGTTTAGGGTCAGCATAGACCCCGGTCCACCTCTAGCCAGAGACAGCGTGAAAAGGATTCAGTATTGACCCACAGGATATTATGTCAGGTAATACTATGCTATATATACATGTTAATGTTACCTATCTATATGTTATATAGAATGTTGTCCCACTTGATAGATTACTGACATTATTTATATATATATCTGCTAGACAGCGTGACATTTTCACCGGCCCTACTAAAGATTCTCCCCAGCTACCATGGATCCAGTGGCCCAGCTTGCCCTGCAGTTGCAGAAGTTATCCTTGGAGCTTACGGACATTAAGTCCAAGGTTTTGTCCCCCCCGGAGCAAACCAGGTCTGAACCTAAGGTTGCTCTCCCAGACAGGTTCACTGGTGGGAGGGACAAATTTTTTACCTTCCGGGAGGCATGTAAATTATACTTTCGGCTGCGGCCTCGGTCATCGGGGAGTGAAGAGCAGAGGGTGGGAATTGTCATCTCGCTCTTACAAGGGGACCCTCAATCTTGGGCGTTCTCTCTTCCCCCGGGTTCCCCGGCCCTCCAGTCAGTAGATCGATTTTTTTGCTGCCCTGGGTCTGGTGTATGATGACCCGGATCGGGTCTCCCTTGCTGAAACGAAGTTACGTAGGATACAGCAGGGAGATCGTCCGGCAGAGGAATTTTCTTCTGAGTTCCGTAGATGGGCCACAGATACTCAGTGGAATGACCCAGCTCTTAGGAGCCAGTTTTGTCAAGGGTTATCTGACAAATTAAAAGATGTTTTGGCTCAGTATGATTCTCCTCCGTCACTGGAGGCTGCTATGGCCCTTGCTATTCGTATTGATAGACGGCTTCGGGGAAGGTGCGAGGTAACTCCGCCCCCTGTTATGACTCCACCCACTACTAAAGTCCCTTATATTGAGGTTCCCCTGGCCTGTTCTGAGGAACCTATGCAGTTGGGAGGGACATCATTTTGTAGGAGGGAATCAGCGGTGCGCCGCAAGACAAGAAGGTGTTTCTTCTGCGGGAGAGAGGGACATTTTGTTGGGGGTGTCCCTTCCGTGCCTCATTGAGCAAAAAAGTCACCGAAAAACTGTTAATCCCAGGTTGTGTGGTGGACAACAACCTGGGAGTAGGTATTTCGTCCCCAGGTCCGTCTCAATTTCTCGTGCCTGCGGAGGTGGTGGTTGGTGCGAGAGTTGAGAGGATTTCTGTTCTTCTTGATAGTGGGTCTGGGGCTAATATGGTGGACGCTCGGTTTGCCCAGGTGCAAGGTATGCAACTGAGTGTATTGGCCAAACCGATCCCTATACTTTCTATTGACGCCAGACCTCTCGGTCAAGGTAGCTTTGTACAAGCTGTTCATAACATAGACCTTCGAGTAGGGGCAATACATAAAGAACAGTTGTCTTGTTATGTGTTGGAGGGTCTTCCTACTCCTATTGTGTTGGGACTTCCTTGGTTGGCTAAACATAACCCAGTGATTGATTGGCAATCCAGAGAGATAAGCCAGTGGGGTGAATTTTGCAAGAATAACTGCATGAGCACGGTCATCGGTGCGGTCGTGCCTAGGACCTTGCCTCCTTTTCTGGAGGACTTGGGGGATGTGTTCTCAGAGGAGGGGTGTCAAGAGTTGCCTCCTCATCGCGCGTATGACTGCTCAATAAAATTGCCGCCTGATGCCTTATCTCGTAGTTTCCCAGGGGCCGGAAAGACGGATGACCCGGTTCCTATCTTACAGGAGGGAGTGGTAGTGTCGGCTGTATGCTCTGAGCTTGAGGAGGAGGTATTGGAGGCTCAGGGGGACGCCCCTGTAGGACCTCCAGGGAAACTGTTTGTTCCTAATCAGTTAAGACAAAAAGTTATCGAGGCACATCATAATTCTGTTTTAGCAGGACATCCAGGGAGTAAAGCAACTGTGGATCTCCTTTCTCGCCGGTTTTGGTGGCCTAACTTAAATAAAGAGGTAATAACTTTTGTCGCGTCATGTGGAGTTTGTGCTCGCTCTAAGACCCCACATACCCGTCCGTCTGGGGTTCCTGAGGAGGAACGATTCTCATCGTCACTTGCTTCAGTTTGGAGAGGAGTGCTGAATGGTCTGAGTGCTATGGGGAACCGTTACAAGCGGAGGGCTGATAGGAGGAGAGTGTCTGGTCCGGACCTAAGTGTGAACGATCTGGTGTGGTTGTCTACCAAGAATATAAAACTCAAGGTTCCCTCCTGGAAACTGGGTCCCAGGTTCATCGGTCCATACAGGATCAGTTCTATAGTTAATCCTGTGGCATTTCGTCTGGACCTCCCTCCTATGTTTAAAATCCACAATGTGTTCCACAAATCGTTGCTTAAAAGGTACGTGGCGCCAGTTATACCGTCGCCTCTGCCCCCCCCTCCGGTGGTGGTCAATGGTAGCTTGGAGTTTCAGGTGTTGAAGATCATTGACTCACGTCTGAATCGTCGGTCCCTTCAGTACCTGGTTCATTGGAAGGGGTATGGTCCTGAGGAGAGGACGTGGGTCCCTGCGTCGGAGGTTAACGCAGATCGATTGGTTCGGACCTTCCACACAACTTACCCGGGCAGACCTGGCCCTGAGGGTCCGGAGGCCCCTCGTAGAAGGGGGGTACTGTCATGGGTGCATCGCCACGAGGATCGTCGCGATTGCACATTCTGACTTCTCGCAGCTGAGTTGCTGTTACTTTGTTTGGTGGTGAGGGAGTTAATTTTACCTAGCTCTTTGCTAAGACTAGGTCCAGCCTCGCCCGGCTGCTTTTGATTATGTACTAATTAGCTTCCTTTATATTCCTGCCAGTCTGTGTGTTAGATGCCGGTGAAAGCATTCATACAGACTGCAGATAGGATCGGTTCTGAGAAGACTTAAGCTAAGAGCTCCTTTGTTGTTTCTCCTCACCTTGCTTATAGTTTTTCTCCTAGACCTTTGGTGTTCCCTCTGTGTTTATATGTTGTATGCAAGACAGTATTTACTTTATCCCCTGTCTGTCTCGTTTGTCTTTACTGTTGGTTAACCTTTACCTGTCCATTCCCTATGGTGGTAATCAGGGTCCTTCTAAGGACTAGATTACAGTGGTCAGGGATTTATAGGAGACAGGGTTTACGCTGGCGGCCTGGACCTCTGTACCATTAACAGTACCTCCAGGTAGAGGGACTAGTCAGGACCCCAGTTTAGGGTCAGCATAGACCCCGGTCCACCTCTAGCCAGAGACAGCGTGAAAAGGATTCAGTATTGACCCACAGGATATTATGTCAGGTAATACTATGCTATATATACATGTTAATGTTACCTATCTATATGTTATATAGAATGTTGTCCCACTTGATAGATTACTGACATTATTTATATATATATCTGCTAGACAGCGTGACAATGGTCTCTTGGGCACAGGCAATGGCATCAACAAACCACTAGAGCGAGAGCAAGGCTTGGAGCGAGAGCAAGTCCCGCAGGACTGCACAAATTCCCTGACATCACGAGACAAGGTAGGCCACCAAAAGGACCGACTAACCAAGTCTCTGGTACCAAAAATTCCGGGATGCCCAGCCAATGCGGAACAATGAATCTCAGACATCACACTCTTTTTCCACTGGTCCGGGACAAACAATTTTCCAACAGGGCAGCACTCGGGCCTATCCTCCTGACACCCCTCCAGAGCAAGTCTCAAATTGGGCGAGATGGCGGAAAGAACTACACCCTCTTTCAAAATAACAGAAGGATCAGATAACTCAGGAGAGTCCGCAAGGAAACTCCTCGAGAGGGCATCCGCCTTAACATTCTTAGTGCCAGGAAGAAAGGAAACCACAAAATTAAAACGTGTGAAAAACAAGGCCCACCTGGCCTGTCTAGGATTGAGTCGCTTGGCAGATTCCAGATAGACCAGATTCTTATGGTCCATAAGGACCACCACCTGATGTTTGGCTCCCTCCAGCCAATGTCTCCACTCTTCAAAAGCCCACTTCATGGCCAATAACTCCCGATTACCCACGTCATAATTACGTTCAGTAGGAGAAAATTTTCGAGAGAAAAAGGCACAAGGGTTACTTTTAGAGGTCTCTGGATCTTTTTGGGACAAAACGGCACCTGCCCCAATTTCAGAGGCATCAACCTCCACCTGAAATGGCAGAGAAACATCAGGCTGCCGTAGAACAGGAGCAGAAGTGAATCTCTGCTTAAGTTCCTGAAATGCAGAGACTGCCTCAGGAGGCCAATTCACCACATCAGAACCCTTTCTGGTCAAATCAGTTAATGGTTTAACAATAACCGAGAAATTACCAATAAATTTACGATAAAAATTGGCAAAACCCAAAAATCTCTGAAGAGCCTTTAATGAAGTAGGTTGGACCCAATCACAGATGGCCTGAACCTTGACCGGGTCCATTTCAATAACAGATGGGGACAAAATGAATCCCAGAAATGAGATCCTCTGTACGCCAAAAAGACACTTTAATCCCTTCACATACAGAGCATTCTCTCTCAAAATCTGGAACACAGTTCGAACATGTTTCACATGAGAGTCCCAGTCATTAGAAAAAATCAAGATATCATCCAAATAAACAATCAGAAATTTGTCCACAAAATCCCTGAAAATGTCATTCATGAAGGACTGGAAGACGGAAGGAGCATTAGTGAGCCCAAAGGGCATCACTAGGTACTCAAAATGTCCTTCAGGGGTATTGAATGCCGTCTTCCATTCATCCCCGTGCTTAATGCGAATAAGGTTATACGCCCCCCTGAGGTCAAGCTTGGTAAACCAAGTAGCGTTTTTCACCCTGGAAAACAGGTCAGAAATCAAGGGTAACGGGTATTGATATTTCACAGTAATATTGTTCAAGAGACGATAATCAATACACGGCCTTAATGAACCATCTTTTTTGGCCACAAAGAAAAAACCGGCACCTAAGGGTGAAGAGGATGGTCTGATATGACCCTTCTCCAATGATTCCTTGATATAAGACCGCATAGCGTCATGTTCAGGTACAGACAAGTTAAAAAGGCGACCTTTAGGGAATTTACTACCCGGCACTAATTCAATAGCGCAGTCATAGCTCCTATGGGGAGGCAAGGATGCAGATTTACTTTCGCTAAACACATCAGAAAAAATCAATCAAAAAGTCAGGAACATCCTGAGCCTGGGGGGAGGCAGAAAAAACAGGAGTGTTGGTATTAACACATTGGCAGCCCCAACTGGTTACAGACACAGATTTCCAATCCAAAACAGGATTATGAGACTGTAACCAAGGGAAACCCAGCACGATAATGTCATGCAGATTATACAGAACCAAAAATTTGCAGCACTCCTGGTGATCAGGTTCAACCCTCATTATCACCTGAGTAGAAAACTGGGGTTTATTCTCAGCCAAAGGGGTAGAATCGATCCCCAGTAGGGGAATAGACTTCTGTAGGGGTATCAAGGGAAACCCACAACGTTTAGCAAAATCATAATCCATCAGGTTAATAGCTGCTCCAGAATCAACGAAAGCCTGAGCAGAAAATGAGGACAGAGAGCATATCAGAGTGACAGTTAATAAAAACTTAGTCTGAACACTACCCAAGACAACTGAGCGTGCAAAACGTCTTCCCCGCTTAGGGCAGACTGAAATAGCATGAGAGGCATCACCACAGTAGAAACATAACCCATTGCGCTTTCGAAACTCATGACGCTGTGCCCCAGACACCACTCTATCACACTGCATGGGTTCAGAAGCTGGTTCACAAGGCAACACCATTCCACGCATACTTCTCCGCTCACGCAAACGTCTGTCAATTTGAATCGCTAATGACATAGAATCATTGAGACCAGAGGGGACAGGGAATCCCACCATAACATCCTTTACATTATCTGACAGACCCTTCCGGAAAAGGGCTGCCAAAGCGTCGTCATTCCATTTGGTCAGGACTGCCCACCTACGGAATCTCTGACAGTATAACTCAGCGTCATAAGGCCCCTGATTTAATGCCAACAAGGCTTTTTCAGCTTGATCAGTGACATTAGGCTCATCGTACAATAACCCCAAAGCCTGAAAAAATGCATCAACATCACTCAAAACAGGATCCCCAGGTGTCAGGGAAAAAGCCCAATCCTGAGGATCGCCGCGCAGGAGAGAGATGATAATTTGAACCTGCTGCGCTGCGTTCCCTGAGGACTTAGATTTTAAGGCAAAAAACAATTTACAATTATTTTGAAATTCTGAAACTTAGCTCGATCCCCCAAAAACAAATCTGGCATGGGGATCCTAGGTTCCACAACAGGCAACCTAGCAAGATATGCAGCATTACTCTGAACCTCAGTGGCAAGCTGATCCACACGGCCAGACAACCGTGCAAACTCCATTGAGAGAAAAGATCCTCCCCAGCACCCAGAGATAAAGAGGGAAAAAAAAAAATGCAACAAATAGAAAAATATCTCTGACAACTCTGACAACCTTTTTTCTTTCACAATATTTTTTCCCTTCTGTGAGTACCATACAATTTTCAATTTTTAGGCCGGTGATACTGTTATGTTTCGGTAGCTGAGGAGTGCAGGTAAAAAAGGCAATACACCAGAGCAGTTGGAATCTATGAGATTGCAGTACCCTGACTAACCACCACAACTAGAGGCAGCCGTGGAGCGTTCCTACGTTGGTCCTAGACGCCTCGTCACAGCCTGAGAAACTAACTACACCTAAAGATAGAAATAGGAAAGCTATCTGCCCCGGAGCAGAACCCCAAAGATAATAGAAAGCCCCAAACAAGTAATGGCGGTTAGACAAGAAGAAATACTGACACAGAAAGAAAATAGTATGAGCAAACGCTGGGGCCCAAACTAACTAAATAGAAAAGGATAGGAAGGGTACTTACTGCAATCCCAGAAAACCCTGAAAAGCACCAACTCTACTAATTTCAAAATCACCTGAGATCACACGACCTCTACCACCTAAATTAGTTCTCTGGTGTAACAAAATCAAAACAGCAGCCACTGAAAAAACTGGAAAAAGCAAAAGTACAAACATAAGTGGCTGAACTAAACTGAGAGGGCAAAAGCCCCCGAAGGGGACCCAGAAGGCCCCCAAAGAAGTGCAGGACAAAATGCAAAAATATAGTACAAAAACAAAAAGAAGAAAATGTCTTATCTGTTAGCAGGAGATGCAGACACGACACAGCAGGCTACAAGGGAAACAGGAATGAAGGATTCAGACCAGAACAATTGATCACCGGCAACCCTGATGGGAAGGTGACTCCCTTATATAAGACCAGTCAGTAACACCTGATTCCCAGTCCTCACAATCTTCACTGAACAGACCAGTACCGCTTGTAACCACCAGAGGGAGTCTCTGCTCAGAACTCATCTCAAACCCATTCACAACACAGTCTCCTATCCACCCGTATGGCCAATTGCATAGCCTCTTGCAAGTTACCAGGTATAGGATAAGCAATCAGCAAATCTTTAACCCTTTCACTTAATCCTGCAAGAAATAAACTTTTCAAAGCTGAATCGTTCCAGCCCACTTGGGTGGACCACCTACGGAAGTGAGTACAATATTTTTCCACATTACCCGATCCCTGTCTCAAACGTCTCAATTCTGTCTCAGCTGATGAAACACGATCCGGATCGTCATACAACAACCCCAAAGCAGAAAAAAAAACATCCACTGATCCAAAGCATGGATCACTAGGCTGCACAGAAAAGGCCCAGTCCTGAGGTTCTTTGCGCAAAAGTGACATTATAAACCCTATGCGCAGTGATTCATCACCAGAGGATCTGGGTCTCAAATGAAAATACAACAAGCAAGCATTTTTAAAAGAAAAAAAATCTTGTTGTTCACCAAAAAATAAATCAGGCAAACGTACCTTTGGCTCCACGAAATGTGCTCCAGAACAACTACTCACGTGTTGCTGGATTTCAGCCACCTCCAGAGAGAGACCCTGCAAGGCGTTCAGCCAAATCCCGAACCGACACCATGATGAAAACAGAAAATCTTTCCTTAGAGATTTTTTTTTTTTTTTTCTTGGCTGGACTTACTGTTATGAACTGCTACAAGCACTAAGGAAAGATGGGAACTCTGTCCCTACAATAAAACTGAGCTTGATCCCTACGATGTAACGGGAACCTGATCCTGCGACCAGACCCGCTAAAGTCCTCAGCTAGTCTGAACGAAGACCTATAGTTGCGAGGGAGGAATCCCTACAAGATCTAGGGACTGGGAGAAAAGGTGGACACCTCCTAACAGAAATTGTAGCAGGGAAAATTAAACAGAAAACAAATTACTATGAGATCCTAAGATTAAGCAAAACTGACAGAGTAAGGCACCTAAGCACCTGGCTAGCTTAAGAGTAGATAATACAATGAAGTCCAGCAAAGCCAGAAGGGCGGAGCCAGACTAAATAGGGAAAAAAGGTCATGTGACCAGCAAACTGAAACAAAATCTAACAAGAGGGTTCTAACAGTAGGAGAGGACTGTTATGGGGTATATGTAGGAGAGGACTGTTATTATTATACATTTATATAGCGCCATTTTTCCATGGCGCTTTACATATGAAAAGGGAAAAATATAGACAGGTACAATAAACATGTGCTAGACAAGGGACACACAAGTACAGAAGGAGAGAGGACCCTGCCCGCGAGGGCTATGGGGTATATGTAGGAGAGGACTGTTATGGGGTATATGTAGGAGAGACTGTTATGGGGGATATTGTCATGGGTGTATCGCCACAAGGATCGTCGCGATTACACACTCTGACTTCTCACAGCTGAGTTGCTGTTTCTTTGTGTTTGGTAATGAGGGAGTTAATTTTACCTAGCTCTTTGCTAAGACTAGGTCCAGCCTCGCCCGGCTGCTTTTGATTATGTTCTAATTAGATTCCTTCATATACCTGCCAGTCTGCTTGTTAGATGCCGGTGAAAGCCTTTATGTAGTCTAGCAGACTGGATCGGTTCTGAGAATACTTAAGCTAAGAGCTCCTTAGTTGTTTTTACTCTTATAGCTTATAGTTTATCTCTGAGACCTTAGGTGTTCCTACTGTGTGTGAGTGTTGTATGTAAGACTTTATTTACTTTATTTCTTGTCTTTCTTGTATGTCTTTCTGTTCATTAACCGTTACCTGTTCATTCCTTTGGTGGTAATCAGGGTCCTTCTTAGGACTAGATTACAGTTGGCAGGGATTGATAGGAGACAGGGTTTACGCTGGTGGCCTGGACCTCTGTACCTTTAACAGTACCTCCAGGTAGAGGGATTAGTTAGGACCCCAGTTTAGGGTCAGCATAGACCCCGGTCACCCTCTAGCCGGAGACAGCGTATAACGGATTCCGTATTGACCCACTGGACTTTCTGTCAGGTAATTCTATGTTATCATATATCTATGCGCATGTTATATTGTATGTTGCCCTTTTGATATAGATTACTGTCATCACATATATATATATATCTGCTATACAGCGTGACAGATATGTAGGAGAGGACTGTTATGGGGGATATGTAGGAGAGGACTGTTATGGGGGATATGTAGGAGAGGACTGTTATGTGGTATATGTAGGAGAGGACTGTTATGGGGGATGTGTAGGAGAGGACTGTTATGGGGATGTGTAGGAGAGGACTGTTATGTGGTATATGTAGGAGAGGACTGTTATGGGGTATATGTAGGAGAGGACTGTTATGGGGTATATGTAGGAGAGGACTTTTATGGGGTATATGTAGGAGAGGACTGTTATGGGGGATATGTAGGAGAGGACTGTTATGGGGGATATGTAGGAGAGGACTGTTGGGTGATGGTGGAGGGCAGTGCTGGCACTGGGATAAGTATGCCTTGTTTTAACAACATTGGGTGGAAAATCTTTTTAAAGAGGCTTTCTTAAGTTTGAAAGTAATCCCCTGTCCATGCGACGGAGGTAACTTTCCAATCACGGGTAGGAAAAGGAAGTTTTCTCCTGCAATGGACTTTCTGAATAAAACTTAACACTTATTGTATTATCATAATAAAAGCAAGGACAATGGCATACCACTTATACCCTGGAGGCAAAACCGACGCATTCCGATAGCTGAGACTTAGTCATTCCAGTCGCTGTGGATCTGACCCTCTGAAAACCCCTGTGTGAATCATACACAGGTCAGTCATACGCCCTGCTGCGCCATTCATTCTCATGGGCGTGCTGAAGACCAGTCGAGCACAGCACTTGTCATTATTAGAAAATAATGTACATCCTGTGTCAGCCATGCTTGGAGTTGCCTCAGGCACTTTCTTTGCTCACACCACCTCTTGGTGAGTCAGAGCGTACACCTATACCTGGCATCTGCCCATGTACCCATGCTGCCAGTCGCCTGATGAACAAGAAAAAAGACTAATTTATACCAGTTTGAAAATCATTGGCAGCACATCCCCCATGTAAACAGGTGATGTGTAAACAGGTGATGTGCTGCCGATAACAAGATGCTGAGCGGTTTCAATTGTATTATCCATTGTTCTGTCCCCATCAGTTTGTCTGGGCCTGTTGAACTGGCCAGGAAATGAGCCCTGATCGACTTTTATATAGTAGATCGGCGCATTTTAATGGTCATTTCCGACAGCAGCGATCCCTCCTGGCTCCCTGTACACATGCACATCCAGCCAAGAGAGCATAGAGTTTTAAAGTGCTGTCCCCAACAAGATAGGTAATAACATTCTGATCAGTGGGGGTCCGACTGCTTGGCCATCTACTGATCCCAAGATCAGAGCTCTAGAATTCCCCAAAGGAATGGAGTGTTGGCAACGCATGCTGGAGAAAGCCATGTGCTGTACTTTGCTATCTCCGCCAGTCCCATAGAAAAGGAAAGGAGCAGAGGTTCTCATACACTTTCAGTTCTGTGCAGTGTGTGAGGAAATCTGGAAAAGAAAGTATTCAACCCCTTTAACCACTACCCCTTTCAAGTGCAACCTCAACCCCTCTGGTCAGGTCAATGCTAGCACGCATGAGCGCACCTTCTTCACCATCTGTCAAGTCAAATGGTGCTGTAGGTGAGCGCACCACTCCTCCGACCATCTGTCCAGTCAAACACTGTTGGCCATGACCAGACTCCACACCACCAGCCTCTTTCTCCTCCAGTGAGGATTCTCTGGTGGCAGGCATGTGACCACAAGTACGCGATTTGCATACATAAGGCCACGTGTTGACTAGATGTGAGCAGCGTCATTCAATGTAAGTTTTGGACAAGGCCATTTCCAGTCTGAATGTGATAATAGTATATGACAAACATCTGAATGTCAAAAATTAATATTGGCCAAGAGTAATATGAATGCTATCAAAATTATAAGTATATGTGGTGTTAATTATATGTAGTTAAACACCAAACCAATCAAAGACATATTGTATAGGGACGAATTGCTAAAGGCACTACTAAAAGGTGGGGGAGGGAGAAGAACCCAACAAATTGCAATCAAGCGTCCAAGTGTATAAAAGATTAAAATGTATTAATGCAAAAGCAGACAAGGAAAGGTGGGGTAAAAACATGGGTAGATATAGACCCTGCACTGCTTAGGGCGGGCCAGCCTAAAATATGTATTAAATCACATGTTATAATATACAGCTGCATCAGCCATACAAGGGAGAAAACATGGCTGCTGCTAATGAATAAATTTAATCAAGTAAATCTACGGTGAATTAAGTAGCCAAAGTATCTAATGGAAATAAACATGTATAAACATACCGAAAGCATCTATTATACAAAAGCCCACACAATAGTTACCCGTAAAAAGTAAGCAAGCAGCAGCGTCTCCAAATGGTCCGCCTGCCCCCCCTACGCACTTTTCAGATTTTCTCCTTCTTCAGGCCCCCTTTTATAAACTTGGACGCTTGATTGCAATTTGTTGGGTTCTTCTCCCTCCCCCCCTTTTACTAGTCTGAATGTGGCTTGAAGAATGCAAATTGCATACTTGCATTCTCATGACTGCACTCTCCTGGCATTGGAGAATCATCACTGTGCATAGTGCACTCGCTGTGAGGATTCCCAAGTCTGCAGTCACACAGAGTAGCTATCACAACTCTGTTGTCAGGTATCCTGGGACCAGGGGCTCCTTCCCTGTCCCTAAGGCTGGAGTCACACTAAGTCACACTTTTTCAAGGTCCACATCTAGGACCGAAACCTCACACATGGGCTAATAAACTACCCATGTCTTATATCTTGGAGTGCTGCCTTAATTTTTTGGATCATATTATGAGGTTTGGTATATACCTGGAAGGATTTTTTGCACCCTATCATCATATATGGTGCTGCTTTTCAATATTTTTTGCTATATGTGTATATATATATATATATATATATGCCATTAACATATATATATATATATATCATAGAGATATAGATAGCAGAATAGGTGATAATTCAGTTGTCGGCATGTGTAAAATCATTACAGAACCCGACAGGATATGAGACATGGTTTACATACAGTAATCCATTGCATATCTGTTATTTTTTTATAAGTCCCTCACTACTAATGTTAGTAGTATGTGTGTGTAAAATTTTGGAGCTGTGGGTGTTAAATTAAAGGATTAATTCACAGAAAAAACTGGCGTGGGCTCTCGTGCAATTTTCTCCGCCAGAGAGGGCAAGCCAGTGACTGAGGGCAGAAATTAATAGCCTAGAGAGCGACTATTGTTTTTGGGCCCCCCTGGCTAAAAAATCTGCCCCCAGCCACCCCAGAAAAGGTGCATCTGTAAGATGCGCCACTTCTGGCACTTTCTCTCCTGTAGCGGGTGGTATATGGGGTAATAAGGGGTTAATGCCACCTTGCTATTGTAAGGTAACATTAAGCCTGATTAATAATGGAGAGCTGTCAATAAGACAACTATCCATTATTAATCCACTAGTCTGAAAGGGTTAAAATACACACACACGCACACATTAAGAATAAAGAGTTTTAATGAAATAAACACACATTTTTTACATCTTTATTACACTGCCATTCCATTCAAAGCCATCGATCTCCTAGAAAAAAGACAAAATAAAAAAACACAACAATATACCCATACCCGTACAATCAAGTCCCATGCTGCAATCCATCTGAAGGGGTTAAATGGTTTACAACTGGGAGCAAGTTTTTTTCCGTGAATTCTTTAATTTAACACCTACAGCTCCAAAATTTAACACACATATACTACTAACATTATTAGTGAGGGACATATATAAATCTAACAGATATGCAATGGTTTACTGTATGTAAACCATGTCTCATATCCTGTCGGATTCTGTAATGATTTTACAGAAGCCGACAATTCAATTATCGGCTATTCTGCTATCTATACCTCTATGAAATATATATATAACTGTATATGTGTCTCACTGATATATATATATATATATATATATATATATATATATATATATATATATAGACTTTATGTTTTCATGAATATTTGAGGCCATGGATCCACTATATGTCCATTTTGCAAGCCGCGTACGGAGGCCATACGGATATCACATGGATGCTTAGATGCGAGAAAATCGCATCCTCGCATTGCAAACGGATGACATATGGATCACTGTTCAGGGAACATTTGTGTGAATCTCGTCCGTGAAAAACGCACTGATTTTTTTATGCGTTGTGTGTGACTCCAGCCAAACGCTAGAGGCACCCTAGCTCGCCCTGTTCCCCTAGTTACTTCTGTTGGTGAAGAAGCTGGGGCCACGTATCTTGCCTTGGCTCCTGAATCTGCCCTCAGTCTGTACCCTTCCCCCTCTCAGGGAATAAGGGAGTATTAGTGATCCTTAATACACCAACCAGACTAACAAGGTAATACAAACAGGGATAAAGGAAAATACCAATCATACAAATATACTCACACAAACAACAGAGCTATGCATAGGGGAGTGAAGAATGGATAAAACCAAAGTAGGAGAAGAAGGTGAATTAGCACACATCCAAAACCTAGCAGCAGTCACAGATAATCCACCAAATGCCTTGTCAAATAACAAGACCATGCAGCATAAGCTAGCTCTGACAATGGGAGCTGGTCAGGGCTCAAATTATATAGGAGAAGGGAGTGGCTAACCGTGAACAACTAGGCCCCTTAATGCAGGAAAGCTTCCAGGAGCTCTCAAATGAGCAGATTAACCCCTGCAATACTAAAAGAAACCTGCACCATTTAATATGAAGGTGAAGTGCTTCTAATCAGTGCAGGAGTAGGAGAAATCAGATGCTGCTGTCTTCTGGCTCTTCTGTGTTGCGATAAACCCGTGACAGTAGCTGCAGACTTGTAAACTATAGCCGGACAACCCCTTTAAACCAGTGTGTGTTGGCCACACGTCAAGAACCACAGGATAGCTGCATCTTGTAAATATACCCTGTAAACCTTAAATATGCGGTATGTCAACATTTTGTTTTATAACTGTTTCTATTGCCATTCCATAAAAAGAAAAAATCGATGTCAAAGTTATACGTTTGATTTCCTTGTACATGCAGCTAAACTGTTTCCCGGACGAACCAATTTTGCCTTCCTCACCTTTTCTCAACATTTGAATTATTCTGTTTCCTCTTTTTTTTTCTTTTAAAACTTTTAAAATTCATTTTATAATTTTTCTGTCAGCACAAAATGACTGTTCTAACCAAGCACCGGTGCTCGGTACCCTTGTCGCTGAACAGATCACTGCAGCTTCCCAGCCACATGTTTTCCATCCATCATCCATCTACACTCTCTTCATCTTTGATTGACAGCTCTGGCTTTACAGGATCCAAGTGTCATGCTGGGTGAGGGTGAAGCAAGGTGCACAATGATGAGGGAAGGGAAGCCCAAATACTATGGAAGGGGGGAGTGAAGACCACCTAGGCAGATCTAACAACACCTTGTCTCGCCTCACATTCCTAAATAGGTTCCACACCTATTGCCGAGCAGGAACCGAATCCCTGCCTGATCCTAACGATAGGCCCTGGCTGAGATGGGACAGGGTAGCCACTAGTCAGCCCCCACTACAACTAAACACAAGAGAGAGTGTGGACAAACAAGGGGATATACTTAGCTTGAGAAGACTACTGAGATATCAAGCCAGCAATCCTCCAAGAGTGCTCCAAGAAGACATTTGTTATGATTTGGTAGCTGAGGAGAGAAGGCAAAAAAGGCAATACACCAGAGAGGTTGGAATCTACTGGATTGCAGTACCCTGACTAACCACCACAACTAAAGGCAGCCGTGGAGCGTACCTACGTTGGTCCTATACGCCTCGTCACCGCCTGAGAAGCTAACTACACCTAAAGATAGAAAGAGGAAAACTATCTGCCCCGGAGCAGATCCCCAAAGAACATAGGAAGCCCCCAAACATGTAATGGCGGTTAGACAAGAGGAAATACAGACACAGACAGAAAATAGTATGAGCAAACGTTGGGGCCCAATCTTCCTAGAAAGAAAAGGATAGGAAGGACACTTACTGCAATCCAAAAAACCCTAAAAAAATACCAACACACTAATTGCAAAAACACCTGAGATCACACGACCTCTACCACCTAAATTAGTTAATTGAATCAATGAATAAAAAGTGTATATAAACACTGACAAGTTGAATAAAATTACAATGAATATTAGTTAAATAAAAAGAGGCAAAAACCCGTGTAATATAATAAAGCTCCAAAATAGACAGTGAGCACCGCAATGTATACCCTTAAGTATATATACAATTTCTAAAAAGAATAGCGTAAGTGTAAGACAGTATACATATATGGAAGATAATGATATGCTCAATCAGAACCAGGTAATAACCCTATATATAAAGAGTGATACAAAATTAAGGCACGTGCAGTGAAAGAATAAATGAATACTTGGAAACAAATATGCAAAGAAACAGGTGCTATAATGAACAATATGTATGTGAATGCACAAAAATATAAAGGATATTGGGTGAAAAATCAAAAATAGTGTTCTTGCAGCAAAGGAATAAATAAATACATAAAATAATATATACAAAAATACGTAAGGTGCTGCACTACACAATATTATGTGGTTTCACAAAAATATAAAAGGCATTAATGAAAATTCAAAAATGCCTACACATCAAAAAGGGATATCACAATGAGTGAAAAAAAGAAAAAAAAGTGTTGGCAAACATCTAAGAATAAATGTCTCCACATGTGAAAGAAATAACACCGTGCACTAACTGGAAATAAGAAAAAATAATGCCACCAAACAGGCGAAATACCTGGGAGCTAAATATCACGGGTTCAAGCCTCTGGATAACGCGCCCCGACGCGCGTTTCGGAAATCCTTTTCCTTCGTCAGGGGGATATAATAGAATGCCAGCAATCAGTGGCTATTTATAGAATAATGAAGCCGAGTAAATGGGAAAGCGGCGCATGCGCGAGTAGCGTGACCGGAAGCAGACATCGCGACCCGCGTCATGTGATGCATCACTTCCGGGTAAACCCGAAGTGTGACGCACACATAGAGACGCCGTCGCCATGCCACTGGCGGCGTGGAAACCCCGCGCATGCGCACCCCATACTCGGCTACTGATAAGTAAAAAAAGGGGGAGAATGTAAAGTAAAGTAATTGCCACGAATGTTATATTTAATCCACATGTGAGGACGTATGACTATAAGAAATACATACAGACAGAAAAAGCATGTCATGGCCAATAACGTACACATATATGCATGTAAGAACGTTAATTATCCAGATTATAATATATAATCAAAATACACTTATATAAGCAATTACATAACAATGGTCCAAATGCCCAGACATGGAGAATAGGAGAAAAACATCCATGTATTGGTTCTCCACATGAGAGAGATCATCTCAATATATATGGAATATCTCAAACGAAATGAATGATTCTGTGATTGCTGGAATAAAAAAAAAATACAAAGAAAATTAAAATAGTGAGAATATACACATGTGAAATAAAATTATTTTAAAAACGGGACAAAAGAAAGATTTTCATTCAAGCCAAGCGGGGAAACAGTTTGTAACGTCCAAATCCACTTTGTTTCCATTTGGGCAAGACGTTTGCTGATCCTACCCCCACGAACCCCACTGACCAACACATCAATACCAAAAATTTTTAATAAGGATGAGTCGCAATTATGGTGCAATTTAAAATGCCTGGGCAGAGTTTTAAGCGAGGTGACATCTGTCACATCTTTAGCTGCTTTTATACCCAGGACATGTTCACGTACCCTGATCTTGAGTTGCCTGGTGGTTAAACCTACATAGATTAGTGAACAGGGACAACTGGCATAATAAATGACAGCTGATGTGGTACAAGTGATGCTGTGTTTAATGTCAAAAGACCGAGACTTGTCAGAATTAAGAAAACTCTGTGTCTTAATGACATTAGGACAAGCTACACAAGACCCGCATGGTCTACAACCATATGTGTGCTTAGCGGGAGGCAAGAAATTAGTATGGGTATCCGACACGGGTATACCAGTATAAAAACTCTTAACCAGATGGTCACCCAAATTCCTGGATCTGCTAAATGCGATAGAGGGTCTGTCACCCACATACTTGGAAATAATGGGATCCGATCTCAAAATAGGCCAATGCTTTATGAGGAGGTTCCTGAGCACATCATTCTGGCCATTAAATTGTGTAATAAACCGAATGGCAGTATTATTCTTTTGAGGTTTATCATTATTCCCATATAAAGCATCATGCCTAGTAATATGTCTAGCCCTATTGTAAGCACGCTTGATAGACCTGCGACTATATCCACGTTCCAAAAATCTGGCACTCATCAATTCAGATTGTCTCTCAAAATTGCTCTCAGTAGAACAAATCCGTCGGAGACGTAGGAATTGTCCAAACGGAATGGAATTGATGAGTGCCCTAGGGTGTGAAGATGTCGCATGAACCAGGTCATTGACTGCTGTTTGTTTTCTAAATAAGTCAGTCTGGAGACAACTATCTAGATCCCTATTGACACGAACGTCCAAGAAGTCGATAGAATTGTCATGATGGCAAAACGTAAGTCGTATATTGATAGAGTTGTTATTAAGAGTACTAATAAATTCGGATAGAGCTTCAGCAGAATCTTGCCATATAAAAAAGACATCGTCTATGTAGCGTGTCCAGAATGAGACACGCTCCATAGAACAATTATTGTCAGAAATAAAGAGGTCCCTCTCCCAAAATCCAAGGAACAGGTTGGCATACGATGGAGCAAATGATGCTCCCATCGCTGTTCCCTGGACTTGAAGGAAGAAGGACCCCTTAAAAATAAAAAAATTATGTGATAAAGTAAATTCCAATAAATTGATGAAGAAAACAATAAAAGCCCGAGAAAAAGCCTAGCAAAAAGATTAAGGTCTTTAATTACAGAAAAATGGTCAAAATGAGCAGTAGGGCAAAACATTAAACCCTTCAACAAAAGCTCTATTTCGACTTGAGAGAATTTATGTTTGCTCAAATTGATTACCTTCAGTTGGTTAGAAGTCTCGGGGAATATTCTCTCTTATTTGGAAGAAACCGCAGATTTCTCTTTCTTTTGGGGGTAATTGCAGAAGACACAGAGACGGAAGACGAGGCAACGGAAACATCACTGACAGAGGGATGTGAATTGTGCGAAGATGAGCGTGTTCTATAGTTGGAGGAATGTGTTTTCCATCTATATATTCTACCCAGGAGTAGATCATTTTGATCCCTGGAAAGTTTGTTCGTATGAGTTTTTTGAATACCTTTAACCAAAGACTCCAATTCTTTATCCAAAGATTCATTCAGAGTCTTTAGTTGTTCAGAAGATAAATTATTCTTGGGTGTAGAAAACTGTTCCTCCAACAAATTATCCACCTCTCCAATGGATTTGGTATTTAGTCCCACTAATAAACCCATCAACTTCCAAGATGTCTCATTGCATGTTTTCTCCCATTCAGCAATCAGCTCATTATCCTCTACAATGAAAGATGGAGTCACCTTGACTCTTAAACCTCTTGGTATCAATTGCTTCTGTATATAATTTTCTAAAAAAGCTCTTGTCCACCATATACGTGTACGTTTAAATAGCAACCTTTTAATTGACTTGAAAGTAGAATCAAAATTAGGCCCGTCAACAATGGGATTAATAGTACCAGTATTACCAAAGACATCGTTGACCTGACCTTGCCAGGAAGCCTCCCTGGTTTTAAAGTCCATATCCTAGAAAAAATTACTGTGCAACACACAGTGAAACAAGAAAAGAGATATGATGATATAAATGTCACAATAATAATGTAATATCCCAAACAAAAATAAAATTAATGACAAGAATTATCAATAGTGACAATACCACCAAATGTGTGGATGACACCAAAAACACAAGTCATACAAAGACTCAAATAGTGTATATAAAAGTTTTTTTATTAGGAATGTATTTAATATATAAAAGATCCAGTGATCACCGCAAAGAAAATTGGTGGTCACCTGGACTACTAAAAACATGTACATATATGATCCAAAGTATAATACACATAAAGAATATAAAGTGTACAAATAAAGTTGGAGTACCTAAAAATACATATGGTGAATAGTGATCAATGTAATAACAAAAACAAGTGAAAAAAATGTATCAACAAAATACCCCAAAAAAAGAAAGATCATACATAATTACCTATGTGGTATAAAGAAGTCCAGGCACCCACCACACCCGACGCACGTTTCGCATCAAAGCTTCGTCCAGGGGTGCGAAACGTGCGTCGGGTGTGGTGGGTGCCTGGACTTCTTTATACCACATAGGTAATTATGTATGATCTTTCTTTTTTTGGGGTATTTTGTTGATACATTTTTTTCACTTGTTTTTGTTATTACATTGATCACTATTCACCATATGTATTTTTAGGTACTCCAACTTTATTTGTACACTTTATATTCTTTATGTGTATTATACTTTGGATCATATATGTACATGTTTTTAGTAGTCCAGGTGACCCACCAATTTTCTTTGCGGTGATCACTGGATCTTTTATATATTAAATACATTCCTAATAAAAAAACTTTTATATACACTATTTGAGTCTTTGTATGACTTGTGTTTTTGGTGTTATCTATATTTATTAACTTTGTAGGTGTTTATCAAATGTGTGGATGGCAGACCATCCGGAATTGTGAACAAAAATATCCAGGATAGGGGGGAGGACACCTAGTGACAAGACAGTAACAGAAAATCAAAGGTGACACAATGTAATAGTAAAAATAATTTTATTGAATCAATGAATAAAAAGTGTATATAAACACTGACAAGTTGAATAAAATTACAATGAATATTAGTTAAATAAAAAGAGGCAAAAACCCGTGTAATATAATAAAGCTCCAAAATAGACAGTGAGCACCGCAATGTATACCCTTAAGTATATATACAATTTCTAAAAAGAATAGCGTAAGTGTAAGACAGTATACATATATGGAAGATAATGATATGCTCAATCAGAACCAGGTAATAACCCTATATATAAAGAGTGATACAAAATTAAGGCACGTGCAGTGAAAGAATAAATGAATACTTGGAAACAAATATGCAAAGAAACAGGTGCTATAATGAACAATATGTATGTGAATGCACAAAAATATAAAGGATATTGGGTGAAAAATCAAAAATAGTGTTCTTGCAGCAAAGGAATAAATAAATACATAAAATAATATATACAAAAATACGTAAGGTGCTGCACTACACAATATTATGTGGTTTCACAAAAATATAAAAGGCATTAATGAAAATTCAAAAATGCCTACACATCAAAAAGGGATATCACAATGAGTGAAAAAAAGAAAAAAAAGTGTTGGCAAACATCTAAGAATAAATGTCTCCACATGTGAAAGAAATAACACCGTGCACTAACTGGAAATAAGAAAAAATAATGCCACCAAACAGGCGAAATACCTGGGAGCTAAATATCACGGGTTCAAGCCTCTGGATAACGCGCCCCGACGCGCGTTTCGGAAATCCTTTTCCTTCGTCAGGGGATATAATAGAATGCCAGCAATCAGTGGCTATTTATAGAATAATGAAGCCGAGTAAATGGGAAAGCGGCGCATGCGCGAGTAGCGTGACCGGAAGCAGACATCGCGACCCGCTCATGTGATGCATCACTTCCGGGTAAACCCGAAGTGTGACGCACACATAGAGACGCCGTCGCCATGCCACTGGCGGCGTGGAAACCCCGCGCATGCGCACCCCATACTCGGCTACTGATAAGTAAAAAAAGGGGGAGAATGTAAAGTAAAGTAATTGCCACGAATGTGATATTTAATCCACATGTGAGGACGTATGACTATAAGAAATACATACAGACAGAAAAAGCATGTCATGGCCAATAACGTACACATATATGCATGTAAGAACGTTAATTATCCAGATTATAATATATAATCAAAATACACTTATATAAGCAATTACATAACAATGGTCCAAATGCCCAGACATGGAGAATAGGAGAAAAACATCCATGTATTGGTTCTCCACATGAGAGAGATCATCTCAATATATATGGAATATCTCAAACGAAATGAATGATTCTGTGATTGCTGGAATAAAAAAAAAATACAAAGAAAATTAAAATAGTGAGAATATACACATGTGAAATAAAATTATTTTAAAAACGGGACAAAAGAAAGATTTTCATTCAAGCCAAGCGGGGAAACAGTTTGTAACGTCCAAATCCACTTTGTTTCCATTTGGGCAAGACGTTTGCTGATCCTACCCCCACGAACCCCACTGACCAACACATCAATACCAAAAATTTTTAATAAGGATGAGTCGCAATTATGGTGCAATTTAAAATGCCTGGGCAGAGTTTTAAGCGAGGTGACATCTGTCACATCTTTAGCTGCTTTTATACCCAGGACATGTTCACGTACCCTGATCTTGAGTTGCCTGGTGGTTAAACCTACATAGATTAGTGAACAGGGACAACTGGCATAATAAATGACAGCTGATGTGGTACAAGTGATGCTGTGTTTAATGTCAAAAGACCGAGACTTGTCAGAATTAAGAAAACTCTGTGTCTTAATGACATTAGGACAAGCTACACAAGACCCGCATGGTCTACAACCATATGTGTGCTTAGCGGGAGGCAAGAAATTAGTATGGGTATCCGACACGGGTATACCAGTATAAAAACTCTTAACCAGATGGTCACCCAAATTCCTGGATCTGCTAAATGCGATAGAGGGTCTGTCACCCACATACTTGGAAATAATGGGATCCGATCTCAAAATAGGCCAATGCTTTATGAGGAGGTTCCTGAGCACATCATTCTGGCCATTAAATTGTGTAATAAACCGAATGGCAGTATTATTCTTTTGAGGTTTATCATTATTCCCATATAAAGCATCATGCCTAGTAATATGTCTAGCCCTATTGTAAGCACGCTTGATAGACCTGCGACTATATCCACGTTCCAAAAATCTGGCACTCATCAATTCAGATTGTCTCTCAAAATTGCTCTCAGTAGAACAAATCCGTCGGAGACGTAGGAATTGTCCAAACGGAATGGAATTGATGAGTGCCCTAGGGTGTGAAGATGTCGCATGAACCAGGTCATTGACTGCTGTTTGTTTTCTAAATAAGTCAGTCTGGAGACAACTATCTAGATCCCTATTGACACGAACGTCCAAGAAGTCGATAGAATTGTCATGATGGCAAAACGTAAGTCGTATATTGATAGAGTTGTTATTAAGAGTACTAATAAATTCGGATAGAGCTTCAGCAGAATCTTGCCATATAAAAAAGACATCGTCTATGTAGCGTGTCCAGAATGAGACACGCTCCATAGAACAATTATTGTCAGAAATAAAGAGGTCCCTCTCCAAAATCCAAGGAACAGGTTGGCATACGATGGAGCAAATGATGCTCCCATCGCTGTTCCCTGGACTTGAAGGAAGAAGGACCCCTTAAAAATAAAAAAATTATGTGATAAAGTAAATTCCAATAAATTGATGAAGAAAACAATAAAAGCCCGAGAAAAAGAAGAATACTGCAAAAAATACGAAACTGCTGCTAATCCATCATTATGGCGTATACTTGTGTATAATGACTCAACGTCACAAGTTACCAAAATAGAATTTGGATCAATGCAAGGGATGAGGGTATTATTACCAGTGAATTGTACATGGCCCTTCAGGTTCAAGAGCCCACTGTTCCCACACTATATGTATTACCCAAGATACATAAAAACCCAGTGGTCCCCTCGGGTAGACCCATTGTATCGGGTAGAGGCAACTATCTGGAGAATGTGAACAAATATATAGATTCCATCCTGCAACCCTTTGTCACTGCACTCCCTTCATATACAAAAGACACGAATGATTTCCTGAAGAAGATCGATGGATTGTACATTGATCCAAATTCTATTTTGGTAACTTGTGACGTTGAGTCATTATACACAAGTATACGCCATAATGATGGATTAGCAGCAGTTTCGTATTTTTTGCAGTATTCTTCTTTTTCTCGGGCTTTTATTGTTTTTCTTCATCAATTTATTGGAATTTACTTTATCACATAATTTTTTTATTTTTAAGGGGTCCTTCTTCCTTCAAGTCCAGGGAACAGCGATGGGAGCATCATTTGCTCCATCGTATGCCAACCTGTTCCTTGGATTTTGGGAGAGGGACCTCTTTATTTCTGACAATAATTGTTCTATGGAGCGTGTCTCATTCTGGACACGCTACATAGACGATGTCTTTTTTATATGGCAAGATTCTGCTGAAGCTCTATCCGAATTTATTAGTACTCTTAATAACAACTCTATCAATATACGACTTACGTTTTGCCATCATGACAATTCTATCGACTTCTTGGACGTTCGTGTCAATAGGGATCTAGATAGTTGTCTCCAGACTGACTTATTTAGAAAACAAACAGCAGTCAATGACCTGGTTCATGCGACATCTTCACACCCTAGGGCACTCATCAATTCCATTCCGTTTGGACAATTCCTACGTCTCCGACGGATTTGTTCTACTGAGAGCAATTTTGAGAGACAATCTGAATTGATGAGTGCCAGATTTTTGGAACGTGGATATAGTCGCAGGTCTATCAAGCGTGCTTACAATAGGGCTAGACATATTACTAGGCATGATGCTTTATATGGGAATAATGATAAACCTCAAAAGAATAATACTGCCATTCGGTTTATTACACAATTTAATGGCCAGAATGATGTGCTCAGGAACCTCCTCATAAAGCATTGGCCTATTTTGAGATCGGATCCCATTATTTCCAAGTATGTGGGTGACAGACCCTCTATCGCATTTAGCAGATCCAGGAATTTGGGTGACCATCTGGTTAAGAGTTTTTATACTGGTATACCCGTGTCGGATACCCATACTAATTTCTTGCCTCCCGCTAAGCACACATATGGTTGTAGACCATGCGGGTCTTGTGTAGCTTGTCCTAATGTCATTAAGACACAGAGTTTTCTTAATTCTGACAAGTCTCGGTCTTTTGACATTAAACACAGCATCACTTGTACCACATCAGCTGTCATTTATTATGCCAGTTGTCCCTGTTCACTAATCTATGTAGGTTTAACCACCAGGCAACTCAAGATCAGGGTACGTGAACATGTCCTGGGTATAAAAGCAGCTAAAGATGTGACAGATGTCACCTCGCTTAAAACTCTGCCCAGGCATTTTAAATTGCACCATAATTGCGACTCATCCTTATTAAAAATTTTTGGTATTGATGTGTTGGTCAGTGGGGTTCGTGGGGGTAGGATCAGCAAACGTCTTGCCCAAATGGAAACAAAGTGGATTTGGACGTTACAAACTGTTTCCCCGCTTGGCTTGAATGAAAATCTTTCTTTTGTCCCGTTTTTAAAATAATTTTATTTCACATGTGTATATTCTCACTATTTTAATTTTCTTTGTATTTTTTTTTTATTCCAGCAATCACAGAATCATTCATTTCGTTTGAGATATTCCATATATATTGAGATGATCTCTCTCATGTGGAGAACCAATACATGGATGTTTTTCTCCTATTCTCCATGTCTGGGCATTTGGACCATTGTTATGTAATTGCTTATATAAGTGTATTTTGATTATATATTATAATCTGGATAATTAACGTTCTTACATGCATATATGTGTACGTTATTGGCCATGACATGCTTTTTCTGTCTGTATGTATTTCTTATAGTCATACGTCCTCACATGTGGATTAAATATAACATTCGTGGCAATTACTTTACTTTACATTCTCCCCCTTTTTTTACTTATCAGTAGCCGAGTATGGGGTGCGCATGCGCGGGGTTTCCACGCCGCCAGTGGCATGGCGACGGCGTCTCTATGTGTGCGTCACACTTCGGGTTTACCCGGAAGTGATGCATCACATGACGCGGGTCGCGATGTCTGCTTCCGGTCACGCTACTCGCGCATGCGCCGCTTTCCCATTTACTCGGCTTCATTATTCTATAAATAGCCACTGATTGCTGGCATTCTATTATATCCCCCTGACGAAGGAAAAGGATTTCCGAAACGCGCGTCGGGGCGCGTTATCCAGAGGCTTGAACCCGTGATATTTAGCTCCCAGGTATTTCGCCTGTTTGGTGGCATTATTTTTTCTTATTTCCAGTTAGTGCACGGTGTTATTTCTTTCACATGTGGAGACATTTATTCTTAGATGTTTGCCAACACTTTTTTTTCTTTTTTTCACTCATTGTGATATCCCTTTTTGATGTGTAGGCATTTTTGAATTTTCATTAATGCCTTTTATATTTTTGTGAAACCACATAATATTGTGTAGTGCAGCACCTTACGTATTTTTGTATATATTATTTTATGTATTTATTTATTCCTTTGCTGCAAGAACACTATTTTTGATTTTTCACCCAATATCCTTTATATTTTTGTGCATTCACATACATATTGTTCATTATAGCACCTGTTTCTTTGCATATTTGTTTCCAAGTATTCATTTATTCTTTCACTGCACGTGCCTTAATTTTGTATCACTCTTTATATATAGGGTTATTACCTGGTTCTGATTGAGCATATCATTATCTTCCATATATGTATACTGTCTTACACTTACGCTATTCTTTTTAGAAATTGTATATATACTTAAGGGTATACATTGCGGTGCTCACTGTCTATTTTGGAGCTTTATTATATTACACGGGTTTTTGCCTCTTTTTATTTAACTAATATTCATTGTAATTTTATTCAACTTGTCAGTGTTTATATACACTTTTTATTCATTGATTCAATAAAATTATTTTTACTATTACATTGTGTCACCTTTGATTTTCTGTTACTGTCCTGTCACTAGGTGTCCTCCCCCCTATCCTGGATATTTTTGTTCACAATTCCGGATGGTCTGCCATCCACACATTTGGTGGTATTGTCACTATTGATAATTCTTGTCATTAATTTTATTTTTGTTTGGGATATTACATTATTATTGTGACATTTATATCATCATATCTCTTTTCACCTAAATTAGTTCTCTGGTATAACAAAACTAAGCAGCAGCCACTGAAAAAACTGGAAAAGGCAAATGAACAAATAACAGTGGCTCAGATAAACTGAGAGGAGCACAAGCCCCCGGAGGGACCTGGCTGACCTCCACAGAAGTGCAGGACAAAATGCAAAAAGCAAGCACAAAAATAAAAGCAGAAAATATCTTATCTGTTAGCAGAAGATGCAGGCAAGACACAGCAAGCTTCCAAGTGAACCAGGAACCAAAGTTGAGACAAGAACAATTGATCACCGGCAACCCTGATGGGAGGGAACCTCCCTTATATAAGACCAGTCTGTAACACCTGATTACCAATCTTCACAATCTTCATTGAATAGTTCAGTACTGTTTGTAACCACCAGAGGGAGCTTCTGCTCAGAATTCATTTCTAACACATTCACAAAAGTAACCCCCCCTTGAGGAGGGGTCACCGAACCCTCATTTGGGCAACCAGGTCGGTCAGGATAAGCTCTGTGATACGCACGGATCAGTCTCCTAGCATGGATGTCCGAAACAAACACCCAAGAATTGTCCTCCTGACCATAACCTCTCCACTTAACCAAATACTGGAGTTTCCGTCTAGAAAAACGAGAATCCAATATTTTCTCAACCACATACCCCAGATTGCCCTCAACCAAAACAGGGTCAGGAGACGCAGCCATAGGAACCACTGGCTCGACAAACCACTTCAATAAGGACTTGTGGAACACGTTATGGATCTTAAATGTCCCTGGAAGAAGTAAACGAAAGGAAACAGGATTAAGAATCTCCATGATCTTATAAGGTCCAATGAACCTAGGCTTAAACTTAGGAGATGCAACTCTCATAGGGATATTTCTTGAGGACAACCGGACCAAGTCCCCCACTTCAAACCGAGGACCATCAGTCCTATGCCGGTTGGCAAACCGCTGGGCCCTCTCCTGAGAGAGGGACAACCTCTCCACTACCTGGTCCCAAATCTGCTGCATACGCTCCACAACAGAGTCAACACCTGGACAGACAGAAGCCTCCGTCTGTCCCGAAGAAAATCGAGGGTGAAACCCAAAATTGCAGAAAAATGGAGACATCAAAGTGGCAGAGCTAGCCCTATTATTAAGAGCAAACTCAGCCAAAGGCAAAAAAGAGACCCAGTGATCAGCAGACACAAAGCATCTCAGATAAGTCTCCAATATCTGGTTTGTTCTCTCAGTTTGTCAATTGGTCTGAGGATTAAAAGCCGAGGAGAAAGACAATTGAACACCAAGTTTAGAACAAAAAGTCCTCCAAAATCTGGAAACAAACTGGACTCCTCTGTCAGACACAATGTTCTCAGGAATGCCGTGTAACAGAACCACATGCTGAAGGAACAAAGACACCAATTCGGAGGAGGAAGGCAACTTAGGTGATGGCACAAGATGTATCATTTTGGAAAACCTATCACAAATCACCCAGATAACGGTCATTCTCTGAGAAACAGGGAGGTCGGAAATGAAATCCATAGAGATATGGGTCCATGGTCTCTTGGGCACAGGCAATGGCATCAACAAACCACTAGAGCGAGAGCAAGGCTTG
Source organism: Oophaga sylvatica (assembly GCA_033576555.1). Taxonomy (NCBI): domain Eukaryota; kingdom Metazoa; phylum Chordata; class Amphibia; order Anura; family Dendrobatidae; genus Oophaga; species Oophaga sylvatica. Next base: position 76,173,965 of record JARQOD010000010.1, on the reverse strand, counting down.
GAGCGAGAGCAAGTCCCGCAGGACTGCACAAATTCCCTGACGTCACGAGACAAAGTAGGCCACCAAAAGGACCGACTAACCAAGTCTCTGGTACCAAAAATTCCGGGATGACCGGCCAACGCGGAACAATGAATCTCAGACATCACACTCTTTTTCCACCGGTCTGGGACAAACAATTTCCCAATAGGGCAGCGCTCGGGTTTATCCTCCTGACACCCTTCCAGAGCCAGTCTCAAATTGGGCGAGATGGCGGAAAGAACTACACCCTCTTTCAAAATAACAGCAGGATCAGATAACTCAGGAGAGTCCGCAAGGAAACTCCTCGAGAGGGCATCCGCTTTAACATTCTTAGTGCCAGGAAGAAAGGAAACGACAAAATTAAAACGTGTGAAAAACAAGGCCCACCTGGCCTGTCTAGGATTAAGTCGCTTGGCTGATTCCAGATAAACCAGATTCTTATGGTCCGTGAGGACCACCACCTGATGTTTGGCTCCCTCCAGCCAATGTCTCCACTCTTCAAAAGCCCACTTCATGGCCAATAACTCCCGATTACCCACGTCATAATTACGTTCAGTTGGAGAAAATTTTCGATAGTAAAAGGCACAGGGGTTACTTTTAGAGGTCTCTGGATCTCTTTGGGACAAAACGGCACCTGCCCCAATTTCAGAGGCATCAACCTCCACCTGAAATGGCAGAGAAACATCTGGCTGCCGTAGAACAGGAGCAGAAGTGAATCTCTGCTTAAGTTCCTGAAACGCAGAGACTGCCTCAGGAGGCCAATTCACCACATCAGAACCCTTCTTGGTCAAATCAGTCAATGGTTTAACAATAACAGAGAAATTACCAATAAATTTACGATAAAAATTGGCAAAACCCAAGAATCTCTGAAGAGCCTTTAATGAAGTAGGTTGGACCCAATCACAGATGGCCTGAACCTTGACCGGGTCCATTTCAATAACAGATGGGGACAAAATGAATCCCAGAAATGAGATCCTCTGTATGCCAAAAAGACACTTTGATCCCTTCACATACAGAGCATTCTCTCTCAAAATCTGGAACACAGTCCAAACATGTTTCACATGAGAGTCCCAGTCATTGGAAAAATTCAAGATATCATCCAAATAAACAATCAGAAATTTATCCACAAAATCCCTGAAAATGTCATTCATGAAGGACTGGAAGACGGAAGGAGCATTAGTGAGCCCAAAGGGCATCACTAGGTACTCAAAATGCCCCTCTGGGGTATTAAATGCCGTCTTCCATTCATCCCCGTGCTTAATGCGAATAAGGTTATACGCCCCCTGAGGTCAAGCTTGGTAAACCAAGTAGCACTTTTCACCCTGGAAAACAGGTCAGGAATCAAGGGTAACGGATATTGATATTTCACAGTGATATTGTTCAAGAGACGATAATCAATACACGGCCTTAATGAACCATCCTTTTTGGCCACAAAGAAAAAACCGGCACCCAAGGGTGAAGAGGATGGTCTGATATGACCCTTCTCCAATGACTCCTTGATATAAGACCGCATAGCGTCATGTTCAGGTACAGACAAGTTAAAAAGGCGACCTTTAGGGAATTTACTACCAGGCACTAATTCAATAGCGCAGTCATAGCTCCTATGGGGGGGCAAGGATGCAGATTTACTTTCGCTAAACACATCAGAAAAATCAGTCAAAAAGTCAGGAACATCCTGAGCCTGGGGAGAGGCAGAAAAAACAGGAGTGTTGGCATTAACACATTGGCAGCCCCAACTGGTAACAGACACAGATTTCCAATCCATAACAGGATTATGAGACTGTAACCAAGGGAAACCCAGTACAACAATGTCATGCAGATTATACAGCACCAAAAATTTGCAACTCTCCTGATGATCAGGTTCAACCCTCATTATCACCTGAGTAGAGAACTGGGGTTTATTCTCAGCCAAAGGGGTAGAATCAATCCCCAGTAGGGGAATAGACTTCCGTAGGGGTATCAAGGGAAACCCACAACGTTTAGCAAAATCAAAATCCATCAGGTTAATAGCTGCTCCCGAATCAACAAAAGCCTGAGCAGAAAATGTGAACAGGGAGCAAATCAGGGTAACAGTCAACAGAAATTTGGTGTGAACATTACCCAAGACAACTGAGCGTGCAAAACGTCTTCCCCGCTTAGGGCAGACTGAAATAGCATGAGAGGCGTCACCACAGTAGAAACATAACCCATTGCGTTTTCGAAACTCATGACGCTGTGCCCCAGAAGCCACTCTATCACACTGCATGGGTTCAGAAGCTGGTTCACAAGGCAACACTATTCCACGCATACCTCTACGCTCACGCAAACGTCTGTCAATTTGAATCGCTGATGACATAGAATCATTGAGACCAGAGGGAGCAGGGAAACCCACCATAACATCTTTTACATTCTCTGACAGACCCTTCCGAAAAAGGGCTGCCAAAGCATCATCATTCCATTTGGTCAGGACTGCCCACCTAAATTAGTTCTCTGGTGTAACAAAACTAAGCAGCAGCCACTGAAAAAACTGGAAAAGGCAAATGAACAAATAACAGTGGCTCAGATAAACTGAGAGGAGCACAAGCCCCCGGAGGGGACCTGGCTGACCTCCACAGAAGTGCAGGACAAAATGCAAAAAGCAAGCACAAAAATAAAAGCAGAAAATATCTTATCTGTTAGCAGAAGATGCAGGCAAGACACAGCAAGCTTCCAAGTGAACCAGGAACCAAAGTTGAGACAAGAACAATTGATCACCGGCAACCCTGATGGGAGGGAACCTCCCTTATATAAGACCAGTCTGTAACACCTGATTGCCAATCTTCACAATCTTCATTGAATAGTTCAGTACTGTTTGTAACCACCAGAGGGAGCTTCTGCTCAGAATTCATTTCTAACACATTCACAACAGACATTAGCCGACTGCTAGTACTTCCAACCAGAGGGAAATTGAGCTAACACCAGCACCTTGCTGAAGAGACTGAAGCTATTTAAACCTTCAGCAAGGGTGTGTTAATTAGCAGCAGAAGGTGGAGGTAACTGTTGGGTCCTAGAGGGAGAAGGATATCACTCCATAGAGATGCAAAAATCAAGAATGTGCATGCAGATCTAATCACAATGACCTTCTACAGCCAGATCCAAGATGACTAACACACCCGTGACACCAAGGGAGGGTGGAGATAGAGGAAGAACAAGACAGTGCATGGCCACGACAAGGGTGCACAGAGCGTCTATGGTTGGTTTGAGCAGTCATTTTGTGCTTACGGAGTTGCTTTAAGTACATTATGCAGCATAATTGATGCAATTCCAATCTTTTGCGTGATACTACAATCTCGTTTCCTCTACATTATCGCAGTCTTTGTAACAAGAACAGATTGCGGCTTAAAGGATGCAGCGCACAATGTAACGTTAAATCTCATTTGTGACCATTAGTTCTGGCAGAGCTGCTAGGCGGCTCGTGTCTGCGCTCTGCTGTAGGGCGACCATATTGTCTTTTGTCACGTTAAGCTCGCTTGCCTATCTCCGAATGAAGACGAGATGATCATCAGACGTCAAGGATTTACATAAATTACGCTTTTAGCTACTTCTCGTCCCTTTGATGAAGACAGATCACCCGGCCCCAAGGACTTTTAATGGTACTATGTGATAAGGAGAATGTCAGCAGCATTTCACATCCTGACGGTTTCATTGCAGTAGTGGAGCACGCAGGGCAGATGTCAGCCCGGAAAAACATGATTAATATATTCTTACCGTAGGAAGGGAAAAGAAAGGATATTTTTAGAGATTCTTGGGCGTAAATCACCATAGGATCTTGTGAAAGGTTCAGTCATTTTGGAAAATTGGCTTTTTTTACATTTTCGTTTGCATTTCACTATACTATATGATTTCTACAGCAGAACACAAATTTGATATACCCTCGTTGTGCTATTCCCATTTGCTGATGCTTTTTGTAGATGAGGCAGTATTTGTGCCGCACTATAATTATTCTTTTTTAAGGGCTCGTGCATTCGAGAGTATTGTTGATCCAGGTGCTATCCATTAAAAAACGGACAGTACTCCGACCAATGTTATTCACTGGGGCAGTGCAGATGAACGGTTTTGTTCCCAGACCGAAAAAAATATCAGCATGCACTAGTTTCCTCCAGGAGTCGGATGAGACTTCCCCATTCTAGTCTATGCTTAGGAGAAAAACATTTAATGCCGTGCGGAACCACAGTATAACATTTGATTTATACTGATACATTGCAATTCTGCAACATAGGAAACTGTAAATGATTAATAACTGTTGGGTAAAAAAACGGAATGTATACGGAGGACAAAAAAATCGTCAAACTTTTCGGGCTGAAAATCAAACCAATTTTTTTATACTGTTGCGTGACCCTATCCTTTGCCCGCATTTACACACTTGTGTGATACCATCCAAAATGGACCGATTTTTTCTTCAATTATCTAATTTGCATCCTAATTGCTTGTTACCTCTGCTTCTATATAATAATAAACTGGGTAGTTTGTTAAATGATAAATGAATGAGGAGATGCTGCCTTTGTCTCTACAAATCAAGTGTATTATGCCAACCACTATCTCTATATATAATCGTCTTATCCTGTCTGTCTGTCCAGGAAATCCCGCGTCGCTGATTGGTCCGGCCGCAGCCAATCAGCGACGCAGGGCTAACTCTGCCCATGTCGTCATGTGACTCACCAACTGCCCATGATGTACTGAACATGTTTTGTCAGTTACAGTGTCTGATGTACTTCTGTCACGTTTACTGAACACGGGTAATACACAGTGACATGAGGTAATACACAGGTGACATGAGGTAATACATAAGTAACATAAGGTAATACACAGTAACATGAGGTAATATACAGTAACATGAGGTGATACACAGTAATATGAGGTAATACACAGGTAACATGAGTTAATATACGGTAACATGAGGTAGTACACAGTGATATGAGGTAATACACAGTAATATGAGGTAATACACAGTAACATGAGGTAATACACAGTGACATGAGGTAATACACAGGTAACATGAGGTAATATACAGTAACATGTGGTAATATACAGTAACATGAGGTAATACACAGTAAAATGAGGTAATATACGTATATATTTTGATGATCTGTTTAATAATTTTGTTCAGTTGTATTAAGTTCTATGAGCAATAACATTTAATGATAATGTATATATTTTACCTGAAAAATCCTGTGTATTCATTGCATTATTCTTAAATCTTCATAAATAAACTACATACTTATTCTAGAATACCCGATGCGTTAGAATCGGGCCACCATCTAGTTTCATATAAGAGGATAGGGCACCAGCAGACAGGGCCACTGGGGGATTCTCCTGCTCTGCCGTGGGCTAGTCCAAGATCGCATGTGCTATACGTGTTTTTCATGGATCCATAGACTTATTTTGGCCCTTTTCATCAGTGCTGCCGGAAAAAAACAGACATGTCTCCTTAAGTGTTACACGGACACACAGTCTGTGAAAAAACCTGGATATGTGAACAGCACCATGGATTATAATGGAAGAAAAGGATGCAACATGGACGTCTGAATGAGGCCTTAAAAAGGGACGGAGCTCGGATGAAACTCTGGTCTATAAAGTCTGTCTTGAGAGTTACATCCGTTCTACACGGATCCCCATAGACTTTTATGGCCATGTCTGATCCGCAAAACGGATGAGAAAAGTGCGTGCTCTTAGTCTCACTGACCGGAGACTCCAGTCCATTTATAAAACTGATTTATTTATGGATCAAAGAAACTTTATGGATCAGTGTGCTGTCCGGAAAAAAAAAAAACGTTAGGAAGTGTCATGCGGATGTGTGAATGTAGCGTTAACAAAAAGCTAATACACACTTCTCCATAGATCTGTGAACACGGGCAGACCTGGGGCACTAAGTGACCACCGATCAGAGGTTTGTTTGCCGATCAGCCGTCAATGAATAGTTTGGTCCTCATAAGCTGCCATAGTTCTTGGCAGCTCAAGTCCTGTTCACACAACGATGCGGGGATGATGTGTTGTACAAAAGTTCGTTTCACTTCGAAACAAGTGCTCTTCTTGTTTGTCAAGTGACCGGCAGTCATGATGTCGTGAAACATACATTACTAGCTCGCTCACAATCATTTTGATATGTAAATGGAGCTTAAAGGCGGCTGTTCTCTTTCAGTAAATATTAGTCTCCGGCTGCAGGTTATTATAAAGGAACAAACCGTACGGTACTTGTCTTTTCCCGATCCACCGATGTCGCTGCTCCCGATGCCTCTCATTGGCTGCAGCGCTGACGTCAGGTCGACAGCCAATCAATGAGCTCCTTCTACACGGGCAGATCTGAGCTGTCTCATTGACTGCCAGGCTGTCAGTGATGCCGCCAATGCCAGACACCGGGACCAGCAGCGGAGATGGAGTTTTTTTAACACAGCTTTATGAGAACGGATTGCGCACAGACGTGACACGCATGTCACACCGATAAAAAATGGACACAGATGGCACATGGATGAAAATCTGATGAAAATGATAAAAAAAATCATCCTAATTTCATGTATGAAACTTTAATGCTCTTTTATATTTTCTTCTCCAGCCGGCCTAATAAAAAGCTAGAAATTTATACTTGCTTGTACAGATAAGCAACTTTTTGCCTAATTGTTCGGTAGTAACTAAGTACTGCAGTATATTGCAGATTTTCCGTGCATATAATTTGCAGCGGGTTACAGTAGTAGAAAAAAGAATGAGACTTCACCAATTGTCATTTACATGCTATGTAAAAAATAAGTGGATTTTGACATGGCATAGCAAGTTTTGGCCCCCACATCCTGATTATATACTGATTATATATGAATACACAGTTGTGCTCATAAGTTTACATACCTCGGCAGAATTTTTGCTTTCTTGACCTTTTTTCATACAATATGAATGATAACACGAAAACTTTTTCTCCACTCATGGTTAGTGGTTGGGTGAAGTCATTTATTGTCAAACTTCTGTGTTTTCTCTTTTTAAATCATAATGACAACCCAAAACATCCAAATGACCCTGATCAAAAGTTCACATACCCTGGTGATTTTGGCCTGATAACAAGCACAGATGTTGACACAAATGGGTTTGACTGTCTACTAAAGGTAACATCCTCACCTGTGACCTGTTTGCTTGTAATCAGTGTGTGCATAAAAGCTGAGTGAGTTTCTGGGATCCAGACAGACTCTTGCATCTTTCATCCAGCCACTGACGTTTCTGGATTGTGAGTCATGGGGAAAGCAAAAGAATTGTCAATGGATCTATGGGAAAAGGTAGTTGAACTGTATAAAACAGGAAAGGGATGCAAAAAGATATCCAAGGAAGTGATAATGCCAGTCAGCAGCGTTCAAACTGTGATAAACAAATGGAAAATCAGGGGCTGTGTAAAAACAAAACCACGGTCAGGTAGACCAACAAAAGTTTAATCTACAACTTGTCAGGAAAATTGTTCGGGATGCAAAGAAAAACCCACAAATAACATCAGCTGAAATATTGGACTCTCTGAAAACTAGCGGTGTGGCTGTTTCAAGATGCACAATTAGGAGGCACTTGAAGAAAAATGGGCTGCATGGTCGAGTCGCCAGAAGAAAGCCATTACTGCACAAATGCCACAAAGTATCTAGCACATGGAGGAGTGTGCGACCCTCCAAAGAAATGCCTCCCCACACCATCACTAACCCTTTACCAAACTGGTCATGCTGAGGATGTTGCAGGCAGCAGAACATTCTCTACAGCATCTCCAGACTCTGTCACGTCTGTCACATGCTCAGTGTGAACTTGCTTTCATCAGTGAAGAGCACAGGGTGCCAATATCGAATCCGTCAATCTTGGTGTTCTCTGGCAAATACCAATTGTGCTGCACAGTGTTGAGCTGTAAGCACAATACCCAGCTGTGGACGTCGGGCCCTAATACCATCCTCAGGGAGTCTGTTTCTGACAGTTTGAGCACACACATGGATGTTAGTGGCCTGCTGGTAATTTTGCAGGGCTCTGGCACTACTCCTGTTCCTCTTCACACAAACGAGGAGGTAGTTGTCCTGCTGCTGAGTTGTTGCCCTCTTATGGCCCCCTCCATGTCTCCTTGTATCTGCTCCATGCTGCGGACACTGTTCTGACAGACACAGCTACCCTTGCCATAGCTTGCATTGATATGCCATCCTGGATAAGCTGCACTACCTAAGCAACTTCTGTGGGTTGTAGACACCACCTCATGCTACTGTACTCTAGATGTGAGAGCAATGATAAAATGCAAAAGTGACCAAAACAACAGCCAAAAAGGATGAGAACAGAGAAATGGTCTGTGGTCACCCCCTGCAGAACCACTCCTTTATAGCGGTTGTCTTGCTAATTGCCTGTCATTTCTACCTGTTGTCTGTTCCATATGTACAACAGCAGGACAAATTGATTCACAATCGGAGGTGCTTCATAACTGGACAGGTTGATTTCACAGAAGTCTCGTTGACTTGGAGTTACATTGTGTTGTTTAAGTGTTCCCTTTATTTTTTTGAGCAGTGCATATCCCCCATCCTGGTATATGTCCCTTAGGCCATGCTCACACATTCAGTATTCGGTCAGTATTTTACATCAGTATTTGTAAGCCAAATCCAGAAGAGGGCGAAAAATACGGAAGTGGTGACGTGTTTCTATCATACTTTTCCTCTGATTGTTCCACTCCTGATTTTGGCTTACAAATACGGACGGAAAATACTGAACATGTGAACGTGTCCTTAAAGTGAATGGTTCAGCGAAAGAAGTGGACAGAGCAACCATCCATTTTTCACTTGGACCGAAAAAATGATCGTCTGAATGAGATTTAATAATAGAAGAATTTTGGAAAACCTCAATCTGTTTTTTTTTCTAAAAACAGATGACACATGGATCAAAAATGAATGAATATCAGATCCATCACTCCGTTGTTGTTTTTTTTGCATACCAGGAAAATAACTTAGGTGTGAATTTGACCTTAGGAACAGGGTGCTACTAACCTTAACCTCATAGATATAGGTCGGTGATATCCAAAACCATGGTGGATAGCAGGATAAATAGGACGTAAGGATACCCTGCCAGCATCAGAGCGCACAAGTATATCACCATATTACTATCCAATCTTTTTGTTCAGTATCCGAGCCCTTCTCTCTGTAGGGCCATTTGTGGAAATACCATACCGGACATATGGGACTAACAGACTGAACGCCATTGCTATAGTTGCAGATTTACAGCTCATTCTGCATTGCGATCATTTTCTGGATGAGCTCGTCTTATGTGACGCCTCAGGGCTCCTCGGTTTTGTATGTATGTGTGTACAGTAAATTTTAGGACAATGAATCTCTGTAATCTTTTTGCAATTTCTTTCCATATTGCTGCCAACAGTTTGTTTTGTTTGATGTGTCCTTGTATAATTACTTCTGGTGTCAATTGTGGTAGCTGCCATTGCCACTTGGCCAGGATTGCAGCTGTGAATTCCAAGGCGGCATGCATCATAATAAAACTTCAATCAGTTTCATAATGTGCTTCTCGAGAGCTCCCGAGTCATTCCCTTCTCATTTACTCGCTTATTTAGCACACCCTGCAGCATACATCATGATTTGGCCCGGAACGTGGAGTAGGCCGGCGTCACACTGGCGAGTTTGATGCGAGTAAGTCGCACGACTTTCTCGCATCAACACCCGGCACGGCCGCCCGCTCTCGGACCCGAGTGTGCGGCTGCATGTATTTCTATGCAGCCGCACACTCAGGTCCGAGAGCGGGCGGCCGTGCCGGGTGTTGATGCGAGAAAGTCGCGCGACTTACTCGCATCACACTCGCAAGTGTGACGCCGGCCGTAAATGAAGTACGGTACAGTCCATCTGCTGAATATGCATATGGGCTTATTAATAGGAAAATGAGTCATGATATTACGTATAGGAAGCTATAGCTCCATCAGTACAAGCAGTGGGACATTTCAGTAGGGTGTACAGATGTGTGACATAGTTTGGATCCAACTGAACCTATCGGCACAGCATATAAAACAGAATACTCTAAAAAAAACAGAAAAAAAATATAAAAAGGAGAAAAAAACACTAAATATTTTTTTAATATGTTCCCTCTAAAATGTAAAGTGCTGCAGAATATTTTGGCGCTATGGAAATAAAAAATATATGTTCCTATGGATTTACACTTAACGTCTGGCAACAGTTGGTTTGTTTTGCAATTGGCGTATTTTTGCTAAAATGTGTTTTTTTTCTGGCCTTTTGCTGAATCGGCTTTAAATGTAATTTGTCAGTAGGATTTGACAGCAGCATGATGTATGGGCAGAGACCCTGATTCCAGCGATGTGTCACTTACTGGATTGTGTGTTGTTGTTTCAATAAAATCAGAGTTTTATCAGCAGGAGATTATCACTACACGACTAGGTGTCTCGAGCCTCCCAGTCCAACAACTCCCCATCCACTGATTAGCTGCTTTCTGCCTTGCACACAGAAAGATGTCAATCAGTGGTGTGACCGAGGTCACGCAGGGCTCAGCATTCCAAGAACTGCTAGATCTGCAGAAGATAAAGCAAAACTGCAGCAAGTAGCTAAGTAAGTGACACATTGCTGGAATCAGGGTCCCTGCCCCTGCATTGTGCTGCTCTTAGATTATAACACAGTCACAGGGAGAACATACAAATTCCTTTCAGATGTTGTCCTTGATGGGATTTGAATCCAGAACTGCAAAGCAACAGCGCTAACCACTGAGCCACCGTAAGATATGATTTTATTAAGAGGCACTGATAACAGCATATGGTTTGCTATATATTGTTTTCCATATGGAATAGTAATCACTTTCTCAATGTTAGGCTGGAGTCACACTAGCGTTTAAAAATTCGGTCCGATGTTGATCCAGAAAAGTTGAAAGAGTGTCATGCGACTACAATGCGATTTTTCTCACCCAGCATCTGTATGTAATCCATATGACATGCATTTTAACATCAGCTTTTACATACAGTAATTCTATATGTCATTTAAAGCTACCGTATTTTCGGACTATAAGACGCACCGGACCATAAGACGCACCCCAAATTTTCAGAAGGAAAACAGGGAAAAAAAATAATGTGTCAAATGGGGGTCCGTCTTACAGTCCGAAGTGCTCTGTGTTGCAGGGGTGCTCTGTGGGGTGGCTGTGCTGTGTGGGGTGGCTGTGCTCTGTGGGGTGGCTATGCTCTGTGGGGTGGCTATGCTCTGTGGGGTGGCTGTGCTCTGTGGGGTCGCTGTGCAATATATGGTACTCACATCCCATAGCGGTGGTCCCAATGCAGCCTCCTGTGCTCTGTGGTGTCTGGCCAGCTGCGGGGCTCTGTGCTGCGTGGGGGGCTCCGCCGGCATTTCCCTCTTAGCCGGACAGCCCCCCGCAGCTCCGCTGCTGCGGCCTCCTGATACATGGCCGCCAGGGGCCTCCGGTGGCGGTCCCGACGAAGTCTTCCGTGCGGTGGTTCCGGGGCAGCAGCCGGCTCTGTGCTGCAGGGGGGCTCCGCCGGCATTTCGGTCTTAGCCGGAAAGCCCCCCGCAGCTCCGCTCCCTCCTGCATCTCGGTGGCGTCCTCAAACATGGCCGCCAGGGGACTCCGGTAAGATGGCCGCCGAATCTCATTCAAGTCTCGGCAACGAGATCTCTTCTCCCGAGATCTCAGGACAAGATCTCGGGAGAAGAGATCTCGTTGCCGAGACTTGAATGAGATTCGGCGGCCATCTTACCGGAGTCCCCTGGTGGCCATGTTTGAGGACGCCACCGAGATGCAAGAGGGAGCGGAGCTGCGGGGGGCTTTCCGGCTAAGACCGAAATGCCGGCGGAGCCCCCCTGCAGCACAGAGCCGGCTGCTGCCCCGGAACCACCGCACGGAAGACTTCGTCGGGACCGCCACCGGAGGCCCCTGGCGGCCATGTATCAGGAGGCCGCAGCAGCGGAGCTGCGGGGGGGCTGTCCGGCTAAGAGGGAAATGCCGGCGGAGCCCCCCACGCAGCACAGAGCCCCGCTGCTGGCCAGACACCACAGGAAGGCTGCCGCCGCCACCGGGACCGCCGCCGCCACCGGATTTTTTGGTATGTTGGGACCATAAGGCGCACCCCCATTTTCCCCAAAATTTTTGGGGGAAAAAAGTGCGTCTTATGGTCCAAAAAATACGGTAATTTTCTAAGAAAACAATCTTTTATACAGATAGATAGGATAATATGTAAGAGAGATGTATCATCATGGCAGTGTGTGTGTAGCTTACTGTACTTGTATATATCTAATAATTAAAGTTTTAAAGAAAAAAATGCTGTGGTGTCCCTCTAAATTTTCTTAACCAGCTGAGGGAAAGCCGACGTCTGGAGGCTGATGATTATAGCCTGAGAAGGGGATAATAAACATGGATCTTCCCAGGCTATTAACATCAGCTTAGAGCTGTATACTTAGCCGTTACTGATTATCACTATGTAACACAATTTTTGTTCCTGGCTTCCAAGTGTAATATTTCAACTGCTTATGTTTAAAGACTATGGAAAAACTACTACATTCAGCACAAACTTTGATTTTATGACCACAGGCCAGAAAATTTTGTATTTATTGTGTCAAAAAAAAGGAAATTATTATATTTTCGTTCATGCGGTCTAATAAAAAACAACACTTGCATGGTAAATAGATAAAGACAATCAAAACTCACTCAAAAAGGTTCAGAAATGAGTAGTTTTTCTAGATTTGTGAGTGTACAGCAAATCGCTTAATCGAAGAAGCCCCAAATGTAGTCCCCCATCATGTTTTCGTTATACTGTCCTTGGTAATGACGTTCAAAGTCCAATATATCTTGATGAAAGCGCTCGCCTTGCTCCTCTGAGTAAGAGCCCATGTTCTCCTTGAACTTGTCAAGATGAGCGTCAAGGATATGGACTTTGAGAGACATTCTGCATCCCATTATGGCGTAATTCTTTATGAGAGTCTGAACCAACTGCACATAGTTTTTAGCCTAGTGATTACCTAGGAAGCCATGAACCACTGCAACGAAACTATTCCAAGCTGTTTTCTCTGTCCTGTTCAGCAGCCTGGCAAACTCGTCACATTCTATGATCTTCTTGATCTGTGGTCCGAAGAAGATACCAGCCTTGACCTTTGCCTCGAACAGCTTTGGAAAGAGATCTTGGAGGTACTTGAAAGCAGCTGACTCCTTGTCAGGAGCCGTGACAAATTGCTTGATGAGGCCTAACTTGATATGCAGTGGTGGCGTCAGCACCTTCAGAGGTTTTTCCATCAATATGGCCATGTGAGGGCTTACTTTTTGTGGGACGAGTTGTAATTTTGAAAGACTCAATTGGTTTTAGCATGTCTTGTACTCGAAAACAGGAAAAAAATTTCAGGTGCAGTGAAATTTCAAAAAAAGTGCAATCCTACACTTGTTTTTTGTTTGGCTTTTTTGCTAAGTTCACTAAATGCTAAAACTGACCTGCCATTATGATTCTCCAGGTCATTATAAGTTCATAGACACCAAACATGTCTAGGTTCTCCTTTATCTAAGTTTGCTAAAAAAAATTGCGTGATCTCCGGTTGAGTGAGGGCTTATTTTTTGCGTTACCGAGCTGACGTTTTTAATGACACCACTTTTATGCAGATACGTTCTTTTGATCGCCCATTATTGCATTTTAATGCAATGTCGCAGCGACCAAAAAAGGTAATACTGGCGTTTTGACTTTTTTTGTCGCTACGCCGTTTAGCGATCAGATTAATCCTTTTTTTTATTGATAGATCAGCCGATTCTGAACACGGTGATATCAAATATGTGTATGTTTGATTTTTTTTTATTGTTTTATTTTGAATGGGGTGATTTGAACTTTTTTTTTTTTAAACATTTGTTTTTACTTTTATGGTGTACAATAATAAATTATATTGTGGTACCGTGTTAGCCAGAAAAATGACTTTTTATGACTCATTACATAGACACAGTTCACACCTTCACCAGAAGGACTCCAGATAGCTAATAACACATGCCCACTAGCTCTCCATTTGTAAGAAAATGCTAATTTGATTTCCTTTGCTTATCTTTTGAAGGCATCACACCTCCCAGGTCTTGAACAAATTTCCTACTATAGTAAGCATCTAATGTGTCTTTCTTATTATTCCAAATGTAATCTTGCCTGAAGAAGGAGCCTCTGCGCTCTGAAAGCTAGCGAACATATAATTTTCTGGTTAGCCAATAAAGGTATCACCTTAAGAATGCTCTTGTCATAATTGGATGGAAAAGTATTCACATCGTTTTTACTTTTAGTATGCTTCAATCGTCCCCATGGGAGTCTAGAAGATGCCATAGCTCGATCGCCTCTGCTACATAGAGGTGATGCTCAGATCACCTTTATGTAGCAGAATTACTGCATTGCTATGAGCGCAGACCACAGGGTTGTGCTCATAGCAATCCGGCATAACAGCCTTAGAGGTCTCAAGGAGACCTCTGATTGTTATGCCGATGCACCGATGACCCCCGATCACATGACGGGGGTCAGCGGTGTGCATATTCGCGATTCCACTCGTGCCTATTGCGGGCATATGTCAGCTGTTCAAAACAGCTGACATGTCCCGGCTTTGATGCGGGCTCACTGCCGGAGCCCTCATCAAATCGGGGGGATACTGGCCACGGACGTACTATTCCGTCCGCGGGCAGTAAGGGGTTAAACTGTACTCGATCTAAATCATTGAGATTCTACAAAATAAAGCACTGCCATGTAAACGAGCAGCAATTATTCACCTTACCTTCAAGAGTTTTCTTGCAATATTCGCATGTGCAATATTCGCATGTGAAATGAGGTACTTGTATGACTACTATTGAACAGTCTGAGAACGTTCTAGAAAGTTCTAAAAGTTTCTAGACACTTCCAGATAATTCTGTAAAATTTTAGAAACTTCTGCACAATTCTAGCAGTTAAACAATATTCTAGAAGACTACTCCGTATTGAATAAGAATCGAGAATTTTCCCGAAAACAGACATATTTCAAAATTTCAATGTCCTGATCACAAAAGCAAAGTTTTCGTGGAACAACAACTATTTTCTATTTGTTTTAGGCATAACGGGTTAGGAAAACACACTTTGGACCCAGGAACAAAAAATAAATAAAAATTTGTTACATAGTGAATTATTAACAAGGTCCCCCCTATAATTAACAACCAGCAAAGGCTAGGCAGACAGCTGCGGGCTGAAAGTAAGAGGCTAGGAAGGGGACATGAATTTTGGCCCCCTCCCAGACTAACATCAGCCCTCAGCCACCCCAGAAATGGCGCATCAATTAGATGCACCATTTCTGGCACTTAGCCTCCGCTTTTCCCACTTTTCCTAGTGCGGTGACATGTGAGGTAATAGTATTGAAATTGGTGTCAGCTTTGTAATGTCAGCTGACATCAAGCCCAGGGATTAGTAATGGAGAGGCGTCTCTAAGACGCCCCCATTACTAACCCCATAGTAAAATGTAAAAAAGACACAGACCGAGTAAAGTCTTTTATTTGAAATAGACAAACTTTCTCATTGTTACACCCGGTCCCAGCGCTGCCTCTGCACTCCGTTCTGCTCACTCACCTGTTCATCGGGCTGTCCCTCTGCGGCGGTCTGTGCGTGGGCTGGGGTCTCCTGTCCCATCTGCTCTCCGGCGTCCTGAGTCCTTCCCACTCCCTGGCACGCTGCTGGCAGGCCTCCAGACAGTCGGCTTAGGACGCGAGGCCGCGCCCACCGCCTCTCTTAAAGGGGCAGCGTGCATCTTTTGAAATAGCTAATTATCCAATGGCTGCGCACTCAGTACTATATCTGGTCACTCCACCATTAGGGGAGTGCCGGAGCAACGTGTTCTATCATTGCTACATCCGGTTCTGTTCCTGTTCTGTCTGCGCTGCGTCTGCAGTCTCTGTGCTTCGCTGATACTGTTTGTCTCCTCAGATCATTGCTAACCCGTATCTGGCTAATCTGGACAATCTAGGCTATTACTGGCGCAAGTGTCATCCCGTTCCGCCATCAGCCATCCGTACCCGTGGACCGTGACAAGGTCACTGAAGCCAGCCTTCTACCATCCGTTCTGGACCAGGACCTTACCCTTCTCCGTCAAGAACTTTCCACGGACTCTGTAAATACTTGTTACCCTTTTGGTCCCTCTGGGACAGCTGCCACGTGTCCGGATCTAACTGGAGGTAGCACCTGTGTCCTCCGGGTATTCCATTCTGGTCCTGTTCGAGGGGCCTTACTACGGGTACCCGGGGCTCTCTAGTTACGCCCCCTTCGGAGCCCCCCGGACCGCGGTCTCGAGGTTCCACATTAAAAAATAAATACGAATGTGAACTTCACCACCTCTGCCTCCGCTTCCATTCGTTACAGATTGCTCCAGCCATGGAACCCGCTGGATCCCAGAGACCTCCGACCACGGATCTGTGCCAGGAGGTGGCCCGTTTGGGAGTTCAACAGGACAAGATCACGACTTATCTACGCAGCTTGTCTACCCGCATGGATTCCCTAGGGTCCTCGTCTGCACCTGACTCTTCTATCAATAATCAGGTACCAGTTCCCATGGCAAATCAAGGTCCCCGTCTGGCGGCTCCTACCCGTTTCCAGGGTGATCCTACTCTGTGTCGGGGTTTCCTCAATCAGTGCACTCTACACTTAGAAATCTTGGGGCATATGATTGCTTCTGACCGAGCCAAGGTGGGCTTCATCATGTCACACCTGGGAGGAGAAGCCCTCGCCTGGCTAAACCTTCTATGGGAGAGAGGGGATCCGGTGGTTAACGATCTTCAATCTTTCCTAGAGGCTTTTCGCAGGACTTTCGATGAACCTGGTCGTACCACTTCGACTGCATCAGCTCTGCTCCGCCTGCGCCAAGGTACTCTCACGGTAGCTCAGTATGCTGTTAAATTCCGCACCCTCTCGTCTGAATTATCGTGGAACAATGAGGCCCTGGTTGCTAACTTCTGGGAAGGCCTATCCGGAAGAATAAAGGATGAGCTGGCGGGACGGGACAGACCTACTCTCTTGGAAGAGCTAATATCCTTGGCAACCCGAATTGACCTGCGTTTTCAGGAGCGCTCCATGGAGATCAAGCGGGACAAAAGGTCCTATCACCTGGACTCTAGTTTGTACAAAACAGGTACTTCACCCTCCGCCTCCGAGGCCATGGAGGTGGACCATGTAAGTTTGGCCACCCGCCGCCGGGAGGCACATCGCAAGGAGGGAAGTTGTTACTACTGCGGTAGTTCTGAACATTTGATTCATTTCTGTCCTAAAAAGTCGGGAAACTCCAGTGCCTAGGTCCGGTAGGAGGGGCCAACCTAGGTAAAGAGCAGTCCTCTCCCTCTTTACACATCTCTGTCACCGTGTCCTATGGAGCAATAAAATTCTCCGAACACTGTCTACTGGATTCTGGAGCTGCAGGGAACTTCATCCAGTAGGTGGTTGTGGATCATTACCGCTTACCAGTCCAGCGTCTTCCTGATCCGTTACAGGTGTCCGCCGTGGATGGCAAACCGCTGACCGAGCCCGTCCAGTTTCAAACCGAGTTGGTGGAACTCCGGGTAGGTCTAATGCATACTGAACGAATGCGATTTTATGTATATCCTGGTTTATCCCATCCCATGCTTCTAGGTTTACCTTGGCTTCAGATGCATGAACCAGTCCTTAATTGGAAAACTGGAGAAGTTCTGCTTTGGGGAGATACCTGCATGAATCGTTGCTTAACCCGGATTCAACCTGTTTCGCCTCCAGTCCAGCCTGATACCCTGCCAGGGTTGCCTTCCGCCTATTGGTCCTTCTCTGACGTTTTTGGGAAAAAAGAGGCTGAGAGACTACCTCCACACAGGTCGTATGACTGTCAGATAGAGCTTCTTCCAGGAGCATCACCCCCTCGCGGAGAGTTTATCCTCTTTCACAGGCAGAGACTCAGGCCATGTCGGACTACATTCAAGAGAATTTGGCTAGAGGATTTATCCGAAAGTCATCGTCACCGGCAGGAGCTGGATTCTTCTTTGTGAAGAAAAAGGACGGATCCTTGCGGCCCTGCATTGACTATCGGGGTCTAAATCAAATCACGGTAAAAAACAGGTATCCATTGCCTCTTATTTCAGAGCTGTTTGATCGTCTCCGAGGGCCAAGATCTTCACCAAATTGGACCTCAGAGGGGCCTACAACCTGATCCGAATCAGAGAGGGAGACGAATGGAAAACAGCCTTCAACACCCGTGACGGCCACTATGAATACCTGGTAATGCCATTCGGCCTAAGCAATGCACCTGCTGTTTTTCAGGAATTTGTTAATGACATTTTCAGGGACTTGCTCTATACTTGTGTCGTGGTTTACCTGGACGATATTTTGATTTTTTCTGCTGACTTGACGTCACACCGGAGGCAAGTATGCCTGGTCTTACAAAGACTGAGAGAGAACAGGCTCTATGCCAAATATGAGAAATGCCTCTTTGAGCAGTCTTCTTTGCCTTTCCTTGGGTACATTGTATCTTCCACAGGATTAAAGATGGATCCGGAGAAGTTGTCTGCAGTTCTCAACTGGCCTCGTCCGTCTGGGCTAAAAGCCATACAAAGGTTCCTCGGATTCGCCAATTACTACCGGCAATTCATTCCACACTTTTCCACCCGAGTGGCTCCAATCACAGCCTTAACCCGGAAAGGTGTAAACTCTAAGGAATGGTCCTCCGAGGCAGAAAAGGCCTTTGTTTCTCTCAAAAAAGCCTTCGCTTCCGCACCCATTCTCCATCGTCCTAATTCAAGTGAGCAATTTTTTCTTGAAGTTGACGCTCCTTCCATAGGTGCAGGAGCAGTTCTGACCCAGAAGTCGTCTACCGGGCGGATGATCTAGTGTGGTTTTTTTTCCAAGGTTTTTTCTCCTGCAGAAAGGAACTACTCTGTCGGTGATCGCGAACTGTTGGCCATCAAATTGGCTCTGGAGGAATGGAGACATCTTCTTGAAGGAGCTCATCACCAGGTAATCATATTCACCGACCATAAAAACCTTGCCTATCTCCAATCTGCTTTAAGACTGAATCCCCGTCAGGCCCGTTGGGCATTATTTTTTGCCCGTTTCAATTTTGTACTTCATTTCCGTCCAGCTGACAAGAACATCAAGGCAGACGCACTCTCTAGGGCCTTCTTGCCTCCTGAACTGGAGGAGGAACCTCAGCACATTATTGAACCTTCTAGGTTAGTCTCTGTTGCCTCCACTGATCTGGCCCGGCTTCCTCCTGGGAACACTTTCGTGTCTGCTTCTGACCGTACTCGTGTTCTGCGCTGGGTCATTCTTCTAAGTTGGCTGGCCATGCTGGTCAGAAAAAGACGCAGCAACTCATCTCCTGGTATTACTGGTGGCCTACCATGGTCAAGGATATCCAGGAGTTCGTCGCAGCATGTCCTTCATGTGCTCGTAACAAAACTGTTAAACATCTACCAGCCGGCAGGCTTCTGCCTCTTCCGATTCCGTCCGCTCCCTGGCAGCACATCGCGATGGATTTCATCACGGATCTTCCCATCTCTTCTGGCTGCTCAGTGGTATGGGTTGTGGTGGACCGCTTCTCTAAAATGGCTCACTTCGTTCCGCTATCTGGCCTCCCGTCTGCTCCAGAACTGGCCACTCACTTCATCCAGCACATCTTTCGTCTACATGGATTTCCTCTCCACATCGTGTCTGACAGGGGCGTCCAGTTCACCTCTAAGTTCTGGAGAGGACTCTGTAAAATGGTAAAAATTGAACTAGATTTTTCTTCTGCATATCATCCCCACTCTAATGGGCAAGTGGAGAGGATCAATCAAATCCTGGCTGGATACCTGCGTCACTTCGTCAACGCTCATCATAATGACTGGGTAGAATTACTGCCCTGGGCGGAATTCTCCTACAACAATCAAGTAAGTGAATCTTCTGGAAAGTCTCCCTTTCAGATTGTGTTTGGACTGCAACCCGGAATTCCTCTTCCTGTCTCGGGATTGTCGGATGTTCCGGCAGTCGATACCTTGTCAAAGAATTTCTCGGACATTTGGAGAGAGACCAGGTCGGCTTTGGAGAAAGCTTCTCAACGTATGAAAACGCATGCGGACAAAAGACGTTTGGAGGCTCCCATCTTTCGTCCAGGAGACAAGGTATGGCTCTCCTCCAAGTACATCCGTCTGAAGTTACCATCGTACAAATTGGGTCCTCGTTTCATTGGTCCCTTTGAAGTTTTGAGACAGATCAACCCGGTCTCTTATAAACTGAAATTGCCTAATTCTCTAAGAGTACCTAACTCCTTTCATGTTTCCCTCCTCAAACCAGTAGTGTTGAGCTCCTTTTTTAAGGACCCGGGTACCACTCCTGATCCGGTCTCTGAGGATGATGTTTTTGAGGTAAAACATATCTTGGCCTCTAAGCGAGTAAGAGGTAGGATCTATTACCTGGTGGACTGGAAGGGTTTTGCTCCTGAGGAGAGGTCTTGGGAGCCTAAAGAGAACATCCAGGCCCCTCTTCTTCTTAAAAGATTTCACGCAGGCTTGAAAAAGAGGGGAGTAAAGAGGGGGATACTGTTACACCCGGTCCCAGCGCTGCCTCTGCACTCCGTTCTGCTCACTCACCTGTTCCTCGGGCTGTCCCTCTGCGGCGGTCTGTGCGTGGGCTGGGGTCTCCTGTCCCATCTGCTCTCCGGCGTCCTGAGTCCTTCTCCACTTCCTAGCACGCTGCTGGCAGGCCTCCAGACAGTCGGCTTAGGACGCGAGGCCGCGCCCACCGCCTCTCTTAAAGGGGCAGCGTGCATCTTTTGAAATAGCTAATTATCCAATGGCTGCGCACTCAGTACTATATCTGGTCACTCCACCATTAGGGGAGTGCCGGAGCAACGTGTTCTATCATTGCTACATCCGGTTCTGTTCTTGTTCTGTCTGCGCTGCGTCTGCAGTCTCTGTGCTTCGCTGATACTGTTTGTCTCCTCAGATCATTGCTAACCCGTATCTGGCTAATCTGGACAATCTAGGCTATTACTGGCGCAAGTGTCATCCCGTTCCGCCATCAGCCATCCGTACCCGTGGACCGTGACAAGGTCACTGAAGCCAGCCTTCTACCATCCGTTCTGGACCAGGACCTTACCCTTCTCCGTCAAGAACTTTCCACGGACTCTGTAAATACTTGTTACCCTTTTGGTCCCTCTGGACAGCTGCCACGTGTCCGGGGTCTAACTGGAGGTAGCACCTGTGTCCTCCGGGTATTCCATTCTGGTCCTGTTCGAGGGGCCTTACTACGGGTACCCGGGGCTCACTAGTTACGCCCCCTTCGGAGCCCCCCGGACCGCGGTCTCGAGGTTCCACATTAAAAAATAAATACGAATGTGAACTTCACCACCTCTGCCTCCGCTTCCATTCGTTACACTCATGCAATGAGTGGTGACCGGGGTTCATCAGCTATGAACTCACTCCAGTGACCTTACTCAAGACACTGCGTTCCCACGCTCCTGTCACATGTATTCTTCCTGGCTTGCTGAGCGGTTGCACCATGCCATCGCTCAACAAACCATCCAGGAGCAGCAGTAGAGACTCAAAACTGGACCTGGGGAGGGTGAGTAAAACCCAGTTTGTTATTTTTTTCATTTTTTTAAACAAACTACTCCTGAGGACAGGTTTTTCAATGTCTTTTTTAAAAATGTGGTGCCCAGAGCTGGACACAGTATTCCAGATGAGGCCTGACCAAGGGGGAGTAGAGGGGGATAATTACATCATGTGATCTAGACTCTATGCTTCTCTTGATACATCCTAGAACTGTTTTTGCCTTTTTTGCTGCTTGCATTTTTTCAAATATATTCAGCGTTAAAAACTCCCCAGAAATTCATAGTGGGAAAAGAGCTTAAAACTTAATAATACATTTAAAAAAGAATTGAAAATATCCTAATTTACTTAATAGGTGCAGAAATACTGCAATATCAAACACTCCCCAAAAGCTCATGGTGGGAACGTACAGTGGGTTCGGAAAGTATTCAGACCCCTTTAAATTTTTCACTCTTTGTTTCATTGCAGCCATTTGGTAAATGCAAAAAAGTACATTTTTTTCTCATTAATCTACACTCTGCACCCCATCTTGACTGGGAAAAAAAAACAGAAATGGATTTTTGCAAATTTATTAAAAAAGAAAAGATGAAATATCACATGGTCATAAGTATTCAGACCCTTTGCTCAGTATTATTATTATTATAGATTTTTATAGCGCCATTTATTCCATGACGCTTTACATGTGAAGAGGGGCAAATATAGACAAGTACAGTAAACATGAGCAATACAAGGCACACACAAGTACAGAAGGAGAGAGGACCCTGCCCGCAAGGGCTCACAGTCTACAGGGATGGGTGAGGATACACTAGGAGAGGTTAGAGCTGGTCGTGTGGTGGTTCAGTAGACTGATGATCACTGCAGGTTGTAGGCTTGTCGGAAGAGGTGGGTCTTCAGGTTCTTTTTGAAGGTTTCCATGGTAGGCGTGAGTCTGATGTGTTGGGGTAGAGAGTTCCAGAGTATGGGAGAGGCACGGGAGAAGTTTTGTATGCGGTATTGAGTAGAAGCACCTTTTGAGCTAGTACAGCCATGAGTAGGGTTGAGCATTCCGATACCGAAACCTGGTTCCGATACCTGAAATCCAATGTAAGTCTATGGGAACAAAATATCGGAATATTTTTAATTCCGATATTTTGCTCCCATAGACTAACATTGGATTTCAGGTATCGGAACCGGGTTTCGGTATCGGAATGCTCAACCCTAGCCATGAGTCTTCTTGGGAATGATGCAACAAGTTTTTCACACCTGGATTTGGGGATCCTCTGCCATTCTTCCTTGCAGATCCTCTCCAGTTCCGTCAGGTTGGATGGTGAACGTTAGTGGACAGCCATTTTCAGGTCTCTCCAGAGATGCTCAATTGGGTTTAGGGCAGGGCTCTGGCTGGGCCAGTCAAGAATGGTCACAGAGTTGTTCTGAAGCCACTCCTCGGTTATTTTAGCTGTGTGCTTAGGGTCATTGTCTTGTTGGAACATGAACCTTCGGCCAAGTCTGAGGTCCAGAGCACTCTGGAAGAGGTTTTCATCCAGGATATCTCTGTACTTGGCTGCATTCATGTTTCCTTCAATTGTAACCAGTCGTCCTGTCCCTGCAGCAGAAAAACACCCCCATAGCATGATGCTGCCACCACCATGTTTCACTGTTGGGATTATATTGGGCAGGTGATGAGCAGTGCCTGGTTTTCTCCACACATACCGCTTAGAATTATCAACAAAAAATTCTATCTTCGTCTCATCAGAACAGATAATCTTATTTCTCATAGTCTCGGAGTCCATCATGTGTTTTTTAGCAAACTCTATGCGGCTTTCATATGTCTGGCACTGAGGAGAGGCTTCTGTTGGGCCACTCTGCCATAAAGGCCTGACAGGTGGAGGGCTGCAGTGATAGTTGACTTTGTGGAACTTTCTCCCATCCCCATCATACAGCATCTGCGGAGCTCAGACACAGTGATCTTGTGTTCTTCTTTGCCTCTCTCACCAAGGCTTTTCTCCCACGATTGCTCAGATTGGCTGGACGGCCAGGTCTAGGAAGACTTCTGGTGGTCCCAAACTTCTTACATTTAAGGAGTATGGAGGCCACTGTGCTCTTAGGAACTTTGAGTACTGCAGAAATTCTTTTCTAACCTTGGCCAGATCTGTGCCTTGCCACAATTCTGTCTCTGAGCTTCTTGGCCAGTTCCTTTGACCTCATGATTCTCATTTGGTCTGACATGCACTGTGAGCTGTGAGGTCTTATATAGACAGGTGTGTGCCTTTCCAAATCAAGTCCTATCAGTTTAATTAAACACAGCTGGACTCCAATGAAGGAGTAGAACCATCTGAAGGAGGATCACAAGGAAATGGACAGCATGCAATGTAAATATGAGTGTCTGAGCAAAGGGTCTGAATACTTATGACCATGTGATATTTCAGTTTTTCTTTTCTAATAAATTTGCAAAAATTTCTACATTTCTGTTTTTTTCAGTCAAGATGGGATGCAGAGTGTACATTAACCCCTCTACCCCCAAGGATGGTTTGCACGTTAATGAACGGGCCAATTTTTACAATTCTGACCACTGTCCCTTTATGAGGTTATAACTCTGGAACGCTTCTATGGATCCCAGTAATTCTAACAATATTTTCTCATGACATATTGTACTTCATGTTAGTGGTAAAATTTATTTGATATAACTTGCGTTTATTTGTGCAAAAACTGAAATTTGGCGACATTTTTGAAAATTTCGCAATTTTTCAACTTTGAATTTTCATGCCCATAAATCACAAAGATATGGCACACAATATAGTTAATAAGTAACATTTCCCATATGTCTACTTTACATCCGCACAATTTTGGAACCAAAGTTTTTTTTGTTATGAAGTTATAAGGGTTAAAAGTTAACCAGCGATTTCTCATTTTTACAACACCCTTTTTTTGCAGGGACCACATCACATTTGAAGTCACTTCGAGGGATCTATATGATAGAAAATACCCAAAAGTGATACCATTCTAAAAACTGCACCCCTCAAGGTGCTCAAAACCACATTCAAGAAGTTTATTAACCCTTCAGGTGCTTCACAGGAATTTTTTGAATGTTTAAAAAAAAATGAACATATAAACTTTTTTTTTCACAAAAAAATTATTTCAGGTCCAATTTTTTTATTTTCCCAAGGGTAACAGGAGAAATTGGACCGCAAAAGTTATTGTGCAATTTGTCCTGAGTACGGTGATACCCAATATAGGGGGGGAACCACTGTTTCGGCACACGGCAGAGCATGGAAGGGAAGGAGCGCCGTTTGAGTTTTTCAACACAAAATTGGCTGGAATTGAGATCGGACGCCATGTTGCATTTGGAGAGTCCTTGATGTGCCTAAACAGTGGAAACCCCCCAATTCTAACTCCAACCCTAACCCCAACACACCCCTAACCCTAATCCCAACCCTAACCCTAATCCCAACCCTAACCCTAATCCCAACCCTAACCCTAACGCTAATCCTAACCCTAATGGGAAAATGGAAATAAATACATTTTTTTTTATTTTATTATTTTTTCCTTAACTAAGGGGTGATAAAGGGTTTGATTTAATTTTTATAGCGGATTTTTATAGCTGTTTTTTATGATTGGCAGCTGTCACACGCTAAAAGACGCTTTTTATTGCAAAAAATAGTTTTTGCATCACCACATTTTGAGAGCTTTAATTTTTCCAGATTTTGGCCCACAGAGTCATGTGAGAGCTTGTTTTTTGCGGGACGAGTTGAAGTTTTTATTCGTACCATTTTCGGGCACATGACATTTTTTGATCGCTTTTTATTACAATTTTTGGGAGGCAGAATGAACAAAAACCAGCTATTCAGGAATTTCTTTTGGGGAGGCCTTTATACGGCTCCACGTGTGGTAAAATTGATAAAGCGGTTTTATTTTTCAGGTTAGTACGATTACATCCAAACCTCATTTGTATCATTTTTTTATGTTTTGGCGCTTTTATACAATAAAAACAATTTTATATAAAAAATAATTATTTTTGCATCGTTTTATTCTGCGAGCTATAACTTTTTTATTTTTTCGCTGATGATGTTGTATGTGGCTTGTTTTTTGCGGGACAAGATGATGTTTTCAGCGGTACCATGTTTATTTATATCCATCTTTTTGATCGCGTGTTATTCCACTTTTTGTTCGGCGGTATGATGATAAAGCAGTTTTTTTGCCTTGTTTTTTTCTTTTTTTTTAAGGGGTTCACTAAAGGGGTTAACTAGTGGGACAGTTTTATAGGGCTGGTTGTTACGGATGCAGCGATACTAAATATGTGTACTTTTATTGTTTGTTTTTTTTATTTACATAAAGAAATGAATTAATTGGGGTATATTTTTTTTTCTTTATTTAGAAATTTTTTGAAAATTATTTTTACACGTTATTTTTTTTTTTTACTTTTTTACATTGTCCCAGGGTGGGACATTACTGTATATAATGTCAGATTGCTGCTCTGACAGTTTGCACAGTGCTCTGTCAGACCAGCGATCTGACAGGCTGTGCAGGAAGTGTTATGGGTCTGCAACTCAGGAATAGAGCGGGGGGGGATCTGACCCTGCACTAGAACTAGTCTCGATCCCTACAATGGAGCAGGTGACCTATTCCTTGCGAATAGACCCACCGACGATCCTAGTCTAGACTCAAGCAAAGACCTGAAGGTGGGGAAGGATCCCTGAAAGATCTAGGGACTGGGATCAAAACACTGGTAACCTCCTAGCAGGGAAATAGAGGAAGCTGCAGAAACAAAAGGAAAAAACAAAAAGACTAGGCAAGCAGCACTAGAGTTCCGAGAACGGCACAAAGTATAGCACAAAGCTATCAAGACTCCTAGCCAGAACTCAAGCGGATTAACACTGATGTCCAGCAAGGACTGGGAGGCAGGTGCAGGGTAATAAAGGGTGATACAATCACCTGACCAACACCAGGGGAAAAAAAAACAGCAGCCAGAAACCACAACAAGATGGCGGATGGTCAAACTGAATAGATTCTAACAGGAGGCTTCTCAGAGCCTGCTCTCAGCAGGCACTGAGGAAGCCGCCTCTCTGCAGGACCCGGAAGGACCCAGTGGCCATCTTGGATCCGGGGTCCTGCAGGGAGGGGGCCCTCGGAACAGCCGATCATATCGCGCTGTTCTAAGGGTCTCAGGGAAGCACACAGGGAGCCCCCTCCCTGTGCGATGCTTCCCTGTACCCCCGGTACACATAGTGCCGGGTGTCAGCTGTGATAAACAGCTGATACCCGGCCGCGATCAGCTGCGCTCCACCCCGTGAGTGCAGCTGATCGCGATGATGTACTATCCCGTCCACGGCTATACGGGCCCAGGTAGCATGGACGGGATAGTACGTCTGATTCAGAAAGGGGTTAATGAGAAAAAAAATGAACTTTTTTGAATTTACCAAATGGCTGCAATGAAACAAACAGTGGAAAAATTTAAAGAGGTCTGAATACTTTCCGAACCCACTGTAGCCTCGCTGTGCGGCCATCACAGTTACCAAATGAACCAGAGCAGAATTCCAGCCCAATACTTTATGAGATAATACAGGTCTCTGCTGCTTTATGTCCTTTCACATTTCATGATACCCTTTTACTCGAGAGCCTTAACCACATGGTAGAGATGTCTCAGGACGGATAAATATAGAGGAAGGAGCTGTTCTCCATCCTTAGACTTTCTGCCCAGTCTTGTGGAAATGAAGGATCTCATGGCAGATTAGTTCCACCATCAGAATATGTTTTCCTGAAGAGCCGTCCTGGCGATGCTGGAGCTCTGCATCCATCATGTGCGCGGTCAGGTTCAATGTGATGAGCGAGACGTAGAGGAGCTTGTGAGACGGTGATGATGGGACCATGTCAACACCAATGCATGACATTAAAGAGCAGCCCTACATTGACAGATCAGACGCTGACAGCTCTTGTCATCCGAGGGCCAATCTTGCCTTTCCCCTTCCTTAGAGAGGACGTCTGACAGGTTGGCGAGGCATGACTCCCCATGCTGCACGGCCACAGTAACTTTTTCATACATATTGTGTCGAAACTGCAGAACATTGGGTCTGCGTAATAAATTGTGATACTTTTTATTTCCTTATGTGTTCAAGTCAGCAGTCGTCTGATTTCTTACATCTGCTGGCATGTCAATAATGTCCTGAAAATGTCACCTGCTAATGTATATAAAGGTAGTAAGATCATATGTGCTCATCACGCAGCCCTGGATCCAGCACACGCATGTAGAGCCGCAACACATGGCTCAGAGTAGAGATACAGAATCCATTGCATTCATCTACAGAACAGAATATTGCTTCCATCGGTGGCTCAGTGGTTAGCACTGAACGGTGACTCAGTGGTTAACACTGTATGGTGGCTCAGTGGTTAGCACTGTACTGTGGCTCAGTGGTTATCATTGTATGGTGGCTCAGTGGTTATCACTTTTACGGTGTCTCAGTGATTAGCACTGTACGGTGGCTCAGTGGTTATCACTGTACGGTGGCTCAGTGGTTAGCACTGTATGGTGGCTCAGTGGTTATCACTGTACGGTGGCTCAGTGGTTAGCACTGTATGGTGGCTCAGTGGTTAGCATTGTACGGTGACTCAGTGGTTAACACTACGGTGGCACAGTGGTTAGCACTGTATGGTGGCTCAGTGGTTATCACTGTACGGTGGTTCAGTGGTTAGCACTGTATGGTGGCTCAGTGGTTAGCACTGTACGGTGGCTCAGTGGTTAGCACTGTATGGTGGCTCAGTGGTTAGCACTCCAGCCTTGCAGTGCTGGGGTCCTGGATTCAAGGACAACATCTGCATGGAGTTTGTATGTTCTCCCCGTGTTTGTGTGGGTTTCCTCCGGGTTCTCCGGTTTCCTCCTACACTCCAAAGACCTACTGATAGGGAATGTAGACTGTGAGCCCCAATGGGGACAGTGATGATTACGTCTGCGGAATATGATGGCGCTATATAAGCAACGCATAAATAATAAATGGGGTCACGATAAATTGTTAAATACTTTTGGAATTTACTTTCATGTTTTATTTATTTACACTGCCTAATGTATGCTGCAAATTTGTATCAAATGTGCAAAGAGGTTGAAACGCTGCATCCACATTTAGGCCGGCGTCACACACAACGACAAAAAATCGGTCCGTTTTAGACGGTCGATTGTCGGATCAAAATGCAAACATCACACATCCTTCTGGCATCCGATTTTCCTTCAAAGATGCGATTTAGTCGCATGTGTGTGTACCTTGTAACATCCGATTTTCATCCGACTTGCGAGAATTTCTCGCAGGCTTGCAAAACTGACATATAATGGATCCAAAAGAATAGTATTTCAATCACAAAAAAAAGAATAGATATATACACATAGAACACATATATATATATATATATATATATATATATATATATATATATATACATGTCATTGTGACATGTATATATACATATATTTATAGTTCCTAGACTTCTACATACTGTTATAGCCGCTAATTCAATTGCCGGCTTTTGTGAAATCACAGAAGCCGACATGAAATGATACATTGTTTCCACACAGTTAACCATGTCATTTCCTGTATTTTGATATTTGTTTAGAACTTACAATTACATGAGTGTATTTGTGCAAAATGTCAGACATGTAGGGGTTAATTAAAGGTGTAAATTCGTTGAAAAAAAATGCGTGGGCTCCCGCTGTATTTTCTCCACCAGACAGACAAAGCAAGCGAGTGGGGGCAGATAATAACAGCCTAGGGAGGGTACATTTTTTTGGTGCCCCCCCTGGCTACTAACATCTGCCCCCAGACACCCCAGAAAGGGCAAATCTATAATTAGATTTGCCCTTTCTGGCACTTTGCCCATCTATTCCCATTGCCCTGTAGCGGTGGCGAATGGGTTAATAATCTCACCTTAATGTCACCTTAGTATTGAAAGGTGACCTTAAGGCAGGTTAATAATTGAGAGCTGTCAATTAGACAACTATCAATTATTAATCCTATTGTATGATAGAAAAATCAAACACACACAGTTTAATAAAAAAGAAGTTTAATGAAATAATCACACAGTTTTTGACAATATTTTATTTTCCTGCTAAAACCATTTCCTGTAATAAAAATAAAATAAAAAAGCAAAATGATTCTTACCAATCGGAAGTACAGTCAGGTCCCACGGTGTAATCCATCAGAAAGGGTTAACAGGTTACAGGTCGCAGAGAGCTAATAATGCTGTCTCAGACCTGTATTCCCCTGAATGAATAAGTTACTCTCCCAGCGAAAGGAGAGGAATAGATTCATGAATGAAGCTTAATTGATTTATTACAACTTTCACTTGAGTGACCTGACCTAAGGTGAAAGTGGGATACAATCAATTAAGCTTCATTCATGAATCACATCCTCTCCTGTCGGCAGGAGATAAGCTCATTCATTCAGGAGCTATCAGATGAGCACGCAGGATTACTTGCGCTGCTTATCTGATTGCTAGTTAACCCTTTGTGAAGGATTACATCGTGGGACGTGACAGATCGCCAGATAGGTAAGAATAATGTTGTTTTATTATTTTATATTTATTTTAGAAGAACAAGGGCTTCAAACGGATTAAGACTTAAATAAAAGATGGTCAAAAATATGTGTTTTATTTCATTAAAATTATTTATTCTTAAAGTGTGTTTGTGTTTTTTTATTTACTTCAATAGGATTAATAATTGATATTTGTCTAATTGACAGCTCTCAATTATTAACCTGCCTTAAGGTCACCTTTCAATACTAATGTGACATTAAGGTGAGATTATTAACCCATTCACCACCGCTACAGGGCAATGGGAATAGACGGGCAAAGTGCCAGAAAGGGCGAATCTAATTATAGATTTGCCCTTTCTGGGGTGTCTGGGGCAGATCTTAGTAGCCAGGGGGGGCACAAAAAAAAAAGTACCCTCCCTAGGCTATTACTATCTGCCCCCACTCGCTTGCTTTGTCTGTCTGGTGGAGAAAATACAGCGGGAGCCCACGCATTTTTTTGTCAACGAATTTACACCTTTAATTAACCCCTACATGTCTGAAATTTAGCACAAATACACTCATGTAATTGTAAGTTCTAAACAAATATCAAAATACAGGAAATGACATGGTTAACTGTGTGGAAACAATGTATCATTTCATGTCGGCTTCTGTGATTTCACAGAAGCCGGCAATTGAATTTGCGGCTATTACAGTATGTAGAAGTCTAGGAACTATAAATATATGTATATATACATGTCACAATGACATGTATAATATATATATATAATATATATATATATATATTCTATGTGTGTATATCTATTCTTTCTATTCTTTATTAAAGCTGTCAGTGTGATTTTACAGTATAGCCGGGGATGAATTGCCGGCTTTTCTAAAGGACACCGATGCGACTTCATCGCAAGTCACACGTGCGGTCCGTTTGTAATCAGATTTTTCATCGCTCCCATAGACTTGCATTGGCGATAGTCGACCCACAATCGGTGACAATCGCAGCATGCTGCGATTGCACACGGACGTTTAAAACGGACCACAAAAAATCTGATACTGGGAGCTGCTCCATAGATTAACATAGGTCCGACTGCAATACGATTTTTCATTGCATTGCAGTCGTCCGATTCTGTCGCCAGTGTGACGCCGGCCATAGTCCAAAGACTGGAGTGTATGTGGGGGTCATGGACGGACCGGGACTAAGTCCTCCTTCACATGGCCGTGTTTACGTGAAAAACACTGATGGTAAAAGCGGACACTGATGCAAAACACTGATGAGACCGGCACCATCGGTACGTGTTTAAACACTGATGTCTGAATGAAGCCTAACATTCAGCCCTGGCATTTCAAAGCACACAGGCTGGCGCTGTCCCTGCCCCCTCCCAGATTGGGGTCTCTATTACTAATATTATCCAGCCTGGAGGAAATGAAGATTTACTACTGTCTATGTTTCCAATAATACCGCTTTATAAGATTTATTAATAATGCTAATAATAATAATAGTTCTGCAATAATAATATTGCAATATAAGCTTAAGCTCCTGAGTTTTTTAGGCTGAATTTTTTTTCACTGAGCAAAGAACGCAGCGTCTTACAGTTCCAGCAAAGTGGATGGGATTTAGAGATCTCATGGCCGCTGTACTTTTTTTACGCAGTGTAAGCTGTCCTGCGATGCGGGTTTTAAATCTGCCCCAAATACTCATGTGAACGTAGCCTGAGTATTAGGTTAGTTTTTCATGTTGCAGAATTTTTGCACCTATTATTTAAATTAGTTTACTTGCATTTTTTTGTGTGCTGCTTTTTCACGTGCGTTTTTATCGCATTTTTTTACTTTGTTTTTTTGTCTCTTGCTGGTATGTCATGCTTCAAATAAAGCTGCTTTGTTTTTGAAACGTCCTGGTATTTGGTTTTGACAAACTTTTATTGATATACTATAAGTGCAAATTTCATTACTTTTTCATGCGTTTCCAAAGCGGAAACGCACTAAAGTCGCAAGTCCATTTTTTACTAGCGGAATTTACGCATCTAATGTAAGACTATGGGGAAATTACACACAGAAAACTCAGCGTGCCCGCAAGAGAAGTTGACATGTTGCGGATTGGAAACACGCACCACAAGTCAGTTCACGCTGAGTAAAAAGAAGTACAGCGGCCATGAGATCTCTATAAATCCCATCCACTTTGCTGGAACTGAGAGCGTTTTTTTCAGCATTTTTCACCCATTAAAAGTAATGGGTGGGGAAGAAAACGCTGAAAAAAATGCAGGTTTTTTGCTTTGTTTTTTTGTGACAAAACCTGATGAAGTATAATTGGATCGCCCGCCAGGGCAGTGGGGTACTCGTTACCGGGCCGCTTCTTAAAGGGGCAGTGTCACGGCAGCAGTGACCCGGTCCGTGGCCCTGGGCGTCCGATAAAAGGAGATATTTACAAGGGAATAATGGAGTTTGTAATAAAGTGTTTGTGACGCCACCTGTGGTACTCGGCAATAAAGATGTTAGCCGACGATGCAGATGCAGTCCTCTGGGACAGTTGGTGATGCAGCAGAGTTGGTAAAGCTCCCCACAGGTGGAGCTAAGTCCCAGGACAGATGTAATATAAGGTGGATGGTAATGATGTAGTATTTGGCAAGGGATGTAGCAGTGTTGAGTGGGTGTTGTAGGAAGAACTTGAGAAGACACAGTCGGATGCAGTTTCTAAATCTTTACTCACAGTTCTGCAGGCAGAGCGTCCAGGGCGCTGGTTACAGATGGTTCTGGATTCGGTCAGCCTGAAAGCAATTTGGGAATCTCCTCATTCAGGTGGGATGTGAGGCCTCCTTTCTAGCGCTATTCTCTGAGGTACTTGCTGCTGTAAACTCTGTTCAAGTTCCTCTCTCTGTCTGCTACTTAAGTGGAACTCACTCACATGTCAGGCAGCTGTAGCCTGCTTCAGGGATCGCTCCTCTCTGGTGTCTCAGGCTCACACGTGCTGCTGTGTCGTCGAGTATCAGTTGGGGACAGAGGACCTGCTGTCTTCTGCCCTCTGGATTCTGTTGCTGGGGCTTTAGCACCCACTCAGCCTCGGACTCCGGGGTCTGGTCTCTGGCTCTCAGGAATAGGGGTGAGCTCAGCTGTAGCTCCTGTCCCCCCAGCTCCTAGCCACAGGTCCTCTCTCAACCCTGTCTACAGACAGACTCTAACTCCTCCCCAAGCCAGAATGTTCCAAGGAAGCTCCCCTGAAATCAGGTGTTAGAGCTCCCCCTTCTGGTTTGGAGTAGGAAAAGTGTTGTATGTTGTGTGTTACCTGCTAATGGGATCCCTTCCTTGCTTCCATGCATGACATCACTCCCCCTTGGAGGGAGGCAAGGTCACTGTGGCAACCGAACTCCTGGGGTGCCACATAATGAGATTTTTTTTGCACTAATCTTTATCAGCATGCACAAGAGACAAATGTATCATTGAAAAAACGCAGTAAAAATGCATCAAAAATGCAATGTGTGAACATAGCCTTATTCAGAAAACAGTTGCAGAGATTTCTGAAGTCATCCAGAGACTCCGTCCAGAAGGGTCCTTCTGAAGGCTGAAGAACACAAGCTCTGCTCATGGTCGGCGCACAGCCTTATACTCTGAAGCTTTCACTCTGGTAGTTAGTAAAACAGTTTGTAAGTGCATTTAGGAGAAAGTAAGAGCCATTAAACCAAAGAAATACAATAGCACTCATTATTACTAATAACACCTTGGAGAGAGCTTAAACAGCAAATTTACTGCTCGATTCCATTAAATCATATGTTTTATATGAAAATTGTGCTTCATTTATTAACCAATTAGGTAAAGTACCCGATGGGAGGAGGCTGCAAACCAAAGAATTTTTTTTTTTCATTTGCATTGCAGCGCCATCTTCTGGCAAAGTTGTAAATGATCTATTCTGATAATGTTATGTCATTTTTTGGCACTAATAGTTTGCTATATTCTAAAAAGTTGTTTCCTTTCCATTATAACAAAGGTTAAGGCTGTCTAACAAAGGGCTCGTGCACATGGCTGTATTTTCGGTCCCAGTGTGATCCAACAAGATATTGAATCGCACTCGGACCTATGTTAGTTTATGTGGCCGTGCACATGTCCGAAATTTTCCTTGGACCGAGTCGGTCCTAGGAATAAATCACAGCAAGCAGGAGTTTGATCCAATATTCGGATCACACCCGGCCATGCAAGTTAATGAGTGTGTGGAAACCATCGGACTGCACTTGGATGACATCTGAGTGCAGTTCGATTTACATGGACTGACAGAAAGGAGGAGATGGAGACATATATTTCTCCATCTTCTCCACATCCAAGAGAATCAGATCACACTGTGGTCACACTCTGATAAGAGTGTAATTAGCATAATCGGATCGAGGGGGTCGATCATGTTATGTGATTAGCATAATCTGGGAGTGAACCTGATGCACTCCGTCCACCTCACTGACTTCACCAATAGCTTGAGAACTTTCTCATGCCCTAGTGGTGATGTCAGTTTGGTGAACGGATACATTGGCTAAAAACTCCGCTCACCTTATTCACGTCACCATGAGATACTGATGCTGCACTATGCCGCTTATCTCAGTGTCTCTGCTGGCTGCCAGGCTGACCACTCACTTCATGCCAACATTCAGCCTGGCATCTAGAGCTAGGCTCGTCAGGGAGCAACTTAATTATCTTTTTGTCGGTCAGGTGAAGTATATGGTTGTTTATTTATTTTTATTTTTTTCAGGGGACATGGGCTTCAGTGGATTAGGCATAAAGGTGGGTTTTTTTTATTTAAAATAAAGGTGTCAATGTCTTTATTTCAATTAAAGGACTTTGTTGTGTTTTTTACTTAAAACATGACTATGGGGTTAGTAATGTGGGCGTCTTAGAAACACCTCTCCATTACTAACCCCTGGGCTTGGTGTCAGCTGGCAATACAAAACTGACATTAACCCCAATACTATTATCCCACTAGCCACCCCACCAGGGCAAGTGGGAAGGGTGGAGACTAGTGTTGAGCATTCCAATACCGCAAATATCGGGTATCGGCTGATATTCGCTGTATCGGAATTCCGATTCTGAGATCCGATATTTTTTGCATATCGGATACCGGAATCAGAGTTTTCCTGTAAAGTCTATGGGGAGTTCCTGTGTCACAGAACGAAGTACGTGACACAGGAACTTCCCGAAAGAGTCACTGTCAGTGTCGGTCGGGTCTGTCAGGAGTCAGGACTCAGCACTTACCTGGCAGAAGATCCCCGGTGGTCATGTCCTCCTGGATGGCCGCCATTACCCTCTCCCTGTCGGTCACGTGCAGCTTCTCGCGATAACTGCACGTGACTGCCGGGTACTGGGTAATCTCGGCCAGCTGTACTCTCGCGACAGCTGACCGTAAAGCAGTCCAGATGATGTCACAGCCGGGGAATCTCCTCAGGTAAGCAGCTCTGCTGTGTCTGGATGTCAGGCTGAGCCTGGCATCCAGATGTAGCAGAGCTGGACTCATCGTGGGACACTCGTGATTTTGGACTGCGTCGGACAGGGAGTATTTGTGTTAGTTTGTTATTTTTGTTTTTTTACAGGAGATCGATGGCGTCTCAGGATGAGAGTACAATAAAAATAATGAAAACTGTGTTGTGTATTATTTCATTAAAAGACTATTCTGGCTGTGTCTTTTTTTAAAAATTTACAAACTTTATGATTAATAATGGATCGGTGTCTTATTGACGCCTCTCCATTATTAACCGGGCTTATTGTCACCGTTCAATCAAAGGTGACATTAACCCCTTATTACCCCACTTGCCACCGCTACAGGGCAAGTGGGAAGAGCCGGGTAAAGTGCCACAATTGGCGCATCTTGGATGCGCTAATTGTGGGGCTGCTGCAGCCTGGTATTTTTAGGCTGTTGAGGGCCAAAATCCATGAGCCTTGACAGTCTTTTAATACCAGGCCGCAGCAGTCTACTTTTTACTTGGCTGGTTAACAAAAATAGGGGGACCCCCACGCCATTTTTTTTTCGAGGGGATCCCCTATTTTTGTTAACCAGCCAAGCTAAGCAGACTGCTGTGGCCTGGTATTATCAGGCTTGCAAGGTTCATGGATATTGGATCCTTACCAGCCTGAAATACCAGGCCTCAGTAGTCTGCTTCATCAGGCTGGTTACCAAAAATAGGGGGGACCCCACGCCATTTTTTTTTTCGAGGGGATCCCCTATTTTTGTTAATCAGTTCACTTCAGGTCAGCCGGGATTCCCTCTGACGTCACTGATGCTGTGCGGTGTCCCCGGCTGACCTGAAGTGAAAGTGGGAAGCAATCAATTAAGCTTCCCACACTAATCACTTCCTCTCCTGTCAGCCAGGAGAGAAGATGATTCATTCGGGGGTTTGCTGTGAGGCTGGCAGCATTAGCTGCGGTCCCTGCAGTAAACGTTAACCCTTTCAG
The DNA here is from genome assembly GCA_033576555.1 of Oophaga sylvatica. Classification (NCBI taxonomy): domain Eukaryota; kingdom Metazoa; phylum Chordata; class Amphibia; order Anura; family Dendrobatidae; genus Oophaga; species Oophaga sylvatica. The sequence goes on along the minus strand of JARQOD010000010.1, from coordinate 76,137,531 downwards.
AAGGATTACATTGGGGGACCTGACTGTGCGTCAGATAGGTAAGAATAATGTTGCTTTATTATTTTATTTTTATTACAGGTGAACAAGGGAATCGAGGATTACCAGTAAAATAAAAGATGGTCAAAAACTGTGTATTTATTTCATTAAAATGATTTTTCATTAATGTGTGTGCGTTTTTTTTTATTTCATACAATAGGATTAATAATTGATAGTTGTCTAATTGACAGCTCTCAATTAGTAACCTGGCTTAAAGTCACCTTTCAATAGCAAGGTGCCTTTAACCTATTATTAACCCATTCGCCACCGCTACAGGGCAATGGGAATAGACGGGCTAAGTGCCAGAAAGGGCGAATCTAATTATAGATTTGCCTTTTCTGGTGTGTCTGGGGGCAGATGTTAGTAGCCAGGGGGCCCAAAAATAATGGTCCCTCTCTGGGCTATTATTATCTGCCCCACTCATTGGCTTTGTCTGTCTGGTTGAGAAAATAGTGTGGGAGCCCACGCATTTTTTTTCAACAATTTTACACCTCATATATATATATATATACATGTCATTGTGACACATACATATATATATATATATATATTTATAGTACATACACTTCTACATAGTATAATAGCCGCTAATTCAATTGCCGGCTTTTGTGAAATTACAGAACCCGACATGAAATGACACATGGTTTATATAGAGTTAACCATGTAATTTCATGTAGTTTGATATATGGTTTTCACTAACAATTACATGAGTGTATGTGTGCAAAATTTCACACATGTAGGGGTTAATTAAAGGTGTAAATTCGTAGAAAAAAATGTGTTTTTTTTACAACGAATTTACACCTTTAATTAACCCCTACATGTGTGAAATTTTGCACACATACACTCATGTAATTGTTAGTGAAAACCATATATCAAACTACATGAAATGACATGGTTAACTCTATGTAAACCATGTGTCATTTCATATCGGGTGGTTCTGTAAATTCACAAAAGCCGGCATTGCCCGCAATTGAATTAGCGGCTATTTTACTATGTAGAAGTATATGAACTATAAATATATGTATATATATGTCACAATGACATGTATATACATATATATATATATGTATTCTATGTGTGTATATCTAGTGTTTACAAGGAAAGAAAGGGTTTATTTTAATTACGATATTTCTGTCCTATTGACTTGCATTAGGTTTCCGGTATCGGGATCGGCGATACCCGATACTTTTTGAGTACCGGTCCGATCCAATCCGATCCGATATTTCCCAATATCGGAAAGTATCGCTCAACACTAGTGGAGATAAGTGCCAGAATTGGGACATCTTATGGATGTGCCATTTCTGGGGTGGGTGAGAGCTGATGTTTTTAGTCTGGGAGGGGGCCAATATCCATGGCTCCTTCCTTGGCTATTAATATCACACCACAGCTGTCTGCCTAGCCTTTGCTGGTTATTAAATATTGAATGATAGTAAGCGGTACAGAATACAACCAATCTCAGGGAGGTCTTGTACCCATCACCGTCAAAAAAAGTTCCAATTTCGGTCCTGAAAAGTAGGACTAGTGTCATGCAATTTTCATTAGAGTACAATCCGATTTTTCACACCTAGCATCCGATTTACATCCGAATGCCATGCTATTGCTATCTGATTTCCAATGCGATTTTAACGTGTGCTTTTACATAGAGTAATTCTCTATGTCATTTACACATAGTTTTCAAAGGAAATATTCTTCAATATACACATACATAGATAGATGAAAAGCCAGCAATTCATTTGCAGCATACAGAAAAGTATGACCCAACAGAATAGAATAGAAAGAATGCATACAGTATATACACATAGAATAGATAGATATAAAGACATATATAATTAGTACAGTGTGTGTGCAGCTTACAGTACGTGTATTTAATAAATGATTATTTTTCTGGAAAAAATGACATGGGCTCCCATGTAATTTCCAAAACCAGTAGAGAGAAAACTGACGGCGGGGGCCAGATGTTTATAGCCTCGGAAGGGGGTAATACCTATGGAGGTTCCCAGGTCTATTAATATCAGCTTACAGATGTATACTTAGCCTTTACTGGTCATTAAAATGGGGGACCCCCCAAAAAAATTGACGTTGGGTCCCACTATAATTAATAACCAGCAAAGGCTAGGCAGACAGCTGTGGGTTGATAATAATAGCCAAGTAAGGGGCCATAGATATTGCCCCCGGCTACAAGCATCTGCTCTCAACTGCCCCAGAAAAGGCGCATTTTCTAGATGCAGCTTGCCATCTAGTTGTATCACAGCTAGACCCGTCGTGGGACAAATGAATTAGCTGACAGGCGAGGAATATGGTTGTTTATTATTTTAATTCTCTTACGGGTACAATTGTTTCACTGGAATAGGCGATGACGAGACTATGGTTTAATTAAGATTGTTTAAAGGAGTCTTTGTCATTCTTTCAATTAAAGGACTTTTTTTTGGTGTGTACGTTTTTATACAATATGACTATAGGGTTAGTAATGGGGGTGTCTTATAGACACCTCTCCATTACCAACCACTGGGCTTGATGTCACGTGACAATAGAAAGGTGACAACCCCCCCATCTATCACCCAGGGCAAGTGGGAAGAGCTAGGCTAAGTGCCAGAATTGGTGCATCTTATAGCTGGTGTTTTCACCCTGGGGATGGGCAATATCACTGGCCCCTTCCTGGGCTATTAATATCAGCCCGCAGCTGTCTGCCTAGCCTTTGCTGGTTATTAATTATAGGTGGATCCTATGTCATTTGTTAGGGGGCCCCCATTTTAATAATCAGTAACGGCTAAGTATACAGCTATGAGCTGATACTAATAGCCTGGAATCTCTATGGGTATTACCCTTTTCACAGGCTATAAACATCTGCCCCCAGCCATCAGCTTTCCCTCAGCTGGTTTGGAAAATTAAAGCAGGCGTCCATGTCATTTTTTCCAGAAAAATAATAATTTATTAATTAAATACACATACAGAAAACTGCACACGCGCTGTACTAATCATATATGTGACTGACATCTTTGTATCTATCTATTCTATGTACATATACTGTATGTATTCTATCTATTCTTGTCAGGAGTCAAACCCAGTACCTCTTGTCCACTGGCCAGCAGCTCTACCATCTGAGCTATTCTGCTGGCTGCAAAGTTCCTTGCTGAACCCAGATACCATTGACTGTTCTTCCTGATTGGCTACACCTAGTGCTCTTTTGATTGGGCCTCTGATTGCCAATTACACACCCTATATAAACCTGGCCCTGTGGGTGTGTCATTGCGAGATTATTGAGCTCCAAGCCTTTAGTCAAGCGTTTCCTGCTGATCCATTGCTACAAACACTGCTCTCCTGTGAACCGACCTCGGCCTGCCTTCTGACTACGCTCTCCGCCTGATCCATTGCTACAAAACATGCTCTCCTGTGAACCGACCTCGGCCTGCCTTCTGACTACGCTCTCCGCCTGATCCATTGCTACAAACACTGCTCTCCTGTGAACCGACCTCGGCCTGCCTTCTGACTACGCTCTCCGCCTGATCCATTGCTACAAACACTGCTCTCCTGTGTACCGACCTCCGGCTGCCACCTGACTACGTTATCTGCCTGCTCCTCTGTTACCGAACTGCCTTTCCTGTGTACCGACCTCCGGCTGCCACCTGACTACGTTATCCGCCTGATCCATTGCTACAAACACTGCTTTCCTGTGTACCGACCTCCGGCTGCCATCTGACTACGCTACCTGCCTCTGCTTCCCCTAGTGTTTGCAGTAACATCGGCTCCAACCCAGACGGGATCTTGACAGAATAATCTCGCGCCAAAATGGAGTCCGCTGTGAACACCCTGAGACGGCAAGTTACGGAGCTTCAAAGTTTTTGTACGGACTCTCAAGGAAAATATGCCAAGTTACAAACTGATTTCACGGCGATACAACAGGAAGTAATTGAGCTACAAAACCAACTTCTGGACGTGCGCAATTCAGGGTCCGAATCAAACGCGCGGCTGCCGCTGCCTGCAAAGTTCAGTGGGGATCGCAAGCAGTACCGAGGATTCCTCAATCAATGCCGCATATACTTCCAGATGCAACCTGCTCCCTTTACCAGTGAGAGGAAGAAAGTTTTTTTCATGATAAATCTCCTGACGGATGAAGCTCTTGCTTGGGCTTCACCTTATGTAGAAAAGGACTATGACCTCCTTAATGACCTGGAAGCCTTCACCGCAGCTATGAATCAAGTTTTTGATGACCCAAACCGCTGTGCCACAGCAGAAACCAAATTACATAATTTGCGCCAAGGACGTCGCTCTGTTGCGGAATACACATCGGAGTTCCGTCGCTGGGTGGCCGACACCACCTGGAATCCAGCGGCCCAGAGAAGTCAATTTCGACGAGGGTTATCAGAACCAGTGAAAGACGAGCTTGCCAGGGTTGAGACCCCTGACCAGTTGGAGGACTTTATTCAACTATGTATCCGGATTGACCAGAGACTTACTGAAAGGAGAAAGGAGAGACTGCGAGCACTGGGAATAGCCCTGGCTTCTCATTTTCAGCATCGGACCACCAAGAAAAGACGCAAGGCGTGTCTGAACCGATGCAGATCGACGTCATCCGAAGACCACTCTCTGCACAGGAGAAGGAGAGGCGACGTGCAGAACATCTCTGCCTCTATTGTGGGGACCCTGGACACTATGCCATCAACTGTCCTAACAAAAGGACTATAGCCTTTACCAACAACAGGTCTGCCAGCAATATGGACCTTTCTCAGCAGTCGGATTCCATCTTGCAGACTATCTCATCAGTAACGCCAGAAATAGACAAAATACATACTACATCATCTCATTTTGTAATCCCCATTCAGGTTGTAATGGGCACCCAAAAAATACAATGCTCTGCCCTGTTGGATTCGGGAGCAGGAGGGAATTTTATGGACTTAAAATTTACACGTGATAATAATATTTCCAGTAGGACCAAATCCACACCAATTGAAATGGAAACTGTGGATGGATCACCCTTGTCTTCTGGACCTGTCACGCATGAGACAATCGAACTGGAGATTTGTATCGAACCGGATCATCATGAAGCTGTCAGTTTCCACCTTATCTCATCTCCGAAATTTCCGGTTATTCTAGGGATCCCCTGGTTTTCAGTCCATAACCCTTCTATCAACTGGGCATCAAGGACCATCACCTTTCCATCTGACTACTGTAAGAATAATTGTCATAAGGAACCCCCTGTTCTCCAACAAGTCCAAATCTCTGAGATTTCGCATGAGAAGGAAGAGAAACTACCACCTCAATATCAGCAGTTCTCTGATGTCTGCAGTAAGAAGAAAGCAGATCAATTACCTCCTCACCGTCCTTACGACTGTCCCATTGAATTGCTGCCAGGAGCAACCATTCCATTTGGACGGATTTACAATCTTTCCGAACCTGAATTGAAGGTATTAAGAAAGTTCCTGGATGAAAATTTAGAGAAAGGCTTTATTCGACCTTCCACATCTCCAGCTGGGGCACCCCTGTTCTTTGTTGAAAAGAAAGACTCCACTCTGCGGCCATGTATTGACTACAGAGAGATGAATAATATCACTGTCAAGAATCGCTACCCGCTACCCTTGATTCCTGAACTATTTGAGAGACTCCGTTCTGCGAAAATCTTTACGAAGCTGGATCTTAGAGGGGCTTACAACCTCATACGGATTCGCCCAGGAGATGAGTGGAAGACCGCCTTCAGAACGAGATATGGACATTTTGAATCTCTGGTTATGACCTTTGGTCTTAGCAATGCCCCAGCCACCTTTCAACATTTTATTAATGATGTATTTCGAGATTTCTTGGACCAATTCGTTGTGGCTTATCTCAATGACATTCTTATATTTTCAGACACATTGGAAGAGCATCGCAGGCACGTCCAGTTAGTCTTGGAACGACTACAGGAGAACCATCTTTACATTAAACTTGAAAAATGTGAGTTTGAACAAACCAGTATCCAATTTCTGGGATATATCATCTCCCCAGAAGGTCTGAGCATGGATCCCGGCAAAATCAATGCTGTAGTGGACTGGCCTGTTCCAAGAAATTTAAAAGACGTCCAGCGTTTCATAGGATTTGCAAATTTTTACCGAAAATTTATAAAGAACTTTTCACGGATCATACTACCAATTACTACACTAACAAAAAAGACCAAAGCATTTTTCTGGTCTCCGGAGGCACAGGAGGCTTTTGACAAATTGAAAACTCTTTTTACGTCTGCTCCATTGTTAGTACACCCAAATCCTGAATTGCCATTTACTGTCGAAGTGGACGCCTCGGACTCTGCAGTGGGAGCCATTCTGTCTCAGCGAGTTGGGGACAAAATGCAACTTCACCCATGTGCGCTTCTTTCCCACACCATGTCATCTGCAGAAAAGAACTACGACATCGGTAATAAAGAACTGTTAGCCATTAAAGTTGCCTTCTCCGAATGGAGACATCTTTTGGAAGGTGCCAATCACCCTGTGACTGTCCTCACGGACCACAAGAATCTTGAATTCCTCCGTACAGCAAAAAGATTGCAAGACAAGCACGATGGGCCTTATTTTTCTCAAGATTCAATTTTATAATTTCTTACCGGCCTGGTTCAAGAAATGGCAAGGCTGACGCCCTGTCCAGGATGTGTTCGGAACCTCAGGAGAGGTCTAGTAATGACGATACAATTCTAGGCCCTAAAAATTTTTTGGGAATATTGCACTCTAGAGGACTATGTAATAGAATTAAAGATGGATATCAAGAGGACTCTTTCCTTAACCATCCTTCGGAAGACGTCGATCTTTCATTCAAAGAGGGGTTTTGGATGCAGAAACACAAAATATATGTACCTGAATCTTCTCGCCTTGAAGTCCTCAAAAGTGTCCATGATTCTAAACTGGCAGGACATCCTGGAGTTGCAAAAACACAAGACTTACTACTTCGTTTCTTTTGGTGGCCTAATTGTAGGAAGGACGTGAGGAAATATGTTTCAACCTGTTTAACATGCGCACGAAACAAGACCCCACGATCGTCTCCTCTAGGACTCTTGCAACCACTTCCAGTTCCATCCAGGCCTTGGGGATCTATTTCCATGGATTTTATTGTGGAACTACCCCCTTCCAAACAGATGACCGTCATCCTTGTCATAGTGGACCGACTCACAAAAATGGCCCACTTTATTCCAACTGAAGGAATTCCTACTGCTGAAAAAACTGCAGAACTGATAATCAAAGAGGTATTCAGGTTACATGGAATTCCTGACAGCGTGGTGTCTGACAGAGGCGTTCAGTTTACGTCAAAATTTTGGAAGAGTTTCTGTACAGCCTTGGGAGTCACGGTGAATCTTTCTACCGCTTTCCATCCTCAGTCCAATGGCCAGACGGAGAGAACGAACCAGACTTTGGAGCAATACCTCCGTTGCTTCATTTCCTATCTTCAGGATGACTGGGTGGACTATTTACCAACAGCAGAGTTTTCCTACAACAACTCCATACATAGCGCTACATCTCAAACCCCATTTTTTGCTAATTATGGAGTACATCCAGTATTTATCCCTAATCTGCCAGTGAACACTCCCATTCCTGCTGTAAATGACAGGCTTGCAAAATTACAGGAATCCCAGAAGGAATTATCAGAGATATTACTCAAGACCCAGGAAGTATATAAGGAAGCAGCAGATAAACATCGGAGAGTGCCCCCTGCTCTTCAGGTTGGAGACAAAGTTTGGCTGTCCACTAAAAACCTTAAGACACATGTGCCATCCTCCAAATTGGGTCAGAAATTCATTGGACCTTTTCAAATTTCTGCAAAAATTAACCAGGTTGCTTTTCGTTTGGAACTTCCCAACAATCTAAAGATTCATCCAGTGTTTCACATATCCTTGCTCAAACCCTTCTGTGAAAACCCGTTTCCAGGAAGAATTCAGCCACCTCCTCCACCAGAAAGGATCCGTGGTGAAGAAGAATACATTGTGGATAAGATTCTGGACTCCCGAAAATTCAGAGGTAAACTGCAGTATCTGGTGCAGTGGAAGGGTTACGGACCAGAGGAAAATTCATGGGAACCAAGGGACAACGTCCATGCTCCTAGACTAACAAGAGCCTTTCATCAGAGGTACCCGGATAAGCCAGCTCCTGAGATGTCCAGAGGCCATCCTGGAAGGAGGGGAGTACTGTCAGGAGTCAAACCCAGTACCTCTTGTCCACTGGCCAGCAGCTCTACCATCTGAGCTATTCTGCTGGCTGCAAAGTTCCTTGCTGAACCCAGATACCATTGACTGTTCTTCCTGATTGGCTACACCTAGTGCTCTTTTGATTGGGCCTCTGATTGCCAATTACACGCCCTATATAAACCTGGCCCTGTGGGTGTGTCATTGCGAGATTATTGAGCTCCAAGCCTTTAGTCAAGCGTTTCCTGCTGATCCATTGCTACAAACACTGCTCTCCTGTGAACCGACCTCGGCCTGCCTTCTGACTACGCTCTCCGCCTGATCCATTGCTACAAACACTGCTCTCCTGTGAACCGACCTCGGCCTGCCTTCTGACTACGCTCTCCGCCTGATCCATTGCTACAAACACTGCTCTCCTGTGTACCGACCTCCGGCTGCCACCTGACTACGTTATCTGCCTGCTCCTCTGTTACCGAACTGCCTTTCCTGTGTACCGACCTCCGGCTGCCACCTGACTACGTTATCCGCCTGATCCATTGCTACAAACACTGCTTTCCTGTGTACCGACCTCCGGCTGCCATCTGACTACGCTACCTGCCTCTGCTTCCCCTAGTGTTTGCAGTAACATCGGCTCCAACCCAGACGGGATCTTGACAATTCTATTCTGTTGGGTCACGCTGTGATTTTACTGTATGCAACAGATGAATTGCGGCTTTTCAAAGGACATGGGTGTGTAAAAATCAGATGGCACTTGCATAGTCTGAGTGCCATGCGATTTTTTCATCACATCCATTGACTTGCATTGGCGAGTCTCGTCCGATATACGTGGCAAATCAGAGCATGCTGAGATTTTTTTTTTCTCAGTCCAAGTTCAGCTGAGAAAAAAAATCACATATGAGTTGGAACTCATTAACATTGGTCAGAGTGCAATCCGATTTCTTATCGGATTGCACTTGTCCGTTTTTTCTCGCAGATGAGTATGAGCCCATAAGTCGAAAATCGGATTCCATACAGTCACTGGTGCTCCAGGTGTATGGGACCACCAGAGAAAGCAGAGTATAGCGCTCAGCTATTTGAATCAATCCCATAGTCAATGAATGGAGCGTAGGTTGAAAATGTGCACCTGTGCTCCATTCATGACAGGGATCAGTAGAGCCCCAATTTCGGGATCAATGGGAGTCCCAGTAGCCAGACTTGCTATATTGGGACTAACTTTTTAAATACATTGACGATTTTAATAAGTGCATTAACATTTCTTTAAAGATGGACCTATACTATTTGTGATGTTTCGCAATATACGGAATAAATATACACATTTAGGACTTTTTTTTACCTACAGTTATATGATTTGATAATTCTTTCCGCAGCCAGGTGACGGGTTTAACATAGAAGCCTTGTTACTAAGAAACAACACAGTATGTTTTATTAAAGCTCGTTTTACACAACTGACATAAAAGCTGATGCAGAAGTAGAAGCATTTCCCACCCACAAACTATAAATTACTTATCTTGTTTTCTTCCACAATACAAGCACTCTGGTAGAAATCTTTGTCCTGTCGCCCCCCATTTAGGTCTTATTTATCAGTCTACTGTATCTCATAAATAGAAATATACACCGTATATACTCGTGTATAAGCCGACCCGTGTATAAGCCGACCCCCCTAATTTTGCCACAAAAAACTGGGAAAACTTATTGACTCGTGTATAAGCCGGGTGTATAAACTGCCCTCCTGCTCTGTGCTGCCCCTGTCCTGCTCCTTGCTCCCCCATCCAGCTCTTTGCTCCCTCATTCTCCTCTGTACTCCCCCCCTCCTGCTCCATCCTCCGCTGTACTCCCCATTCCTTCTCCGTCCTCCTGTGCCCCCCGTCCTGCTCCGTGCTCCTCTGTGCCCTCCATCCTCTCCCCCCGTCCTGCTCCGTGCTCCTCTGTGCCCTCCATCCTCCCCCGTCCTGCTCCGTGCTCATTGTCCTCCTCCATGCTTCCCCCGTCCTCCGTTCTCCCCCCCGTCCTGCTCCATGCTCATTGTCCTCCTCCATGCTTCCCCCGTCCACCGTTCTCCCCCCCGTCATGCTCCGTGCTCCTTGTCCTCTCCTCCATGCTCCCCCCCATCCTCCTCCATCATACTCACCCTCCCCGTGCCATCGCTGAACGTCCCTGCAATCCTGCGTTCTCCCCGGCTTCCTGCAGCTCTCCCCGGCTTCCTGCAGCTCTCCAGCGGTGATGTAATACCGCTCATTAAGGCCATGAATATGGACGCCACGCCTATGGGAGTGGCGTCGCGTCCATATTACATGACCTTAATGAGCGGGTATTACGTCACCGCTCAGCGCTGGAGAGCTGCAGGAAGCCGGGGAGAGCTGCAGGATTGCAGGGACGTTCAGCGATGGCTCCTGCCGCGGCAACCCCTCCCCCGCTGGTTTCTGCCCTATGACTCGTGTATAAGCCGAGGGGGCATTTTCAGCACGAAAAAAGGTGCTGAAAATCTCGGCTTATACACGAGTATATACGGTATCTGCAGAGTCTACATTTACACTTTGAGTACCAGTCATCAATTATGGTGGCTTGGCCGCATTGTATTACTTTGCGAGATGCCACAAGAGTTCTCTTATGGACAGTAATTTGTAGCTTGAAGATAGAAATATGTTTTCAAACACTTGGATCAATTCTCTGTGAGCAGAATTATTAGGCAAGAGAGTATTTTGACCATATCACCATTTGAATGCATATTTTCTAACTCTAAGTTGTATAAACTTGAATGCTTGGATCAGCAGATCAGATGATGTTTCTTTCTGTAATGAGGGAGGTTATGGCCTAAGTGTATAACACCCTATTATCAAGGTGTGCAGAATTATTAGGCAACTTTTTAAAAAAAAATTCCAACATTGTTAAAAGTCTTACAGCGGGATGCAGAGCTCTTGGATTTGCTAAGATCTTGGGGTGTGATCACAGAACCATCAAAAGTTTTGTTGCAAATAGTCAACAAGGAAGCAAAAAACGTGTTGAGAAAAAAAGACACACATTAACTAACATAGATTATAGAAGAATCAAACATGAAGCGCCCAGGAAGCCATAATCCTCTGGTGCTGTCATATTCCAGAACTTCAACCTCCCTCGAGGGCCCAGAAGAACACGGTGTTTAGTGCTCAGAGATGAGGCCAAGATAAGGAAGGATGAAATCCGACCACCACTGAACAAGAAACTTCAAGACCAGGCCAAGAAATATCTTGAGACAGTTTTGTCAAAGGTTTTATGGACTGATGAGATGAGAGTGGCTCTTGATGATGAGCAAGATTGATGGGCCTGTGGAAGATCAGTAACGGGAAACAGAACTTCCCTTCAACTCAGATGTCAGCAACGTGGAGGTGGGGTACTGCTACTGGCTGGTATTAGTAAAAATGATCTAGTTTGACCTTTTTGGGTTCAAGGTGGACTGAAAAACAACTTCCAAACTTACTGCCAGTTTTTAGAAGACACTTCAAGCAGTGGTACAGAAAAAGTCTGCAACTTTCAAGAAAACCATGAACAATTCTCCATCTCAGCATCAAAATCTCCACTGCTTGGCTACTACCAATAAAGGCCTTACATATGAAAGAGTAATGACCGTCCCCTTCGTCAACTGACCTGAACCCTATTGAGAACTTGTGGGTTCTTCTAAAACGGGAGATTTATGATGAAGGAAAACAGTCACCTCTCAGATCTGTGTCTGGGAGGCTGTGGTTGGTGCTGCCCAAAAAGTTAATTGTCAACAGATGAAGAAACTGATAGACTTCATGTATGGAAGGCTTATAAGTGCTAATAAGACTGTATACACTGTTTACATCTGTCCACCACCGGAGTTGATAAGAACTGATTTTTGGGGTCATCTAGTTTTGATGACCTTTCCTAAGGGTAGGTCGTTAAGATCTAAGTAATCTAAGTAATAGATAACCCCATCAATATGTTATATTTGTCAGAACAACTTGTTTCACATAAAGGAAAGATCTATGTAGCGGAGTGAAGGTATTTCTCATAAAATGTTTCTGGATTTACAGGTGCATCTCACAAAATTAGAATATCATCAAAAGTTAATTTATTTCAGTTCTTCAAAACAAAAAGTGAATTTCATATATTATATAGTCATTACAGAGTGATCTATTTCACGTGTTTATTTCTGTTAATGTTGATGATTATGGCTTACAGCCAATGAAAACCCAAAAGTCATTATCTCAGTAAATTAGAATACTTTATAACATCAGCTTGAAAAATTATTTTAACCCCTTTCTGACATCAGACGTACTATCCCGTCCAGGTGATCCGGGCCCGTATGACGGTGGACAGGATAGTACGTCATATGCGATCGCGGCGGGTGTCAGCTGATTGTCACAGCTGACTCCCGGCACTTAGTGCCGGGAGCGGTAATGGACCGCTCCCGTCACTTTAACCCCTGGCACACAGCGATCAAACATGATCGCAGCGTTCCGGCGGTATAGGGAAGCATCGCGCAGGGAGGGGGCTCCCTGCGTTCTTCCCTGACACCCTCAGAACAGCGCAATGAGAAGTCTCCTGCACTGACGCTGAAAGGATATTTTGAGAAAAAAATCCTCCAAAAAACATTAGAAAATCACTGAGAAAAGAGGCAGAGATGCTTACCTGCCTATGGCTCAAGACAATTGCACTATCAGGGTGCAGTGGACCCAACTAATTATGGCAACAACACAGGTGCAGCAATACCAATATAACAATCACTCTCAACCTACCAAGCCATGGAGGGGGTGATTGTTCAGTATACTAGTGCACACAGAAAAGGTTCCAATCTGTCTGCAGCATAATTCACACAAGTAATGCAGAGCATCCGGCTTACAGATGCATCCTGTGTGAACAGAGGCCACAGCAACAGAGCCATATGGGCCCACTGCACTGCCTGTCAGATCGCTGATCTGACAGAGTGCGCTGCAAACTGTCAGATCAGCGATCTGACACTATATAGTGATGTCCCACCCTGGGACAATTAAAAAAGTAAAAAAAAATTAACATGTGTAAAATAATTTAAAAAAAATTCCTAAATAAAGAAAAAAAAATATAACCAATAAATTCTTTTCTTTATGTAAATAAAAAAAAACAATAAAAGTACACATATTTAGTATCGCCGTAACGACCCGCCCTATAAAACTGTCCCACTAGTTAACCCCTTTAGTGAACCCCTTAAAAATACAAAAAACAATGCTTTATCATCATACCGCTGAACAAAAAGTGGAATAACACGTGATCAAAAAGACGGATATAAGTAAACATGGTACCGCTGAAAAGTCATCTTGTCCCGCAAAAAACGAGCTGCCATACAGCATCATCAGCGAAAAAATAAAAAAGTTATAGCTCGCAGAATAAAGCGATGAAAAAATAATTATTTTTTATATAAAATTGTTTTTATTGTATAAAAGCACCAAAACATAAAAGATATAAATGAGGTATCGCTGTAATTGTACTATCCCGAAGAATAAAACCGCTTTATCGATTTTACCACACGCGGAACGTATAAAGGCCTCCCCAAAAGAAATTCCTGAATAGCTGGTTTTTGTTCATTCTGCCTCCCAAAAATCGTAATAAAAAGCGATCAAAAAATGTCATGTGCCCAAAAATAGTACCAATAAAAACGTCAACAACTCATCCCAGAAAAGAATAAGACCTCACATGACTCTGTGGACCAAAGTATGGAAAAATTATAGCTCTCAAAATGTGGTGATTCAAAACTATTTTTTGCAATAAAAAGCGTCTTTTAGCGTGACAGCTGCCAAACATAAAAACCCACTATAAATAGTAAATCAAACCCCCCTTTATCACCCCCTTAGTTAGGGAAAAATAATAAAATAAAAAAAATGTATTTATTTCCATTTTCCCATTAGGGTTAGGGTTAGGGCTAGGGTCAGGGCAGGGCCGGCGTCAGCTCCCGGCATACCCGGGCAAGTGCCGGGGCCCTGAGCAGGCGGGGGGCCCACTCGCCGTCGGGCACCCCGGCGCCCGTTAGCGGATGAGAGCGGTACCAGCGCCGCCACTGGGCCCCCCCGCTTGCTCAGGGCCCCGACAGCAGCCGGCGCAATACTTACCTCTCCCCGTGCCTCCGCAGCTCTGCATCATTCAGGCGGCCGGCTGTGGCAGCGAGAGCGCGGACGCCGGACAGGTGAGATGTGAGGTGTATGTGTCTGTGTGTGTGTGTCTGTCTGTGTTTATCAGTGTGTGTGTTATGTAGTGCGGTGCTTTGTGTGTGTGTATGTGAGAGAGTGCTGCGGTGCTGTCTGTGTGTGGTGCTGTATGTGTGATGGTGGTGGGGGAGGCAGTGATGGTGGTGAGGAGCCGGAGGCAATGATTATGATGATGAGGAGACGATGATGATGGGGAGGCAATGATGATGGGGAGGCAATGATGATGATGGGGAGGCGATGATATTGGGGAGGCGATGATGATGGGGAAGTAATAATGATGATGATGGGGAGGAAATGATGATGATAAGAAGACAATGGTGATGATGATAATGGGGAGACAATGATGATGATGATGGGGAGTCTTTCCACAGCGCCCTTTCCTGAGCCGTAACAGCGCAGAACGCAGCATAGTGCAGAAGAGAGCTCCATATTTTGTATGGAACATTATATGGGGACCAGTATCCTGTATGGAGTATTATTTGGGGTCTAATATTCTTTATGGAGCATTATATTTGGCCCATAATACTGTATGGAGGACTATGTGGTGCCCATAATATTGTATGGAGGACTGTACTGTCCGGTCTGTACTGTGCGCTATGAGGATTTGGCGGGTTTTGAGCTATTGTAGAATTTACAATAGATGTCACTCATGTAATGGAAGAAGAGAAGTGTTTGGCATTGTACTATACCCATATTTCTCTGCAGTATCTGTGCATCATGAATCGTGGTCTGTGTTAAAGGAGCCCACTGAGACTCTTTCGCCCGGGGCCCATAAAAACCTGGAGCCGGCCCTGGGTCAGGGCTAGGGTTAGGGTTAGGATTAGGGTTAGGAGTGTGTTGGGGTTAGGGTTGGAGTTAGAATTGGGGGGTTTCCACTGTTTAGGCACATCAGGGGCTCTCCAAACGCGACATGGCGTCCGATCTCAATTCTAGCCAATTTTGCCTTGAAAAGTCAAACGGTGCTCTTTCCCTTCCGTGCTCTGCCGTGCGCTCAAACAGTGGTTCCCCCCACATATGGGGTATCAGCGTACTCAGGAAAAATTGCACAATAACTTTTGGAGTCCAATTTCTCCTGTTACCCTTGGGAAATAAAAAAATTGGATCTGAAATAATTTTTTGTGAAAAAAAAGTTATATGTTATTTTTTTTTATACATTCAAAAAATTCCTGTGAAGCACCTGATGGGTTAATAAACTTCTTCAATGTGATTTTGAGCACCCTGAGGGGTGCAGTTCTTAGAACGGTGTTATTTTTTTAGTATTTTCTATCATATAGACCCCTCAAATGCACTCAATACTTGGTCGGGGCTCCTTTGGTGTCAATAACTGCAACAATGCGGTGTGGCATGGAGGCGATCAGCCTGTGGCACTGCTGAGGAGTTATGGAAGCCCAGGTTGCTTTGATAGCAGCCTTCAGCTCGTCTGCATTGTTGGGTCTGGTGTCTCTCATCTTCCTCTTGACAATATTTTATAGATTCTCTATGGGGTTAAGGTCAGGGGAGTTTGCTGCCAATCAAGCACAGTGATACTGTTGTTTGTACACCAGTATTGGTACTTTTGGCAGTGTGGACAGGTGCCAAGTCTGCTGGAGAATGAAATTTCCATCTTCAAAAAGCTTGTCGGCAGAGGGAAGTTTCCACAATCAGTGATGGTTTCGGGAGCCATGTCATCTGCTGGTGTAGATTCACTGTGTTTTATCAAGACCAAAGTCAGCGCAGCCGTCTACCAGGAAATTTTAGAGCAATTCATGCTTCCCTCTGCCGACAAGCTTTCTGGAGATGGAAATTTCATTCTCCAGCAGGACAATTCCTGGTTTTAAAAAAACAGTATCACTGTGCTTGATTGGCAGCAAACTCGCCTGACCTTAACCCCATAGAGAATCTCTGGAGTATTGTCAAGAGGAAGATGAGAGACACCAGACCCAACAATGCAGACGAGCTGAAGGCTGCTATCAAAGCAACCTGGGCTTCCATAACCCTCAGCAGTGCACAGGCTGATCGCCTCCATGCCACACCGCATTGATGCAGTAATTGATGCCAAAGGAGCCCCGACCAAGTATTGAGTGCATTTACTGAACATACATTTCAGTAGGACAACATTTCGGATTTTAAAATCATTTTTCAACCTGGTGTTATAAAGTATTCTAATTTACTGAGATAATAACTTCTGGGTTTTCATTGGCTATAAGCCATAATCATCAACATTAACAGAAATAAACACTTGGAATAGATCACACTGTGTGTAATGACTCTATATAATATATGAGTTTCACTTTTTGTATTGAAGAATTGAAATAAATTAACTTTTTGCTGATTTTCTAATTTTGTGAGATGCACCTGTATGTGCGTTTGATTCGCACGAAAATAAAAATGTGAGAACACTTCATAGATCTGGGAGAATCTTCTTCTCAGTGTGTAAGTAGACTAGACACCTCTTCTGATTACAGGGAACTGTGCACCTATCAAAGGACTCTTTAGTTCCTTTCTTCTCCTGCCTTACACTCTGTGTTTGCTGCAGGGCAGAAAGGAGAAGCTGATTGACATCTGACAGTATCCACTGAATATTAGATTTGTCACAATTAACCCGTTCAACACTCCAGACCACCAGGGATATCGCCATTAACCACTTTCATCTTCCTACATCTCCAGGCAGTTTCCATTGGCATTAAATGGTGCTTTTTTACTTACTTACAATACCTAGCACCCCCATCAATTAGTATTTCTCCCCTTTGAAATGTAAAGTGTACCGCACAGTTTAATGCTTGGCTGAATTCACACGTGGCAGATTTATGTCAGAAATGTATGCAACTGAAAAGCAATTCTAATGAGCTTTATAGGCAACTAGAATTCTAGCTCTAGAGAACTCCTTTATTGTTATTAGAAGAGTTGATGTAGCTTGCAGTGTAGGAAACCTATTTTTATCATTCTTTCAACAGCAGAAATAAATAAAATCTTGCTAAGCAAAACCTTGCAAGATTTCTCCCGTGCTGCACCTGAACTCTGGAATGCTCTTCAGTCTAACTTTCCAACACCCAGGACACAGTTCATTATTGTATTTGCACCTGTTTTTTTCTGTTGAGATTTTGGTGTTCTGCGCCTCTTTTTTTTTTGTTTGCGGCTTATTTTTCTCTCCATTTTTGCCTTTTTTAAAAGTCACTTTTTATGTGTTTGTTTTGGAAGTTCAACACTGTGGGGCGAAGTTTACAGCGTGCAGGTGTTTTCGGCTGATTTATCATTTGCGACTTCGAAAAGTCACAAATTTAGTTGCAAATGTATTCCATTCACCTCCTGTTGTGATTTAATGTACTACTGAATCTTTGGTGGAAATTGTGTGACATTTTTGCAGAACATGTAACTTTTTTTCTTTTGAAAAGTTGCAAAAGAGGATTTTTTTATTTTGTGCAAAATTCGTGAGCCCCGTGTGCCATTGTGATGAGTTTGGTGCAAGAAATAGTGAACATCACAAGACAAAAAAAAAGGAATATTGCCTAAAACAAATTTCAAGTGATGACTCAGGCCCCATTTAAATGTATCTACTTTTTTTTATTTAGTGATTGTACATTATGCATCCTATTATACTACGAAGTAAGAACTTGTGCAGACGGCCGTAAATTCACTCATCTGAGAGAAGCGGGCCGATTATGCAAATGACAGAGTTGGATCTGAGTGTCAGCATAGTGTGATCTTATTATCTCGGATGAGAGCACACTGTGAGGAGAAGATGGAGAACCAAATATCTACATCTTCTCCATTGTGTCAGTGCGTGGAAATCAGGCTGCACTCAGATGTCATCCAAGTGCAGTCCAATGATTTTCACGCACTCATTGACTTACATGCCGAGTTAGATCCGAATATCGGATCAAACCCAGACATGCTACAATGTTTCCCTCGAACGGGCTTTGTTCGAGGCAAAAATCGGACATGTGCGCCCCCCCATAGACTAACATTGGTCCGATGTTTTGTTGGATTGCCATCTGCACCTCCTCTAATATCCAACTGCTTATCTGCTTCATCCTCCTCATTTACTCGCACAAGTCACAGCTGCAACAAATGACACAGTCATCATTATTATTCCCTTAGTATCTAGGCTGGCCCCCAGTACTACTACTTTCTGTATCATAACTCTCATCCTCCTAAATTTATAGGCTTTCACGACTTTATCGGTTTAAATAACCTTTGACAATATTTTTTACCTTTTTTTTTTGGATTCAGTGATTGTATTTAATAATCCTCATTGTGAAAAGCTATAAATGCAGGCGAATAATAATGCCGATGACGGGTTTATTAGACATCGGATAAAACCTTGCTGGGAGGGGGGGGGGATATTGAGAGATGGAAATCTTGTTCTGGCAGGTGAGAGGTTAAGTGATGCTCTGATCGCACGGGATTAATGCCTGATCTAAATCCCGTCACGCTTTTTACAGTCTCTGTCATTGGAAAACGTTCTGGATTGGAATTTTGGATATTTTCTGCCGATATTTAATGATAGAGCAGATCCTTCTTGGCGCTAGCGACCACACACATTGCACAACACGCATGTAACATGACATATGGCGGATTGGATACGGTACCGGTACTGCGTTACTCTTTTTTCCCACGCTCGGCTATTTTTCTCATATTTCGAGTCTCCTTTCTCACTCCCCCCTCGATTTCACACACATATATTCTGCCTCTCTACACTCCTCTATCTCACACATTCTCCCCCTCCTCCTCTCTCGCTCCCATCACAGCGCAGTGTGTATATGCTCATAGCTGCAGTATACAGGGACATTGAGATTTTTTTTTTTTTTTGACACAACTGCCACGCTCCGCCGTGCAGCTGAACGGGAGATGCACAACGGTGGATTCACAAGGTGACGACGCTTTGCAAATTTTTTTTTTTTGGGGGGGAGAGGGAAGCTCGGAAGGGTAGGGAGGAGGTCTGCAGTAGAACGAGTGGAGAGGGGAAAGTGAATCAATAAGCCCCCGGTATTATGGGAATTACAGAGGAAGAAAGGCAGGTGCAGAAACAAGGCTCGAGATGGAAAGGAAAAAGGTGAGAGAGGGCAATTGACTATTATGCATGAAAGCGTGGAAGGAAATGGGTTGGGGGACGAGAGATGGGCACGAGCCGTGTAACGATGAGGGGGCCAGGAAAAGACGGGCATTTACCAGGGAGCATGAGACCCAGAGAAAGGTAATGGGCTCAGACATACAGGAAAAATCAACTAAGGAGAATGGAAAGGAGTAGAAAGAAGGGAACAACTTATAGCAGAGGGAACAAGATTCCGAGCGAAATAGGACACAGCGGAATGAGGGGATTACAGGATTTATTCTTATTATTCAGAGGAAGGATATGAGCAGAGACGGGAAAAGGCCTTAAGTGAATAATAATGCGAAAACCTGAAGTTGGAGAGATTTATGCCATAAATTAGGATTGCGGAGGGGGAAAAAATGGACTGGGAGGAATCCAGATCTGGGAGAGAGAATTATTTCAGAACATCAGGTACAGTGACAGGTGTCACTCAAGATGTCCGTGTCGCAGATGAGCCAATGTGACGGAGTATTAGAAATGGGATTCTGGTGCATGAACGGTTCTTAGAAAGATTTGGGTATCGGTAGGAGTATATAGAAACGGGCTGAATGAAGGAGTCAGTGACATGACACTGAGTTTCTTATTCCAAGTGACACGGGAGCAGAGGTTTCCTTGGGTGTAGCGTAAAGCTTCTTCTATGCTAGATCATTAGGTAATCGTGTAAGCAGCAGTTACCTAATAAACTTGTGTTATCAGAATTGCTCTTACGCACAAGCTCCTCCATAATAAGACATTAGGGCTGCGGGAAAATCCAAAGTCGTCAGTGGTCGCTTGTGGAGTCATCTGATGGATGCACTCTTGTTTATGAAGCAGAAGTCGCGGACTGACAGTAAATCTGGGGTTGTTACCAATATACCGGATTTTATTATTGGATACTGGCTGCCACGAGAGATGGTGAGTTCTCCTTCAATGGAAGTCTTCAAACAGAGGCTGGACAGACATCCGTCTGGGATGATTTAGTGAATCCTGCCTTGAGCAGGGGGTTGGACCAGATGACCCAGGAGGTCCCTTCCAACTCTACCATTCTGTGATTCTACATCATGCTTGGAAAGTGACTATTTTCCATTACTGGGGGCATATTGGAGATTGGGTTTTTTTTTTATGCAATGATATATTTAAGAGGATAAACCAAAAGTAGATAAAGAATTCGAGTAGGCAATGGGGCATCTGGTAGTGGTAGAATTGGTGATATCTCAATGCCAGGCTTTGTCACTGTCAGACAGGAGTTAATTCATATGTCACCACCAGTTATCAAGCAGGAACATATTAGGTCACTTTCGGCAATGGGATCCCCTCGTTGTACTGGTTCAATCAATTGGTACAGAAATTGGATGGGCTCTTATTGAATGTGTCACGTGGCACATGCAGTCCGATATGTGTACAGTACAGTACAGAGAAGGAGAATGATATATAGATAGGAAAAGATTCAGCATCATTTTTTTTCCATTGAAATCCCTAGAGTAGGAGTCCAGAGGGCGGTCCTACTCAGTGATTGACAGTTATCTCTGCATGCTATAAAAGGAAGATTGCTAATCGTTGAATAGCCCGCCCACTGGACTCCTATGCTTACAAATGGAGATTTCAAGGAGTAAAATAACAGTTTTACTGAAAAAAAAAATTCCAACAAAAATGTGTATCAGCTATAACATCCAGCCTGCAGGTCAGAAAACAGTTACAACAAGTTTCCTTTAAAGATTGAAAAATGGTGTAATTTTATTTTTCAATCTTGTTTAGTTTAGCTTTCTATCAGATGGATGGGTTTTTTTTTTCCCTGATAGTTTCTCTATTGATATGATTGTATATTTTCATTTGCTCAGTCTCTCTTGTCTTGAAGGGGTTGTCCACTATTCAGACAACTGCTTCTTAAATGCTGTACTCCCCCCCCCTCCTGGAAAATAAATAAAAGCTTATTCTCATCACCGTTGGTGGCATATCGTGTCTCTGGGCGCTCGCGTGACATTAGTGAAGCAGCCCATTATCGGCTACAGCGCTCACGTGACATAGCAAAGTTGCGTTACTCCGCTGGAACAGCACAGACGTTGCTGGAACAGCACTTGTGCCGAGGTGAATATAAGCTTTTTTAATTTTATTTGGGGGGCCTACAGCATTTATGAAGGGGTTGTCCAAGTAGTGGACAACCTATTTAATATACTTTATAGATGCTGCATATATTGCTGCCAGAGCAAATCGATTCTGAAAAGACAGGGAAGTCTATATTTATATGGCTTTAATACATGAAGACGCACCCTGAGTGTAATTACTTGGCCCTGTATAATAAAGATACTTGGCAGAGAAGCCACCCTACCCTATTAGGGAATTCTGCATTTATAGAGGCATACTATCATCAGGGTCCTCTACTTTTGGCCATTTTGGGCATTGGTTACAAAGATCATCTCTTTGGAGAAGCGACCCTGTACTGCATTAAACAGACAACCCATGTAATTAAATTGCTATTGTGTAATGCTTGATTTTCCCCTGTGGTAGCGCTCTAGAGATGTTGAACAAATAGGAATTAGATTCTGTACCACACCACAGCCTTGTATTGAAACTGCAGAAGCAGAGACTGCAAAAAACTGTCCAGAAGAATAAAGCAGGTGTGAACAGATGCAAGCTGCTATGACTGCATAATATATAAGCAAAAGAATACAGCAGCATCCTGTAAGCGCTGAGATGAATGCAAACATTCATGTATTTGGACTGCATTACTGCTACACAGAACATTCTTATAAAAATTAAGGTACTTAGCTCATAAATTGACCAATTCATGAGAGCCCACCAGCCACGACAAGGCGTACTTTTCTTGGATGGGCCCCTAACCCAATATTTATCAAACATGCTAAAAGCCTTCAAATATAAAGGGCAGATAGGGTACAGCACTAATTAAAAATGGAGTGTCAGCCACATATGGAGGCAGTGACCACCTCCAATACAACGAAAGCCAAAACCAGGGACTAGGGGACGCTATGTGCATGTGGGTAAAATTCTGGTTAAGGGATAGGAAATTAAAAATTAATTGTAAATGTCAGCAATGGGTACCGCAAGGATTGGTATTAGGCCCCATTCTTTTTAGTTTCTTTATTAATGACCTTGTGAGGAGAATTAAAAGTGAAATGTCGGTGTTTTATGATGATTCAAAACTTTATAGAATAAATAAAAAGTCAGAGAGGGAGATAGGTAAGCTTGTCGTATGGACAGAAATAAGGCACGCCTGCATGATTGAAAGCCGTCGGCTCCTGGGAGGAATAAAGTTCATTTTCTCCCTGGAGCCACGCTTTCACAACAGCGGCCCTGCATCTTTCTAACATTATTAATCTGTGGATTAAACCCACATCTGTAGGTTAATAGCATTATCCGACATGACAGGTTCCCTTTAACAATGATAAATGTAGAGTAATAAATGGAAATATACTATACAGAAGGACTTGGGGATTATGGTTACTAGTAAGCTAAGCAACGGTACTCAATGTCAGGCAGCAGCTGCAAAAGCAAATAAGATATTAGGGTGTATAAAAAAAGAGATACAATCCTGTGATCACAAAGTGTTATTACCCCTCTATAAATCACTTGTAAGGTCACATCTTGAATATGGATCTAGTTTTGGCTTCACTTTTTAAAAATTATATTGGAATGCTAAAATCAGCTCAAAGACGGGCAACTAGGTTGTTATTTGGGAAGGAATTCCTCTCTTATAGAGGCTAGAAAAGTTGGACTTGTTTAGCTTAGAAGAATA
Source organism: Oophaga sylvatica (assembly GCA_033576555.1). NCBI lineage: Eukaryota > Metazoa > Chordata > Amphibia > Anura > Dendrobatidae > Oophaga > Oophaga sylvatica. The sequence continues at coordinate 76,114,384 of JARQOD010000010.1, read as the reverse complement.
ACATCTCAGAGGAGATATCATTGACATGTTGGGTGGTCAATACAAAGGACTGATGCAATTTATTACTTCCAAGGACCCTAAAAAGGACATTTATTAAATAAGGGGGAAAAGTTATTCCAGCATCTAAGTAGGAAAGGGTTCTTTACAGTTAGAGCACTCAGGCCATGCAATGCCCAACCGCAAGAGGTCGTAATGCAGAGACTATATTTAACGGTTGAATGCTTTTCTAATATCCAAAGGTATTATGGGTTATGAATAATCTACTAATAAATAATCTATAATTGAACTTGATAGATCTGTGACTTCTTTCAACCTAAGGAAGCATATGTTACTACAGATTAATTGCAGGGGTCTCAGCAAGGAGATACTTTGCACTCAGCTATTTATTGTGGGACCCTTCTAAAAATTGGGGATTGTACAGAGTGGAGAACCCTTTCAAAGGGAATCTGTCACCAGATTTTTTCCACCTAATTTGAAAGCAGCATAGTGTAGAGACAGAGATCCTGATTTGAGCTATGTGTCACTTACTGGGCTGCTTAGTGTAGTTTTCATAAAATCACTGTTTTATCAGCAGGAGATTATCACTGGAGGAATATTTGACCTGCTGCCAGGTAGTCCAGCCACGCCCCCCGACCACTTATTGGTTGCTTTCTGCCTCTGCTCAGTGTACACAAAAGCTCCCAATCAGTGACATGGGCCGAGTTATACGAGCTCAGCACATTCCAGAAAATATTCCATCACAGCAGACAAAACAGTTTTTTATATTAAAATGCAGCCCTAGTAAAGTAAGTATACATCTTGGAAATCATCTCATGCCCCTATTCATGCTGCTCAGATACTGTAGGAAAATCTGGTGAAAATGTCCCTTTAAGAATGGTTACTCATGTGGAGAGTAGCAAGTGTTTTCCTTGGAGACAAGGGTTCAATTTTAATGGCAGAAATATAAAAATTAGTAATTACAGCTCACTATGTATATTTCAGCCTGGTTTCCTGGACAAACACTACCATATGGATAGATAAAGCTGTGAGGCGATCAAGAGCTTAACTGCAAAGTTAGTCAAAAGAGGATTTGTCAATCAGCAAAGTGAATTAAAAGTAAAAATACTTTTATGACTTAATTAAATGCATGACCGCTTGGAACGGCCCACAAGAACAGGAGAATCCTCCGTTGCCAACACCTCTCATATGAGCAGTAATTAGGCATATAACTTGAATCACTATGTTACAGAACAAAGCAGCATTCATTTAACAATCTGCCCGTTCATCAGTTAATGTTATAAAATTGTGATAGGGCAGAAGTTGGGGCACTTGGAAGTTGGTTACTGAGTGGGCTTTGGCAAACCAGTGGACATCATGAGCATAGGGCAATAATAACTTTGTCATTAAGTGCTGTATGTTTGGTTCATGGTTTAGGCTTATGACAGTGTTTTGTCCGTTTTATGAACCATATCTACGAATTCAGTGTCGGACTGGGTGCTATGGCCCACAAGAAGCCAACTCCAGGGCCCCACTTTTCAGTACATGCAAATGAATTATCCTGAAAGCAATTTATAAACTTTGAACCGGGTTAGATGGTTAAACGAAGAAGATGCCAGCCTGTATATAGTGATTCAAATAACAGTGCCAAGTACTGTCTTAAGAGGGGGGTGCCCTATCCGAGGATTTCTCCTGCCCTCTCTGTTGGCAGTCCAGCCTGTCTACGATTAATGAAGTCAGCTAGATCTGGAAAACAGCGTCAGATATAAAATTTTTTTCTACCCATGCTAATTTTTAATGAAGAATAATAAAATATTTTGAATTTAAATTAGCATTTTGGTGATTGAAACCATATTTATTCATTTAAATTCAAAACTGAGAAATAGCCAAAAATGACCTAACTCTAAGGCACAATATACAGTAAAAATGGGTATAATTGCTCGTTGGGTGAAGGGTCTGCCCGACTGTGACCAGCATGGGTCACGAGGTTACGTCAGATGGACAATTTTAGTGCCTGGTCCTATTAACTGCAATGAATGGGCATTGAAAGTCACTTGCAGCTTCATGCCAGGTTCTGTCACTTTAGGAGAGATTCAGCGCGCGCCAGTTTTGTAACGTTAAGCATTAAATCTACAGCTGCACAAAGCTCCTCCATACAATGAATGGTGAACTCTGGAAGTGACAGGGATGCAGCAGAAGGGAAGAGCAGCTTCCTGAATCATGCAGCATCTGGGAAGAGCAAAAAAAGGACTTACGTGAAAACCTTCTCCACAGGACTCAATGTTATCTCAGCTACCCGTGTCACACAGACCTTAATCGCTCTCGCTTTTTTTTAGCAGACTCACATGAACTGTCAAAGCTAAAACAATGTCGTAGAACAAAAACAAAAATAAAAACATTACCTCTGGTTTCAGGATGCCGTCTTTATGGCTATATTCACATTCACTTTGCAATTTTTCTTTCTAAAAAATTTTGGCCAAAATTTTGGACAGATCCAACTTTGGCATGCTGATGGATGATGATATAGTTCTATTGTAATACGACAAAAATAGTTGTAGTAATGGGCAATATCAGTCACCTTCGTGCAATGCGCCATGTTATAGCAGCCTGCTAATGAATAAGTGATGCGTTTTATCGGAGCCACTTTACCTAATACGGTAGCTAATCTGTAATGTATACCGTTTATACTAATCTCCTGTGTAGTAGGGGAGCATTAACCAGACGGTATTTTACATAAGTATTATTTGATTATATTTTTTGGCAAACATGGATGAGGATACCATCGTAGCAGGAAAACCTTTCCACTAATGGGATCTGCTCCTATTAGATATTTCCAGATGACAGGTGTCATACACTGGACCGGTAAATGCCGACTGTACCAGGAGAGTAGCCTAGGAAGAATTGCATTCTGTGGACAGGGGCTATAGCTATTCCTTTAATATTGCAGGGGTCAGGGTAAATTAAAGGGGAATATAACACTAGTTAGGCCGGGATCACACATGCGAGAAACACGGCCGAGTCTCGCATGTGAATTCCCGGCACTGCCGCTGGCACTCAGGAGCGGAGTGTACGGCTCCATGTATTTCTAAGCAGCCGCTCGCTCCACTCCCGAGTGTCGGCGCCAGAGCCGGGAATTCACATGCGAGACTCGGCCGTGTTTCTCGCATGTGTGATCCCTGCCTCATAGAGTGTCTTCAGCGTGCTCGAATACTGTGTTCGAGTCCCGGCGGCTGCATGTCTCGTGGCTGTTCAACAGCTGCAGCACATGCAAGGATTGCCTAACAAACAGGGAATCACTGCATGTGTTGTGGCTGTCAAACAGCCGCGGGGACTCGAACATAGTATTCGAGCACGCCGAAGACACACTGTTAGCACTCGAGCATGCTCAGATCACACCTTATCCCAGCACATAAGCTCAACACACAAATGTGATTTGGCAAAATGTTGGAGAGAGATATCAGAAGATCACATTGGTGAAGTCTATTAACTTCAGTATGTGTCAGTTTCCAGTGCCAAACCCCTTTAGCAATGCTCATAGATTTCCAATGTATCACTGACAAAGGTCTCTATTCCAATCATTAGCGAGGTTCCTAACAGAGTCCTTCTTCACTTTTTATTTTTTTCCTCCTCACCTTCCAAGAGCTTGCAGAATGAGCTTTAATCTTATTTTAGTCTCCCATTTTCGGGTCATATGACTTTCCAATCTCTTTTTATTCCACTTTTTTTGGGATGCAAAGTCACCATAAAACCAATTCAGACATTTCAATTTTTTTCCATTTTGTTGCTCACATATATCACATATATGATATTTTGGCAGTTCCAACAGGTAATCAAGGATAAAACTAAATATGTCAATTTGTTTCATTTACAGATTTTATTTATTTGAAAATATTTTCTTTTTTTTTCCTTTAAATATTTTATTGGTCTCCCTTGTAGACTTGAACTTCTGAGCACTTGATAGTTTGTACAATGGACTGCAATATTATAGCATTGCAGTATATTGTAAAATTTGCTTTAGTGTATACCCATGCCTCTGAATGGACCTCAGAGGTGTTCAAGTATGGCAGACACATAGGACATTGGCACCCCTAAATCATACTGTGAAGGAGGGTTAGAGGTGATGGATATCGGAAGGGACACTTTCCACTCGTATACACGTATGCCCGACTCCTGGACTATCGGCACCCCATAATAATACTATGAAGGAGGGTTAGAGATGATGGATATTGGAAGGGACACTTTCCCCAGGTATACACGTATGCCTGACTCCTGGACTATCGGCACCCCATAATAATACTGTGAGGGAGGGTTAGAGGTGATGGATATTGGAAGGGACACTTTCCCCAGGTATACACGTATGCCCGACTCCTGGACTATTGGCACCCCGTAATAATACTGTGAGGGAGGGTTAGAGGTGATGGATATTGGAAGGGACACTTTCCCCTGGTATACACGTATGCCCAACTCCTGGACTATCGGCACCCCATAATAATACTGTGAAGGAGGGTTAGAGGTGATGGATATTAGAAGGGACACTTTCCCCAGGTATACACGTATGCCCGACTCCTGGACTATCGGCACCACATAATAATACTGTGAAGCAGGGTTAGAGGTGATGGATATTGGAAGGGACACTTTCCCAGGTATACACGTATGCCTGACTCCTGGACTATCGGCACCACGTAATAATACTGTGAGGGAGGGTTAGAGGTGATGGATATTGGAAGGGACACTTTCCCCAGGTATACACGTATGCCTGACTCCTGGACTATCGGCACCCCGTAATAATACTGTGAAGGAGGGATAGAGGTGTTGGATATTGGAAGGGACACTTTCCCCAGGTATACACGTATGCCCGACTCCTGGACTATCGGCACCCCGTAATAATACTGTGAAGGAGGGTTAGAGGTGATGGATATTGGAAGGGACACTTTCCCCAGGTATACACGTATGCCCGACTCCTGGACTATCGGCACCCCGTAATAATACTGTGAAGGAGGGTTAGAGGTGATGGATATTAGAAGGGACACTTTCCCCAGGTACACACGTATGCCCGACTCCTGGACTATTGGCACCCCGTAATAATACTGTGAAGGAGGGTTAGAGGTGATGGATATTGGAAGGGACACTTTCCCCAGGTATACACGTATGCACGACTCCTGGACTATCGGCACCCCGTAATAATACTGTGAAGGAGGGATAGAGGTGTTGGATATTGGAAGGGATACTTTCCCCAGGTATACACGTATGCACGACTCGTGGACTATCGGCACCCCGTAACAATACTGTGAAGGAGGGTTAGAGGTGATGGATATTGGAAGGGACACTTTCCCCAGGTATACACGTATGACCGACTCCTGGACTATCGGCACCCCGTAATAATACTGTGAAGGAGGGATAGAGGTGATGGATATTGGAAGGACACTTTCCCCAGGTATACACGTATGCCCGACTCCTGGACTATCGGCACCCCGTAATAATACTGTGAAGGAGGGATAGAGGTGTTGGATATTGGAAATGATACTTTCCCCAGGTATACACGTATGCACGACTCGTGGACTATCGGCACCCCGTAATAATACTGTGAAGGAGGGTTAGAGGTGATGGATATTGGAAGGGACACTTTCCCCAGGTATACACGTATGCCCGACTCCTGGACTATCGGCACCCCGTAATAATACTGTGAAGGAGGGATAGAGGTGATGGATATTGGAAGGGACACTTTCCCCAGGTATACACGTATGCCTGACTCCTGGACTATCGGCACCCCGTAACAATACTGTGAAGGAGGGATAGAGGTGATGGATATTGGAAGGGACACTTTCCCCAGGTATACACGTATGCCCGACTCCTGGACCATTGGCACTCCTCAATCGTACTGAGAAGGGGGGCTAGAGGTGATGGATTTTGGAAGGCACACTTTCCCCTCATTTCTAAAATCTTAATAAATGCTACTGACACGATTCACAGTGACATCTAAAGCTAGCATCAATCGCAGCAGTCAGACCCCTATGCAAGGTGTATAACATAACCGGATCCTGCATTATAAATGCATGCATACATGTATGTCAGCAAACATGTATGGAAAATGTTGTAAATTGAATCCTAGGCAGAGTAGACCCCACAGATGCCATGGGACCTTGGAATTGGTCAGGTTAGCCATCCCTGATTCCTATTAATGAGATGAACATTAAGACTCTCCCAGTTCTGTAAGCAAAACTATGTGGTGCCAAATAGATTCTATAGACCCTTCATTTTTGATCCCCTTCTTCTGAATACGATAATGGTTCAAGCTCAAGGACTGCATGGATGCAATCATCTGACATGTATCTATATATTTCCTCTGTAAATTGTTTCTCATCAGCTGACTACAAGAATGTTTGTATTCTGGAACAATAATGGATTCACAAGTCTCCAGTGGGAAATTATAAATCCCAGCGACCCTGTATTTCTGCATCCCCTTGTTTGTAGACGAAGAGATCCTGATAGTAACGTATTAGATAATTACTATTTATGCAGAGCCATGTAACAGTAGTAAGGGATTGAAAATAAAATAAATGGATTCTATGGGCTCGTGCACATGACTGTGTTTTTGGTCCGAGTGCGATCCGACAAAACATCGTATGGGACCGGCACATTTTAGAGTTGATCCAAAGAAAAAATCGTAGCATTCCTGAGTGTGACTTGATATTCAGATTGCACCCAGTCATGCAAGTCATTGAGCCCGGGGAAAACCTTGGACTGTGCTCAGATGACATCTGACTGCAGTCCGATTTCCACAGACTAACACAATGGAGAAGATGGAGATTTTTTTTCTTCATCTTCTCCTCATCCAAGAGAATCGAATCACACTGCGCTCACACTCTGATCAGCGTCTGATCAGAGTGTTATTTGCCTAATCGACCCAGTTCTAGGGTGCGAGAACAGACGCTTGTGTGATCCTTGCCTTATACCCAGTCGTTAATATATAAATTGCCACTAAGTGAAATAATAGCGAATATATTCTAGAGTTTTCAATTTCTGTCCTTAAAGTAAAAGAGCGGAATTAATATAAGGATGGGCAGGGTGTCTTCTTTATATTTCAATGGCAGAATAAGCAGCTGCTAAAAGCCCGAATTCTGTATTGAACCCAAATCTAGGAAACTGTGAGAACATTTCAGCACAATACCCCAGTGTGCATTCAGAATATATTATTCAACTCTTATGTGAGGCCCAGCCAGATTCCCTGTGCCGAGGGATTATGTCTGCATACTAAGTGCGAAACATGGTGCTCTATATAAAATGCAAGTATTAGTGGAGTAACTGGTCATCATGACAGGCTCCGCATAGATTTGGACATCAGTAACCTGCTAAATGGGTCCCAGAGTGAATAAAGGAATACAGAAATTTGTGGAAGACCCTTCAGCTCTTTATAGGAACAGACAGAGAAGTATTGGTCATGACCCCTTTTGGCTCTTCTACTTGACGAGGGGGAGCACAGATGGGGAATTGCATATCGAAAAGCAATTTTTCATCAAGACCGCACTTCTGGATGGTGTGGAAGAGATTGGTTAGTTTTTGTAAGGCCGGCGTCACACTAGTGAGTTTGATGCGAGTTAGTTGCACGACTAACTCGCATCAACACCCGGCACGGCAGCCCGCTCTCGGAGCAGAGTGCGCGGCGGCATAGAAATACATGCACCCGCGCACTCTGGTCCGAGAGCGGGCGGCCGTGCCGGGTGTTGATGCGAGTTAGTCGTGCAACTAACTCGCATCAAACTCACTAGTGTGACGCCGGCCTAATAGTCCAGTCCTGGTAATAGGTCCTCTATTAAGAGTGCCTGTTCCCATTTCTGCAATTTCTGTAGGTTCTCTAGTTTAGACAATGCTAATAGGTACTATTTTGTGTCTTCCAAGTGGGTCAATGATGGTAACAGACTTTTAGAAATCTTTACCGCTACCTATGCAAATTAGTCTTGCAAAAGCCCCTGACTCTACTTGACATGCATAGTTTATCACTTTGTTGGCTTTTTGCATATTTTTTCTGCCAGGAAGCACAGCATGGCTTATAAATCTCCCTATCCCAGCCTCCCTATCTATTCCCCATCTAAGGCCTCTCACCCAGCCACCCAGTCTCCTACTTTACACAGAGAAAGGGCAAGAACCCAGAAACAGTAGTCTGGTAGGTTTGCAGTTATGCCATGCCCCTTCCAATTTTGGATGATGGATTGAACAGTGCTACCTGAGATGTTTAGAGCTTGGGCTATTTTTCAGAACCTAACCCTGCTTTACTCTTCTCGACAACTTTATCCCTGACCTGTCTGGTGTGCCCCTTGCTTTTCATGATGCTGTTTGGTCCCAATGTTCTTAAATAAACCTCAGAGGACTTCACAAAACAGCTGTAGTTATACTGAGGATAAATTACACAGAGTTGGACTCAATTCACTAATTAGGTGACTTCTGGTGGCAATTAGTTACTCAGAATTTTATTTAGGTTTATCAGGCTACAAATGAACGTCACAATTTTATAAATTTATATTTTTAAAATATTTAGAAAACCATGTAGTGTTTCCGTTATACTTCACAAATACTTTGTGTTGGAATATTACATAAAGTCCCAATCACATACATTTACGTTTGTGGGTGTAACGTGAAAAAATGCGGAAAGTTCACAGGGTACGAATACTTTTTCAAGGCACTGTAGGTGGCATGAAAACTTTTTGGAAACCAGTTGCCCCTATAAGCCAGCTGAAAAAAACTAACAGTTAGTTTTGCTTACAGAACTGAGGCAGTTTTCATGTTCATTTTATAGGCAAGAAAATAGTGACAGACTCTCTTAGGCACCATCGGCAATCAGCTGAATGGTGATGGAACACATTTAGAGAGTGGTTATGAACAACGTTAGCGAAATAGAGGTTAATGAAGTAGTTTATATAGACGAGTTGGGAACTAATGACCTGCGTGAGCTTTATTTTTAATGTATTCAGGCTCAGCCTGACTTGATGATGGTTAGATAATTAAATTGGTTGGCCTTGTGCTCCAAAGATAAAGTATAGAGCGCGTCTAGATGTTCTGCTTATGTCAAGAACTTCCTATCAGTTTAATTATGTATGTAGAAGGGTCAGGATGTCTGTAGTATACCAGCCAAGGATAGAGTGTTATGTGTCCTTACTTTAAGGATATGTGCACACAACATCTTTTTCAGGTGATCAGCTCTGAAACCCGCCTGAAAAAGTGTCCTAAAACCGGTCAAAAGATTGGGCATCTGCATATTTACATCCAAACGACTCGTATTCACATGTTCAGTCTTTTGATCATCAAAAGACTTTACCATTCTTCAGGTATCTTCCACTTGTAAAATGCCACAAACTAAATGAAAAAGTCTACAGAGATGCCAAAAAGATAGATGGAAGACACCTGACTTTTTTTTGTAGTGTTCTTCAAAAAAAGCAGTAAATAGTGCCATCGTTTCTCGCTTAAGAAAAAATCTCGGTGGGTACACCGTGTGTGCACATACCCTAACTGTATTTCTCGTGCTTACTTTATTTGTGGTGGATCTCCACCAGGGTGCTCTGATCCGTAACGTGTCCATCTAATTAGTATTTCCTAATGTTGCCTAATCTTTGAGCTAAAAAAGCCCAGAATATTGATTCAGAATATTGGATTATTCTTTGACATCCATTTCACATTCTTGACTGTGAAAGCCTTAGCGGAATCCAAATGCAATTTGCGGCTGTAAAATGTCCTGTATTATTCCCCATACACACCCGCAGTAACTGCAGCTAGGGATTCCGCAAATATGTCATTGTCAGGAATAAGATGTCAGCTATATTGCCGTTCTGAGATGAGGGATTTTCTCCATCTGTCATTGTTACAGCCTGGACAGGGTCGATCTCCCCGAGAACAACCTGTCCATACATAGATGCAGACAAGCATTCTTCAGGATGTACCCCACACCGTAAATGTAATAGGTGCAAA
>JARQOD010000010.1:75968560-76104351 GCA_033576555.1 Oophaga sylvatica | reverse complement strand
GCCGACTCCTGGACTATCGGCACCCCATAATAATACTATGAAGGAGGGTTAGAGATGATGGATATTGGAAGGGACACTTTCCCCAGGTATACACGTATGCCTGACTCCTGGACTATCGGCACCCCATAATAATACTGTGAGGGAGGGTTAGAGGTGATGGATATTGGAAGGGACACTTTCCCCAGGTATACACGTATGCCCGACTCCTGGACTATTGGCACCCCGTAATAATACTGTGAGGGAGGGTTAGAGGTGATGGATATTGGAAGGGACACTTTCCCCTGGTATACACGTATGCCCAACTCCTGGACTATCGGCACCCCGTAATAATACTGTGAAGCAGGGTTAGAGGTGATGGATATTGGAAGGGACACTTTCCCCAGGTATACACGTATGCCTGACTCCTGGACTATCGGCACCACGTAATAATACTGTGAGGGAGGGTTAGAGGTGATGGATATTGGAAGGGACACTTTCCCCAGGTATACACGTATGCCCGACTCCTGGACTATCGGCACCCACGTAATAATACTGTGAAGGAGGGATAGAGGTGTTGGATATTGGAAGGGACACTTTCCCCAGGTATACACGTATGCCCGACTCCTGGACTATCGGCACCCCGTAATAATACTGTGAAGGAGGGTTAGAGGTGATGGATATTGGAAGGGACACTTTCCCCAGGTATACACGTATGCCCGACTCCTGGACTATCGGCACCCCGTAATAATACTGTGAAGGAGGGTTAGAGGTGATGGATATTAGAAGGGACACTTTCCCCAGGTACACACGTATGCCCGACTCCTGGACTATTGGCACCCCGTAATAATACTGTGAAGGAGGGTTAGAGGTGATGGATATTGGAAGGGACACTTTCCCCAGGTATACACGTATGCACGACTCCTGGACTATCGGCACCCCGTAATAATACTGTGAAGGAGGGATAGAGGTGTTGGATATTGGAAGGGATACTTTCCCCAGGTATACACGTATGCACGACTCTGGACTATCGGCACCCCGTAACAATACTGTGAAGGAGGGTTAGAGGTGATGGATATTGGAAGGGACACTTTCCCCAGGTATACACGTATGACCGACTCCTGGACTATCGGCACCCCGTAATAATACTGTGAAGGAGGGATAGAGGTGATGGATATTGGAAGGGACACTTTCCCCAGGTATACACGTATGCCCGACTCCTGGACTATCGGCACCCCGTAATAATACTGTGAAGGAGGGATAGAGGTGTTGGATATTGGAAATGATACTTTCCCCAGGTATACACGTATGCACGACTCGTGGACTATCGGCACCCCGTAACAATACTGTGAAGGAGGGTTAGAGGTGATGGATATTGGAAGGGACACTTTCCCCAGGTATACACGTATGACCGACTCCTGGACTATCGGCACCCCGTAATAATACTGTGAAGGAGGGATAGAGGTGATGGATATTGGAAGGGACACTTTCCCCAGGTATACACGTATGCCCGACTCCTGGACTATCGGCACCCCGTAATAATACTGTGAAGGAGGGATAGAGGTGATGGATATTGGAAGGGACACGTTCCCCAGGTATACACGTATGCCTGACTCCTGGACTATCGGCACCCGTAACAATACTGTGAAGGAGGGATAGAGGTGATGGATATTGGAAGGGACACTTTCCCCAGGTATACACGTATGCCCGACTCCTGGACCATTGGCACTCCTCAATCGTACTGAGAAGGGGGGCTAGAGGTGATGGATTTTGGAAGGCACACTTTCCCCTCATTTCTAAAATCTTAATAAATGCTACTGACACGATTCACAGTGACATCTAAAGCTAGCATCAATCGCAGCAGTCAGACCCCTATGCAAGGTGTATAACATAACCGGATCCTGCATTATAAATGCATGCATACATGTATGTCAGCAAACATGTATGGAAAATGTTGTAAATTGAATCCTAGGCAGAGTAGACCCCACAGATGCCATGGGACCTTGGAATTGGTCAGGTTAGCCATCCCTGATTCCTATTAATGAGATGAACATTAAGACTCTCCCAGTTCTGTAAGCAAAACTATGTGGTGCCAAATAGATTCTATAGACCCTTCATTTTTGATCCCCTTCTTCTGAATACCGATAATGGTTCAAGCTCAAGGACTGCATGGATGCAATCATCTGACATGTATCTATATATTTCCTCTGTAAATTGTTTCTCATCAGCTGACTACAAGAATGTTTGTATTCTGGAACAATAATGGATTCACAAGTCTCCAGTGGGAAATTATAAATCCCAGCGACCCTGTATTTCTGCATCCCCTTGTTTGTAGACGAAGAGATCCTGATAGTAACGTATTAGATAATTACTATTTATGCAGAGCCATGTAACAGTAGTAAGGGATTGAAAATAAAATAAATGGATTCTATGGGCTCGTGCACATGACTGTGTTTTTGGTCCGAGTGCGATCCGACAAAACATCGTATGGGACCGGCACATTTTAGAGTTGATCCAAACAAAAAATCGTAGCATTCCTGAGTGTGACTTGATATTCAGATTGCACCCAGTCATGCAAGTCAATGAGCCCGGGGAAAACCTTGGACTGTGCTCAGATGACATCTGACTGCAGTCCGATTTCCACAGACTAACACAATGGAGAAGATGGAGATTTTTTTTCTTCATCTTCTCCTCATCCAAGAGAATCGAATCACACTGCGCTCACACTCTGATCAGCGTCTGATCAGAGTGTTATTTGCCTAATCGACCCAGTTCTAGGGTGCGAGAACAGACGCTTGTGTGATCCTTGCCTTATACCCAGTCGTTAATATATAAATTGCCACTAAGTGAAATAATAGCGAATATATTCTAGAGTTTTCAATTTCTGTCCTTAAAGTAAAAGAGCGGAATTAATATAAGGATGGGCAGGGTGTCTTCTTTATATTTCAATGGCAGAATAAGCAGCTGCTAAAAGCCCGAATTCTGTATTGAACCCAAATCTAGGAAACTGTGAGAACATTTCAGCACAATACCCCAGTGTGCATTCAGAATATATTATTCAACTCTTATGTGAGGCCCAGCCAGATTCCCTGTGCCGAGGGATTATGTCTGCATACTAAGTGCGAAACATGGTGCTCTATATAAAATGCAAGTATTAGTGGAGTAACTGGTCATCATGACAGGCTCCGCATAGATTTGGACATCAGTAACCTGCTAAATGGGTCCCAGAGTGAATAAAGGAATACAGAAATTTGTGGAAGACCCTTCAGCTCTTTATAGGAACAGACAGAGAAGTATTGGTCATGACCCCTTTTGGCTCCTCTACTTGACGAGGGGGAGCACAGATGGGGAATTGCATATCGAAAAGCAATTTTTCATCAAGACCGCACTTCTGGATGGTGTGGAAGAGATTGGTTAGTTTTTGTAAGGCCGGCGTCACACTAGTGAGTTTGATGCGAGTTAGTTGCACGACTAACTCGCATCAACACCGCCGGCACGGCAGCCCGCTCTCGGAGCAGAGTGCGCGGCGGCATAGAAATACATGCACCCGCGCACTCTGGTCCGAGAGCGGGCGGCCGTGCCGGGTGTTGATGCTAGTTAGTCGTGCAACTAACTCGCATCAAACTCACTAGTGTGACGCCGGCCTAATAGTCCAGTCCTGGTAATAGGTCCTCTATTAAGAGTGCCTGTTCCCATTTCTGCAATTTCTGTAGGTTCTCTAGTTTAGACAATGCTAATAGGTACTATTTTGTGTCTTCCAAGTGGGTCAATGATGGTAACAGACTTTTAGAAATCTTTACCGCTACCTATGCAAATTAGTCTTGCAAAAGCCCCTGACTCTACTTGACATGCATAGTTTATCACTTTGTTGGCTTTTTGCATATTTTTTCTGCCAGGAAGCACAGCATGGCTTATAAATCTCCCTATCCCAGCCTCCCTATCTATTCCCCATCTAAGGCCTCTCACCCAGCCACCCAGTCTCCTACTTTACACAGAGAAAGGGCAAGAACCCAGAAACAGTAGTCTGGTAGGTTTGCAGTTATGCCATGCCCCTTCCAATTTTGGATGATGGATTGAACAGTGCTACCTGAGATGTTTAGAGCTTGGGCTATTTTTCAGAACCTAACCCTGCTTTACTCTTCTCGACAACTTTATCCCTGACCTGTCTGGTGTGCCCTTGCTTTTCATGATGCTGTTTGGTCCCCAATGTTCTTAAATAAACCTCAGAGGACTTCACAAAACAGCTGTAGTTATACTGAGGATAAATTACACAGAGTTGGACTCAATTCACTAATTAGGTGACTTCTGGTGGCAATTAGTTACTCAGAATTTTATTTAGGTTTATCAGGCTACAAATGAACGTCACAATTTTATAAATTTATATTTTTAAAATATTTAGAAAACCATGTAGTGTTTCCGTTATACTTCACAAATACTTTGTGTTGGAATATTACATAAAGTCCCAATCACATACATTTACGTTTGTGGGTGTAACGTGAAAAAATGCGGAAAAGTTCACAGGGTACGAATACTTTTTCAAGGCACTGTAGGTGGCATGAAAACTTTTTGGAAACCAGTTGCCCCTATAAGCCAGCTGAAAAAAACTAACAGTTAGTTTTGCTTACAGAACTGAGGCAGTTTTCATGTTCATTTTATAGGCAAGAAAATAGTGACAGACTCTCTTAGGCACCATCGGCAATCAGCTGAATGGTGATGGAACACATTTAGAGAGTGGTTATGAACAACGTTAGCGAAATAGAGGTTAATGAAGTAGTTTATATAGACGAGTTGGGAACTAATGACCTGCGTGAGCTTTATTTTTAATGTATTCAGGCTCAGCCTGACTTGATGATGGTTAGATAATTAAATTGGTTGGCCTTGTGCTCCAAAGATAAAGTATAGAGCGCGTCTAGATGTTCTGCTTATGTCAAGAACTTCCTATCAGTTTAATTATGTATGTAGAAGGGTCAGGATGTCTGTAGTATACCAGCCAAGGATAGAGTGTTATGTGTCCTTACTTTAAGGATATGTGCACACAACATCTTTTTCAGGTGATCAGCTCTGAAACCGCCTGAAAAAGTGTCCTAAAACCGGTCAAAAGATTGGGCATCTGCATATTTACATCCAAACGACTCGTATTCACATGTTCAGTCTTTTGATCATCAAAAGACTTTACCATTCTTCAGGTATCTTCCACTTGTAAAATGCCACAAACTAAATGAAAAAGTCTACAGAGATGCCAAAAAGATAGATGGAAGACACCTGACTTTTTTTTGTAGTGTTCTTCAAAAAAAGCAGCAAATAGTGCCATCGTTTCTCGCTTAAGAAAAAATCTCGGTGGGTACACCGTGTGTGCACATACCCTAACTGTATTATCTCGTGCTTACTTTATTTGTGGTGGATCTCCACCAGGGTGCTCTGATCCGTAACGTGTCCATCTAATTAGTATTTCCTAATGTTGCCTAATCTTTGAGCTAAAAAAGCCCAGAATATTGATTCAGAATATTGGATTATTCTTTGACATCCATTTCACATTCTTGACTGTGAAAGCCTTAGCGGAATCCAAATGCAATTTGCGGCTGTAAAATGTCCTGTATTATTCCCCATACACACCCGCAGTAACTGCAGCTAGGGGATTCCGCAAATATGTCATTGTCAGGAATAAGATGTCAGCTATATTGCCGTTCTGAGATGAGGGATTTTCTCCATCTGTCATTGTTACAGCCTGGACAGGGTCGATCTCCCCGAGAACAACCTGTCCATACATAGATGCAGACAAGCATTCTTCAGGATGTACCCCACACCGTAAATGTAATAGGTGCAAAGTTTCTCCTTCAGTTTGTCAGTGAATACACGCGATATAAAATGTCAGTGACATTTAATCGTGTAACGTTTTCCCCTTTTTTTATTGTCAACTCGAAACATGTGCCAAGGCCAATTTGATAAAGAGGAAAAGCAAAAGTGGAGCTCGACTATATGTGTCTGTCAAAGGTTATGAATACCCCAACAGATACATGATAAAGTGGTGATCTGCAAGTAAATCGCGGTACATCATATTTTACTGGAAGTGTGGCTACAGGGAGAAAATAAAGTTCTATTCTACCTTCAGCTGCCTCCGGGAGCTGTAACAGTCACAGTGAGTGCGCTGTTTTCACTCCCCTTCCACCTTGATTGACAGACAGCTTTGCAGTATCTGTGTGTGTATAGCAGGCTGTCAGTCAAGGTGCAGAGGAGTGATTACAACATGGTATAGGGAGCGCTAACCATAACAGTTCCCTGCACCACCCCTAGGACTGGAAGCAAGTGGCTGAAGGGAGAACGTAACTTAATTTTCTCCCTGTAGCCACGCTTCCAGTAAATGGAGTAAAACACTATTTTCCTGCAAATTACCACTACAAAACATATTCCCTTTAAAGCTAGCCTTAGATGTGACAATGCATCTCATGGTATAGTGTGCTCAACCTTTGTACTGACATTTGGAGTAATGATGGATTTTTTTCCCTTTGGCATCCCCGTTGGGTTTTTTTCTTGCCTTTGGATCAACGCTAGAAATGTAGGCTGGACCAAATTGACTTATGTCTTTTCCAGCCTTATCAAATATGTAGCTATAGAACCCAAAATAAAATCATCAATAATTGTTTTGTCCATTATAACCTTGTAGTCGAATACTATTACAGTAACACTTCTCCAAAAGACCATCTCACTGAGGACACCCCTTTTTGTAGAACATATTCCCTGTGACGGAGCCATCTCTTCTTAGAGGATCATCCACCTAGAAGATCTTTAATGATGTAATCGTGAGTGGTTGCCTCAAAGAGATGTTGCCCTGTATGCGATCATTTCAATCGTCAAGGGCATTTCTTGAACTACTTTTATCATGTTGATTGATCGTGAAAGAAATTGTATGAGATTGTAAAGACGTGAATGCTTGTTTCCTTACCGGAGCATCACTACACCTATTGGCTATGTCCAATTTTGCCCGTCACCTCTGTATACTGGAAAGTAGATGAACATTTGCGTTGCGGTAGTCCCTGGTAAGACTCATTTTTGAGCTGGCCATGGTCTCAATCGGAGCTGTTTCTGTAAGGAAGTAACCACATTTCTTCATCCCATAGATCACATAGTCAACAACTCATAAATGATTGATAAATATAGGAGAGAGAAATACATTATAGATAGACATTGATAGATGATGATTACCAATATTTTGTTGGTCTCTTCCTATAACCAATATTTTTATGTTTTTTTTATAGGTGATCCAACTTTCCCTTGGCCCTCTCTTCCCTTCTTTCTCCACCATGTATTTATTTCTTTTTTCCCTGCTACTCTTCCCTTCAATACTTGGTGCTTCTACTCCGTCTCCAAATGATTCTACGTGTGCACCAACCCAAAATGAAGTGTGCACAGATGGCGTCTTACTGCCTGCATGGCTACCACATCCTCCATCCACTGGGGATCGTGCAGCACGTGCCATTGTCTACTTTGTGGCACTTGTCTACATGTTCTTGGGAATGTCCATCATAGCTGACCGGTTTATGGCATCTATTGAGGTCATCACTTCTCAAGAGCGTCGAATTACATTTCGAAGGCCAAATGGAGAGGTGACAGTGACAAGTGTGCGCCTGTGGAATGAAACCGTTTCAAACCTTACCCTGATGGCACTGGGCTCATCGGCTCCTGAGATTTTGCTTTCCATCATTGAGGTAGTCGGAAGAGGCTTTGAAGCAGGGGACATGGGTCCCAGCACTATCGTTGGCTCAGCTGCTTTTAACATGTTTGTGATTATTGGCATTTGCGTTGCGGTAGTCCCTGATGGTGAGACTCGCCGCATCCGGCACCCACGCGTCTTTGCAGTGACTGCATTTTGGAGTGTCTTTGCTTATGTTTGGCTTTTCCTAATTTTGTCGTGGTCCTCTCCTGGAGAAGTGGAAGTGTGGGAGGCACTACTGACGTTCTTCTTTTTCCCGGTGTGCGTTCTACAGGCCTGGCTGGCAGACAGACGTTTATTGTTTTACCGTTACGCAGGACGAGGTAAAGGTCGAGCAAAGTATCGAGCTGGCAAAAGCCGAGGCGTTTTGGTTGGTGCAGAAGATACAGGTGGACAAGAAGATGGAGGGGAAATGAGGATGGCTAGTGGTGAAAGAGGGGAAGATTTTGAAGAAGAAGAGGAAGAAGAACGAAGAGATATGGCCAGAGTATTCAAAGATATGCGCCAACGTTATCCTGGAAAAGACATGGAACAACTGATGGAGTTAGCAAATTACCAGGCCCTTGTGCAACAGCAAAAAAGCAGAGCATTTTATAGGATCCAGGCTACTAGGATGATGATTGGAGCTGGGAATGTACTAAAGAAACATGCAGCAGATCAGGCAAGAAGGGCGTTAACAGATGATGGTAATAAAGACGGAGAGGGGGGAGGTAGAGGAGAGGAAGAGGAACCCTGGACGGAAGTAGAATTTGAACACACACACTACCAATGCTTTGAAATTGTGGAACCGTTAGTGTGTGGGTATTGTGCAAGAGGGCAGAAGGCGAAGGGTCAGTCCAGGTAGACTATAGGACTGAGGATGGAACAGCCAATGCCGGCTCAGACTACGAGCTGGCAGAAGGAACTCTTATTTTTCAGCCTGGAGAAGGCAAGAAGGAGCTTCGGCTCGGCATAATTGATGATGATGTTTTTGAGGAAGATGAACATTTCTATATGCAATTAAGCAACCCACGCAGAGCGCGAGGTGTTAGGGACGGACCTGGACGCGTAAGGCTGGGTACAGGGAGGAGAGCCACAGTGACTATATTCGATGATGATCATGCAGGGATCTTTAGCTTCGAGTCAGGCAGCATGAGAGTGAGCGAAAGTGTAGGTACTATGAGGGCAAAAGTGGTAAGAGGGTCCGGTGCAAGGGGAAAAGTTGTGATACCTTATAGAACCAGTGAGGGAACTGCAAAAGCTGGAGAAGACTACCTAGAAGTTGCTGGCAAAGTGGAGTTCCAGAATGATGAGACCTCGTGAGTATTGAAAGTCTATATTTTAGAAATATAAATTCTGAAGTTCCTATATAAAATGGCGTGTTGCAGAAAATTGTGAAAAATTGGTTGAGTCATTGCTTGCAATACAGGCAAACATTGAAGCCCTTTCTTCACAGTTTTCATTAAATATAAATAAATTGAATTTATTGGTGTGTATGGTGAGCTACATTATGTATTTCTCATACAAGCTGCGGGGCAGACTATCAGAAAACCTGTTGTCTATCAAGTTTGCAGGAATTAAGATTATAATTGTTTATTTAAAGGGAATCTGTCAGCTGTTTTTTTCTGTCTCATCTGAGAGCTGCACAATGTAGGGAAAGAAACCCTGATTCCAGTGATGTATCACTTAGTTTACTGGGTGCTGCAGTTGTTATACAGAGTTTTATCTGCTGTAGATGTAACAGAGCTCATAAAGCTGAACCCGACTACACCATGCATTGGCAGCTGTCTATGGACATTGTATATTGATAATAAGATGCTAATGTGCTGGGTCAGGGTTGGACCAGGAGGCATGCAGGCAGTTAATCCCATAGTGATCATCTCCTGCTGATAAAACACTGATTTTATTGAAACTACAGCACACAGGGTAATAAGAGACACATTTCTGAAATCAGTATCTCAACCCCTCCCTCAAGCTGTCCTCAGATTACATAGCAAAAACCTGCTGACAGATTCCCCTTTAATATACTAAATTCTTATTTTAAATTTAATGAAGGTGTTCTTGCAAGATGTGACAATGGCTGAAAGTGTAGATTAATTTAAGAAAGGGGCAGACATCTTCTTTAATCCCTTTGACATAAGTTTACATTTTCTCTTGTTACCCTTGTGAAAATGCAAAATTTGGGGCTAAAGCAACATTTTTGTGGGAAAAAAGTAAATTTTTTTATTTTTTCCTTCCAAATTGCTTTAATTCCTATGAAGCACCTAAAGGGTTGATAAACTTACTGAATGTGGTTTCAAGCACTTTGAGGGGTTCAGTTTTTAAAATGGTGTCACTTTGGGGTATTTTCTGACATATAAGCCCCTCAAAGCCACTTCAAATGGGATGGGGTCCCTAAAAAAATTGGTCTTGTAAATTTTGTTGGAAAAACAAAAAAAAATTGTTGAAGAACTTTTAACCCTTCTAACATCCTAACGAAAAAAAAAAAATATGTTCCAAAAATTATGCTGATGTAAAGTAGACATGTGGGAAATGTTATTTATTAACTATTTTTGTGATATAACTCTCTGGTTTAAGGGCATAAGAATTAAAAGTTTGAAAATTGCTACATTTTTAACATTTTGGCCCAAATTCCGATATTTTCACTTTTAAACACAAAAAATATCGACCTAAGTGTACCATTAAGATAAAGTACAACGGGTCACAAAAACAGTCTCAGAATCACTAGGATACGTTGCAGTGTTCCAGAGTTATTAACACAAAGTGACGCAGGTCAGAATTGTAAAATTTGGCCTGGTAATGAAGTGGAAAACAGGCTGGGAGTGAAGAGGTTAAATACTATGTTCCCCATGTAAAACAAGAATAAAAGCTATTCACCTCCCATTCTGGTGCCGTACATGCCGTCACAATGTTATGCCACGTTAGCACTGCAGCTAAAAGGAGTTGTCCGAGTAGTGGACAACCCCTTTAAGGACGGTCTCCACTGGACATCTCATGGACATTTCACGGAATGGTGATCCAAGTTGATGACTTGTCTGTTTGTTAGGATCATGTGTGTAAGGATGGTAAAAACATACTCACCGGCGCCGTCTTCTTTCGGTTTCTGTTTTCCTCTGAATCAGTTGGGATTTTACAAATTTAAATTTTTCGATCATTTTTGTGAACTCAGTATGTAACTAAATATCAAGTGGCAACTGATCGTAAGGTTAAAAATGTCAGAGCAGTGTTCTATTTTCAAAAGTTATAGACACCTTCAGGGGCATTTTTATTTCTACAGGCTGCCCAGTTCCTGCAGTTTTTCAGAGAAAATAGGTTGAGCTGTGGACCATAGCCGATGATTGACACGTCTTTCCCTAGGTACACACAGGGGATAGACCTGTCAATCACATGCTGCTGCTCTGTGAAAAGATGACTGGCGTCGGAGCCAGACTATTTTAGTCCCGGCTATGGTTCCCGGCCAGATCTTCAATATAAATAATAATATACCTGGCTGCAATCCTACAATTCATGCTGTCCGTGGTTCAGGCTGCATGATTCGCCTGACTGTTTTCCTTTAAATGCATTCATTTGGCTAAAAAAAAATGTTTCAATTACCATAAATTTCATTAGAAATTTTGCGGTCTGCCTTTTAAAGCCTTTTGTTTGTACTCTCTATTACTGGCTGCAGAATGAGTTAACTGAGAATCTCTCAGTGAGATTGTTCTGACAGGAGAATTATAACTTTTATTTTCCTTCTTCTGAGCTCCTTTCTGTGGATTTCTGATCACATGGAAATTAAGCTGAACTTGATAGTCATAAATCAGAAGAAAGATGATATTTTTATGCAAAAAAATACCTGCATTTAAGAAACATGGCCCGAAAGTGTCCATATCCTTTAACTGTAATTACAATTAGCATAAGGAATCATTTCTAAAGTAAAAATATTTCACTTCATTAATTATCCCTTATGCCATCAACAAGGCTGCTGCAACAAGATAAACAGTGACAATAATTCTGTAGGCAAAAGAAAAGTAATTACCAAACTTTAGTTACTTTTTTAACTTCTTATTTACTATACTACTAACTATAGTCTTTCTGTGTCATTAATGTTCACAACTTTCTGCCATTACTATATTATTATCATATTTTAAATTTCCTGCCATTATAATGAAGTTTCATCTTTTTTTTTTTAAATGTAATTTTTATTGAAAATTTTTTAAATTTTACAGAAAAAGAAAAAATAATTAGACATTTTAGATTTTTCACTGTCATTTATAGGTTAAGAACCAGTCTTATACTATAGTAATAGTTAAACATTTTCAAGTAAAGAGTAAAATTTTACAATCACACAGACTCAGACAAAAGGAAAGGGGGGAAATGATGTGGAATGTTACGACCTAGTTATATCCATCTCATAGAGGTCATATATTTAACATGGACCAAAAGGAATGCCAAGGAGACCAAACAAGGTTAAATCTCTCTAGAGTCTTGTCATTAAGTATATTAAAAGTTCCTGATATCTTTGATTCGAGAATATAGATCTGGTTGGGAAGGTGGAGAGGTTTTCTTCTAATGGTATTCAATCAGTGTGCTGCTGTTAACATATGTAAAAGCAGCGTAATGTATCTTTTGGATATGGATTCAGGGAAAATATTTTTATAGAAAGAGCTGAGGACTTAGTGGGAGATACACTCCAAAAACTTGCTTAATGAGGAGTTGGGCTGTCACCCAGAATGGTTTAATCAGAGGACAGTCCCAAAAAATGTGAAATATAGAACCTCTAGAGAGGACGCAAAGGGAAGGAATAGATGGGCCAATTTTATGCAAAAATTCAGGCGTATGGTACCAAAGATTAAGGATTTTATACTGATTTTCTTTGCATGAAATACAAGCTGCTCTGGTCCAAACATTTCTCCACTCTACCACGGTCAGTGTTTTACCCAGATATTCCTCCCATTTGACGATATAAGAGTGTCGGGTTAGGGAATCTGTGTCTGGAGCCTGTAGAATATTGTTAATACCAGATATTAAACCTCTTGTTGTTGAACTATTCTTGCACAGTCTCTCGAAGGAGATAGGAATGGAGGTCTGTAGACCGGTAGACCGTGGAATAAGGATGAGGCAAAGTGCCTGGTCTTAATATATTGAAATAATGTAAGAGAATGGAGAGAGAATTTTGTTTTCAGCTCATCATTGGAGTGTAGAATTCGCGTTTTATAGTTTATTATGTCAGTGAAGTTAAACAAGCCACATTGAGTCCATACCCCTGTAAATGTGTGGGTCAAACTTTCAGGGAAATTCGGATGGAAAAGGAAGGAAGTAAGGGCAGAATTTGATGATGTGATGATGTCAGATTGAATTTTTTAGAGCAGATCCTCCATATATTGCTGGAGTGCCTCATTGGGCCCAATAGGTCTATTGACGTGGGATTGTAAGCCCCATTCCAGCTCAGGGAGTTGGGGTGAGCTGGGTCTAAATGAAGTTTCATCTTTGGATATATCATCAACAATGAAAGTTTCCAGTGTGCAATTTATCTTCATTAAAGGCTATGTGCACCTATGCATAGAATTTTTGTACATTTTAAGTAAAGTTCCAGCAGAATGGAAAGAGGGAAAGTATCTACAGTCTCAGGGAGGGCAAAGAAAACAGGTTATGTACAAGGTACAAAGCAAATGCAGAGAAAAGAAGTACGGGCTAGTGTAACACCTGTGTCGGTTATTGCTTCAGCCGTTATGCAGCGGGTCATGATTGACAGCATCAATCCTATTTTATTCCTGAGACTTGTGGCTCTGCCAGTCCAGAAGCTATGGAAATAATCATGTTTGGGTTTCTTCCTGCTATCAGCACTGGGTGCGGCTGTTTACTATATAAACCCATAAGAGCCAGTCTCCACTACCAGTCAATAATTGTGCTACCTGACTTTACCTGTGTTTGTGCATCTGTTATTTCATCCTGTTCCCTGACCTCGGCACAATATGAACACAGCCTTAATGTGGCAAGGTTCATGCTCCTTTAAGGACAAAATCGCACAAATAATAATTAGGGTACGTGTCCACGCTGCACACTGGCAGCGCTTTGGACTCAGCGGTTACCCGCCTCTGCCCTAAGCGCCGCCCCCTGTTGCATGCGCGGTGATTCCGCATGTGTTCATTGAACACATGCGGAATCACCGCATCCTATCCATAGACTGGGTTATTTATCTTGCAGAGACGGAGAGTCTCCACAAGATAAATAGACATGCTGCGGTCTGGAAAGACACGCCGCATGTCCGGATGTGCAGGGCCCTGCACGCATAGTGGAGACGGGATTTCATAAAATCCCCTCCACTATGCTGTAACATCTGGACGCTGCGGATTGAACGCAGCGTCCAAACCGCAGCAAATCCTGATGTAATCCTGAACGTGGAAACAAACCCTTAGTGATGAGTGAGTGTGCTTAGATAAGGTGTTATCCGAGCATGCTTGGGTGTTATCCGACTGTCTTCGGTGCGCTCGAATAATATGTTTGAGTCTCCGCGGCTGCATGTCTCTCGGCTGTTAGACAGCTGCAACACATTAGTGGATTTCCTGTTTGTTAGGCAATCTCCACATGTGTCTAACAGCCACGAGACATGCAGCCGCGGGGACTCAAACACGTTATCTAAGCACGCTCGCTCATCACTAATAATAATGTGCTGTTGATTATTTGGAGCAATTAAAGGGGTTATCCGGGACTTTAGTATATTTTTTCTTAAGGGGCTAAGAATTTACAGGCATGAAGTTGCTAACTACCTGCCTGTTCTGCCCAGCACTGATCTCTGCCGTCACAGAGTGGTCACGGACCGCTCCTGCCAGTGATTCTGCAGCTTCATTTGACCTCACTGTTAAGGGAGGTGATGGTAATGCTTCAAGATATCGGCAGACATGTACAACAGTAGTTGGCTGTATTTTCTAATTGCTCTTATTAACCAAAAGCACAAGCTATTTAAATAAATTTTATCTAATAGAGTCGACCTGTCATGTAATGTGCAGCTTTTACATCTGCATCTGCATTAAATTTAAATAAAATAAATAAATTTTGCAGTTTAAAATATTGCTATTTAAAAGTAACACAACCTAGTTTGCATTTATATTTTAATTCATTATCTGCTGGAAATATATATTTTTTTCTGTTTTTATTTGTTTATAAAACAATATGATCCGCAATGCTGAATGGGTGTGGTTGGAGGCGTGGGTATGGGTGTGGTTAGGGGAGGCATGGGTTAAAAATTGCACAGTGCACATAGTGTGTCGCAAACTTTATCCCCCTTTCTCTTCTTTAATAGTTGTGAGGTATGTAGCTGATATATGGAAGTAAAAACAGCAGGACCCTGGATGCACACAGACCACACATCCAGCCTGTATTACTGAGAGAGACACTCCCACAATAGAAAAATCTGAAACTTGGATCAGACTACAAACCGCATATCAGGAGGTCTAAAAATGAAAATTGCAGACTGAAACCTAGTTCAATTTTATTAACTAAAATTAAATCATTATTCCATGTCAGTTGTTCATAGCCTTTAAACTTTTTACTTTTTCAATTATTTTTTTTATTCTGTAATTCCGAAACCTGTGAACAAGCAGGCTTACTATGGATTCTGAATCTCACGGCTTTGATTCTAGTTATGGCTTTAATGGATGATCGTGGAATCAATACTCAATTCTCATATATGCATAGGAAATAAAAAGATATTTTTAAACAAGGTTACAAAGATATATCAACTTTTAAGAGTTGGTTGAGTTAGAATTACGGAATCACTGGGAGCTTTACGCGATTGGACGAATGAGGTTGCATGCAGACGGATGCGATCATGCAGGGTGTAAGCGATGGAGGTGTTGAGTGTCTTGCACAAGGTGAGAACATATTAATTGCACGCTTTTGTAAATTAATTTGCAGTCTGCACGCATGAATACAATGCTAAACACCAGTGCAGTTAATGAGATCTCCCAAACAGAATGTGCAATGAGGGCATTCATGAACCCAAAGCGATGCTCCAGGCAGCCCGGCATATGAAGGTCTGTTGGATCATGAGACCCAACAATCTGATGTAGAGAAGGGAGGAGGGCAGGGGGGTAACGTCATCATAAATGTCAAATAGGACACACTTAGCAGTCTGCTGTAAACGACCGCAGGGATTTATACTATAAAAGGGTTAATTGAGCAGCACAAATGTATGATAATGCCCAAAACCCTGTTCCTGGAATCGTGCTCTTCCGTTCATTGCAAATCTAGATTCATAATTAAAGGGATTAAATAATGTAAGTAAATGAGCATGCCTTCTTATTCCTTCCTATTCCTTGCAAAATACTTATCGCAGAGAAGTCTAATTTATTTACTTCAAAGGTGCAGTGGGAAGTGGCAATGTTGGACGGCCCCTTTAAAGTCATTTGTTGGCTTTTTATATGGATTAAAAGCTTTTTACAGCCTTCTGTATAATTTCCTATAAATTATTCACACCATGCTAAAAGAGCTAGATATGCTCTTCATAGACTATACTGCTATACTCGAGTCACGGTGGGTGTTGCTTGAGTCGTGCAACTGGACTGGAAAATTTACCGTTAATTCGGACAGTTGAAGTCCCAATTCCAGGTGAGATGCAACACCGGAATATGCCTCCGAAAATACACACAGTGATGTCACCATGCAGAAATAATTCTTACATAATGCACACAAGGATGATAGTGGTGTGACATTAAAGGAGCTGCATCCTCTTCTTCCTGCAGCAGTACACCTCTCCTCTGCCTTCCTGCTGAGGGGCAGTGCGCTCCTGAAGACTGACATAGCTGAGCCGTTGGTCTGTTGCACTACCATATACCTCTACAGCACAGGAGGAGCGCAGAAGGACTGTCTGAATCTATCCAGCGGCTCACAACAAGCTTCAGAGTACTGCTTGCCTAGGAAACTGGCCACCTCTGATGGATTGCAGGGGTGTCTGGAAACCTGGGCAATGAGCTGTACACAATAGAATAAAAAATTCCTCTTTTATTGAGAACGGAGAGAATTTTTATTAGGCCAGGATCACACTTGCGAAAAACTCACACGAGTCTCTCGCATCAACACCCGGCACTGCCGCCGGCACTCGGACTGGAGTGTGGGGCTACATGTATTTCTATGCAGCCGCACGCTCCGGTCCAGGTGCCGGCGGCAGTGCCGGGTGTTGATGCGAGAGACTCGCGAGTATGACCCCGGCCTAAGAGGTAAATTGCAAAGTTGCTTGCTTTTAACAAGGATCCAAGGGGTAACTTTTCTCCTTGTGCAGAGTGACATGCCAAGGTGGGGAGACTTTTAAGCCTTGAAATGCTCCTCGGATATGCAGTTTGTCTATTCATACAGGAAGAGGACTAGAACTCTAGCGCCACCTATTAGAAGTAGCAATCCTAAAGTCAATATCGACCCTTTAACGAGCCTTGCCACATGACTTAGGATAAAAGCCAAAATCTCGATTTGCAGACACTGTGTTTCGGGGTACAGGGTTTTGGTTTTTATCCTAAGTCATGTGGAACGTGTCTGACAATTGAGATTATGGTTTGGCTTTTATCTTAAGTCATGTAACAAGGCTCGTTAGAGGGTCGATATTGACTTTTAGGATTACTATTTCCAATAGGTGGCGCTAGAGTTCTAGTCCTCGTCCTCTTTGAAGAGACAATTTGCTTTTAACAAACACTTTGAAATTTTACCAATTGAACAAGATGCAGCAAATGTTCAAGGAAACAAGTTAAATGTTCAAGGATACAAATAGCTTAGGAAGCAAAATGGTGCAAAATTTGTAATAAAGTCCAATCGCCAAAAAATTGAGCTGTTAAGATCTATGGACCGGACATACTGTAGATCTCCCTGAGAATCTGCCTCCAGAGATTATTTTAAGTGAAAGGAGGCGTTACCAGTGTGAGACATGTAATGACTGACAGTCAGCTCTCCTAATCTACATGTCTCACACTGCTAACACCGCCTTTCATTTAATCATCTCTGGAGGCAGATTCTCACGGAGATCTATGTCCGGCCCATAGATCTTAACAGCTCATTTACATATTAAGGAAAACATGGATTTCTCTGGAATAAAACATCAGATCACAGATATAAAGGTATGATTTTATTAAACTTTCTATGACCTACATGGCTATATAGACGGCTTTGGAAGGTTTATTCTACTGACAGATTCCAATTAAACATAGTAATTCAGTTCTATCTAATAGTCAGGGACCACAGTGATTTTACAGTTGAGAGATAATAAAAGCAGCATCATAATACAGTTATTGATTTGTGTACCTTTTCCCAGGATGTTTTCATTGATTTGAAGTTTTCTTCTTACCGTCCCCAGTTGATACTTTACAATAAAGTTGTTGTGGAGGGACTGAGAGTGTTTTATGTTGCGGTTTTGACCATTAACATTTAGACTTTCCAGATATAGGCACATATATAACTCAATCATTTATAATTATATTTACATGAATTTATTTTTGCTGACAGCTCAGATGATGAATTACTATTAGCTTATTAACTGGGGATATTTTTTATTTTGACCTAAGGGGATTAGTCAGGGATATTAAACCTTGTTTCATTGCTTTTCAACTATAAATTAATAAATCTTACAGAAATAGTTTAATTATGATTACTGTTCTGTTCTCACAAGTAAAGCACAGGTTCCCGGATGTCACGCTGTGACAGTCTTAAGTAAGGGAGAGAGGCCTCAAACCGTCCCTGGAACTGGGACCCTAACTATCCCTGTCTCGGGGGTACTCTTGATGGTAAAAAGGCCTGGGTCTCTAACCTTACTTTGCTCCCATTAAACCCTAATCTGACCCCTCACCTACTACTTTGAGGCATGGAACAGAAATTTAAGGTAAACCTACTACAAACACAAAACAGGGATAGCAGAAAGTCTCTATCATACCGAAGCACTGACCAAAAATAGGAAGGAGGATACGGACAGGGAGGAATAAACTACATAGGAATAAGGTCAAGGAGATAAACACACACGTGCTACAGCAAATTACAGATCACTACAACTACAGCTACACAGTTTAGCACAGGAAGAAGATTCTTTCACCGGCAAGGAAGAAATGTCCAGAGCTAGTATATTTAGGGACTAGAGATGATTAGCAGCAACAACAACTGTATGCACTAAAGCTGAATGTTCCCAGCCAGCATCGAAAGAGTCCTTAACCCTTTCAGCACTGTAGGTAAGGAAATCCATTTGAAATAGGACACGAATCACACAGTCTGTAAAAAGGACCTGCGATTCATTACCCGTTGTGACTTTCTAACTCCAGATCTCCCAGGTGGACTTGACACCCTCATGTCACCGGGTCAGGAAGCTTCACTTCCACATTCATTCTTACACAAGAGAGCGCGTTCTCCCTTTTGTCTATGTCGGTGATGTGTATGAAAGGGCTGTAAGTCTGGCTCCGTTCAATCGATAAAGCTGGAAATACACAAGAACGCTGAATATCCGTTCAGCAGTCAGCCATCTCTTCCAACTCCTCCATACACATGAACGCTGAATTTGGCAAATCACTTGTTTTCAGCTGCCTGTTCAGAGTGTTGAGTGCTCCCACCTATTTCATATTAATGACCTATCCTACAGATAGGTCATCAACAGTTGGGTCTTGAACAACCCCTTTAAAGGGAATTTGTCAGTATGACAAACCTCCCCACCAATCTTATATATGGGCATGCAGGACTTTGAAATCTAAATCCATCAATGCCTTTAGTCTTCCATGTGTTGCTTCATTCTCGAGTAATCAGCATTTTCATTCATCTGCAAATGAGCTGTTAAGTGCTCTAGATGTTACAG
The DNA here is from genome assembly GCA_033576555.1 of Oophaga sylvatica. Lineage (NCBI taxonomy): Eukaryota > Metazoa > Chordata > Amphibia > Anura > Dendrobatidae > Oophaga > Oophaga sylvatica. The sequence goes on along the minus strand of JARQOD010000010.1, from coordinate 76,084,894 downwards.
AGCACTTAAAGAGTTACCGTTGTTTACATTTTTATTTCATAGATCAATAGTGCACATGAAAATAAGCAACTATGTAATAAATCATATCAGAGAAATCTTTTTTTTTTTTCTCCATTAGGATTGATCATTCATTCGCAAAATTCTCAATTCTTGAGTAAAATCTGTATTCAGTGAAAACAGAATGTTACCGTGTTGAGACAGGCTACAGCAGTTGTTACTGATAAGATTTTAGGTAGACAGTAAAGGCTGGGTGTCACATAGTGATACACCAGCGATCCCGACAACGATATGCACTTGTCAGGATCGCTGGTATATCGCTACATGATCGCTGCTGAGCTGCCAAACAGGCAGCGATCAGTACAAGCGACACTGCGGGTAAACATCACTTAGTTACCCGCAGTGTACGTTGGATACCAGCGCCCTGATGCAGGGAGCTGGTAACCAAGGTACACATCAGGTTTCCAGGCGCTGCCCCGCGCCTGGAAACCCGCTGTGTACCTTGGTTACCAGCGGATCGCTGGTCTCCCGCCTGTCACATGCAGCGATGCGTGCCTGTCAGCGGGAGACCAGCGATCAAAAAAATGTCCAGGACATTCAGCGACGATCAGCGATACCCAGCAGGGGGGCTGATCGTCGCTGAATGTCACACACAGCGATATCGCTGGTGAGCTCGGTGCTGCGTCACAAAACTAGTGACTCAGATCGCTGTGTGAGACGGGGCTTAACTGTATACAGTACTGTATGTCATTTTTGGCAATTTTTTAAGAATTCGAACTGACACCCCAGCATTGTTGTGGACATCATAACTAAGAGGCACAGCAAGTTTTAACGAGATCTGACCAAGGGGGGCGGAGCTATGACCCCCTAAAATGAGGAGGGGTGCCCACTTTGGTCAGATCACCCTAAAGTGGAGGAAGGAGAAGCTCTGCCTTTTATTCCACCCCCTCACCTGTGTACATGCTATCTCCTCAGAGGTGACTGTCATTTCCTATCTCAGTAATGTAACAATCTGTCTTCACTGAATACAGATTTTACCCAAGAATTGAGAATTTTGAGTCCTGGAAGAGAAAGAAGCAACGTTCTTTCTTAAGATATATTAGAAAGTTTCTTATTTTCATGTGTACTTCTGATTACTAAATTAAATTTATAATGACGGTCACTATTTAACCCCTTTAAAGGGAACCTGTCACCAGTTTTAAGGCATAGTAGTTAAAACTATCGCTTTATTCAGCGTCTGCTATGCATTCCCTTCATCCTTATAGAACCCCCTGACTCCCCTTGTATACTCACAAAAACCTTTTTTAATGTGTCCCGCGCTGTATGGTAACCTTCTCAGTTTCGGGCCTCTACATCACTCCCATCGGCTGTTGGTCGCCGTCCTACTTCATGGATGACACCTCTTGCCCCGTTTGACATCTCGCGCCTGCTCAGAAATATTGCGTTTTGCGCCTGCGCAGTATGCTTTGCCCAACTGCGGGCAAAGCCAAAAAACAGAAGTGCGTATGCGCCAACACACGTGCGCTCATGTACTGGAACTACGTTTGCCAGCGCATGCGCACTTATGTTTTTCTGCTTTGCCCGCAGTTGGGCAAAGCATACTACGCAGCAATAAAAAATACACATTTGGTATCGCTGTGTTCAGAAATGTCCGATCTATAAAAATATAAAGTAAATTAATCCAATTGGTAAACGGTCATCTGCCTGTCATTGCGATGTAGCAGAGCTGGATCGTCGTGGGACTGTCGTTACTATGGACTGCGTCGGACAGGTGGTATACTGTTGGTTTGTTTTTTTTCTTTTTTTACAGGAGATCGATGGCGTCGCAGGAATGAGAGTATAATAAAAGAAATGAAAACTGTGTTGTCTCTTTTATTTCATTAAAAGACTTTTTTCTTGCTTTGTCTTTTTTTTATACATTTAATAACTTTGGGATTAATAATGGATCGGTGTCTTATTGACATCTCTCCATTATTAACCGGGCTTATTGTCACCGTGCAATCAACGGTGACATTAACCCCTTATTACCCCACTTGCCACCGCTACAGGGCAGTGGGAAGAGCCGGGTAAAGTGCCACAATTGGCACATCTTTTGATGCGCCAAATGTGGGGCTGCTGTAGCCTGGTATTATCAGGCTGTTGAGGGCCAAAATCCATGGGCCTTGACAGTCTTTTAATACCAGGCCGCAGCAGTCTGCATTTTACTTGGCTGGTTAACAAAAATAGGGGGACCCCTACGCCGCTTTTTTTTCGAGGGGATCCCCTATTTTTGTTAACCAGCCAAGCTAAGCAGACTGCTGTGGCCTGGTATTATCAGGCTTGCAAGGTCCATGGATCTTGGCTCCTTACCAGCCTGAAAAACCAGGCCTCAGCGGTCTGCTTCATCTGGCTGGTTAACAAAAATAGGGGGGACCCCACGCCAATTTTTTTCGAGGGGATCCCCTATTTTTGTTAATCAGCCAAGATATGCAGACTGCTGTGGCCTGGTATTATCAGGCTGGCAAGGTCCATGGATCTTGGCTCCTTAACAGCCTGAAAATCCAGGCCTCAGCGGTCTGCTTCTGTAATGTATGTAGTACAGTTCATATAGCGTCTTGTGCTTGGGTGCGATGAAAACACAGGAGTCACAGGTTTGATATAGAAAAGTCCTGTATTACTTCATACAAGTTGGCAGAAATAGTCACACAGTTTGCAGACACAGAAACAGGAGACACAGCAGGCCAGAGTAATCCAAGCTCAGCAATCACTCTCCAATACAGATTCAGGATCTTCTTCTCTGTTACCGTAAGTCCATGCAAACGTGGGTCTTTCAAAGAGCAGGGTTCAGAGTCCACAAGTGCTTCAGAGTTCCTCAGTAGGAATAGCTGGAGTACAAGGTCCAAGGCTTACAGGAGTCAAGTCACAGGTTCACTGCAGGCTAGATTCTGAAGCACTGATTGCTCAGCTGTGGCTGCTTAAGAAGCAAAGGAGAGAATCAGGGCGGGAACATGCAAGCTGGAAACTCCATTTTGACTGAGGGCAAGATAGCTGCAGCAAGACAGAAAGTAAAATGGCTGACGAACAAACTGAGTTTCAGGAATATATACATAGAACCTTACATTACTCCCCCCTTAAGGACAACCTCCGGATGACCTCAGACCAGGCTTGTGTGGGTACCTCTGATGAAACTGACGGAGCAAGCGAGGAGCATTAACGTTATTGACCGGTTCCCATGAGTTGTCCTCCACTGGGTAGCCCTGCCATTTAATCAGATATTGTAACTGATTTCTATACAACCTGGAATCTAAAATCCTTTCCACCACAAATTCTTCCTGACCATCGACTAGCACTGGGTCAGGGCAAGGAGAGGAACGTCCAGGAAACGTATTGGGTATCGCAGCCTTTAGTAGGGATACAGGAAAGACAGGGTGGATTCTCATAGTTCTGGGCAGTTGGAGACGACAAGCAACGGCACTTATAATTTTACTGATTTTATAGGGTCCAATGTACTTATGTCCCAACTTAGACGATGGAATCCTTAACTTAAGATTTCTGGTTGACAGCCAGACCAAGTCTCCTACCTTGAAAGCTGGTGCAGGTTTACGAAATTTATCTGCTGCTTTCTTGTACCTTTCTTGAGCCGATTCCAGATTTTCCTTTAGAAGATCCATATTCTTCTGTAAAGACGTGATTCTTTCAGCCACTGCTGGTAAAGGCGTTTCTATGGGAAATCGTGGTAGAATGTTAGGATGATAACCTAGATTAGAGTAAAAAGGAGACTGTTTAGTGGAGGCACTCTGAGAGTTGTTATACGAGAACTCAGCTAATGGAAGTAGATCCACCCAATCATCCTGTAGGTGGCAGATAAAGCAGCGGAGATACTGCTCCAGGGTTTGATTGGTTCGTTCGGTCTGTCCATTAGTCTGGGATGAAAAGCAGAAGAAAGGTTTACTTTAATGTCCAATGCTGCACAGAAATTTTGCCAAAACCTAGAAGTGAATTGCACCCCTCGATCCGAAATAACCTCATCCGGTACTCCATGTAAGCGAAACACATCTTTAATCATCAAATCTGATGTCTGTTTTGCAGTGGGTAAGCCGACACAAGGGATAAAATGAGCTGCCTTTGTTAGACGGTCAACCACCACTAGAATGGTGTTCTTCCCCTGAGAGGTTGGTAACTCCACAATGAAGTCCATAGAAATGGATCCCCACGGGCGGGACGGGGTGGGAAGAGGCTGTAACAGACCAGTTGGTGAGGAGCGAGGTGTTTTGCATCTTGCACAGACCTCACATGAAGTGACATAATTCAAAACATCCTTCCTGCAAGTGGGCCACCAAAAGAAACGAGAAAGAAATTCCTGTGTCTTTAGAATTCCTCTATGCCCAGCTATCTTGGAATCGTGAATGAGTTGCAATACTCTTAATCTGACTGTTTCAGGAATATACAGACGTTGTCCCTGAATCCACACACCATTCTTAAAGACAAGACTTACGTCCCTTGGGGGTTGTGCCAAAAAGGAATCCGCATGGTATGCTTCCTTGATGTCCTTAAGTAGGTCTTGATTATGAATTACTCCTAGGAATCTAGAGTCAGGAAGAATAGTCTTAGGAGGAGTAATTGGACGTGTCTCTGCTGAGTAAATCCTAGAGAGTGCATCAGCCTTTCCATTGCGCGATCCTGGTCTATAAGAGATGATAAAATTAAATTGGTTTAAGAAAAGATTCCAGCGAGCCTGGCGAGGAGTCAGGCACTTAGCCGACCTGATAAACTCAAGGTTACGATGATCTGTCAGGACGACTATTTGCTGTGCAGCTCCCTGAAGAAGGTGTCTCCATTCTTTGAAGGCGGCAATAATGGCCAACAACTCTCTATTGCCCACATCGTAGTTCCTCTCAGCCGAAGACAACTGCTGGGAAAAGAAGGCACAGGGATGCAAGACATTCTTCTCACCTGTTCTCTGAGAGAGTATAGCTCCAACGGCACAGTCTGAAGCATCCACCTCTATTATGAAGGCAAGCTCGGGTTGGGATGTACTAGGATAGGTGCAGTGGTAAATTTATCTTTTAGACGGGAAAATGCTTCCTGGGCTTGGGGAGTCCAGGAAAACCTAGACTCTTTCCGGGTAAGTTGAGTGATAGGTGACACTACCTCAGAGAAATTTCTAATGAAACGTCTATAGAAGTTGGCAAACCCGATGAAGCGCTGTACCTCCTTCACATTTCTAGGACTTGGCCAATCCTTGATGGCTTGGGTTTTGCTTCCATCCATACTAATTCCTTGTGTAGACAGTACATACCCCAGAAATTGAATTTCGGTCCTATGGAATTCACACTTTTCAAGTTTGATGTAAAGATGATTTTGTCTTAGACGTTCCAAGACCATTCTCACATGTCCATGATGTTCCTCTGTGGAGTTAGAAAAAATTAGAATATCATCCAAATAAATTACCACGAATGTATCTAGGAGATCCCTGAAGATGTCATTCACCAAGTGTTGGAAAGTGGCTGGGGCGGTACTCAGACCAAAAGGCATAACTAGATATTCAAAGTGTCCATAGCGTGACCTGAATGCAGTCTTCCATTCATCCCCAGGTCTAATACGGACTAAGTTATAGGCCCCACGAAGATCTAGTTTAGAAAAAATTTTGGCATGTCGCACTCTCTCCAATAACTCAGGGATTAAAGGCAATGGATAACGGTTTCTAATAGTAACCTTATTGAGTTCCCTATAGTCTACGCATGGTCTCAGAGATCCATCTTTCTTCTTTACAAAGAAGATGGGTGCACCTGCAGGAGATGAAGAGGGGCGTATGAAGCCCTTGGCTAGATTTTCATCTATGTAATCCTTTAAAGCCTTTAGCTCGGGCCCCGCCAGGGGGTAGATCTTACCAAAAGGTATCTCTGCTCCAGGCAATAATTCAATTGGACAATCATATGGACGGTGAGGAGGAAGCTGGTCAGCGTTCTTCTTGTCACATAAATCCACATAGTCCTGGTATACAGCTGGTAGTTCAGGGACTGACATGATTCCTTTAGGAACAGAGCAAGCTGAAACTTTTGGACTCATCTGTTTCTCTGGAAAGTGTAATTCCTTGGTCTCCCAGTTAATGGTAGGATTCTGAGCCTGCAGCCATGGTAGCCCTAGAATAATGGGAAAGTGGGGAGAAGAGATAAGCATAAAGGACAGTTTCTCTTGATGATCTTTACCCATAAGAACCCTCAAAGGCTCTGTTTCCTGATCCACTGGTCCAGAGGTCAGCAGGGAGCCATCCACAGTTTCCATCTGTACTGGAGTAGCCTTCTTCACTGAACGTATTCCCTGTTTCAGAGCAAAGGAGACATCCATAAAATTTCCACTTGCCCCTGAGTCGATCATAGCAGAGCTAGACACCCAAGCTGAGTCAACCCAGAGTTTGATGGAAAGAAAGCAATGAGAATTGTTTTTCTTACAACTCAGCTGGGACAAACCGCTGAGGAAACTTGAAAAATGGCAGCGTTTACACAGTCAACGTCCTCAGAGGTAACGGAGTTTAAGTCCGAGAAATCAAGATCTGTTGCTGCAGATCTCTCTGGAGCCTGAGGCTCGGACCTGACAGATCCCCTCTCGCAACACTCACAATGAATGAGTGCTGCAGTAGTCTTACGAGAACGGCTGGGGCAGTTTATAATGAAGTGCCCTGACTTACCACAATAGAAACATAGATTCTCCTTAAAACGATGTTCCTTGCGTGCATCACTAACCCGTCGTTGTAAAGAGTCTACCTGCATGGGTTCAGGTTCAGGTTCCCGTGTAATCCTACTCAAAGGTTCCTTAGCTGGAGAGGAAGGTAGGAAAAGGTTAGTACGATTGCTTTCGAACCATCTCTCTTGCCTGTGTTCAGTCAGACGAGTATCAATACGGATGCAGTAGTTAATAAAGTCACCTAACGCAGTGGGAGGGTCGGCACGAGCAAGTTCATCCTTAATCAGTGGAGATAACCCCTTTCGAAAAATAGATTTTTTGGCGGAACTGTCCCAGGTGGTATCAAGGGCCCATCTCCTGAAATCCAAGGCATATTCAGCTACCGAGTGCTTACCTTGGCGCAAAGCTAACATGGCTGCTTCAGCTGTTTGTACCTCGATTGGGTCATCAAACACCTGCCCCATGGCTGAAATAAAATCATCAAGGTGATTCAAACAATCATCCTCAGTCTCAATCAGAGGGTTTGCCCACATTAAAGCCTTGTTGGTAAGCAACATAATTATAGTAAGCACCTTAGATCGTTCAGTGGGAAATTGTGAAGCATGTGCAGAAAAAAAAAGATTGCATTGACTAATAAATCCCCTGAATTTCTCACGTTCACCGCCAAAACGAAAAGGGGGCAACTTGGGAATCCCAGCACTCGGGGCTACGGCAGGAGCCTGGACTCGCCCCTCTAGAACCTCAATCCTGGCTCGCAAATCCTGGGTAGTCTGTCCAACCACTTGCAAATTGTGATTATTGAGGTCCTGTAGATTTGTAAAACGGGTCTTTATATTCTGCAAATCTGCAAGGATATTATCAGTCACTCCGCAAAGTTCCTTAATGCGGGCCTCCATTTTCCAGATCTTTTAAGACAGGATTACTGGAAGAAGAGGAGAGAAAAAAAACAATAGTGTTCACCTGTGGCAACACTGCAGAGAGAAAAAAAAAATTAAGGGAACTGCTCACCTGGAATGGTTGTGAGAAGTCACAACCACTATCATCACAGAAAGTTTCAACCAGACATCTGATATCCAGAGTTACAGCAGACAAAAAAGAGAAAAGAAAGGAAAAAAAAAAAAAAAACAATAGTGTTTACCTGTGGTAACACTGCAAAAAGAAAAAACTTAAGGGAATTGCTCACCTGGAATGGTTGTGAGAAGTCACAACCACTGTCATCACAGAAAGTACAACCGACGTCTGATATCCACAGTACAGCAGACACAGCCTTCCAGACCCAGCAGACACTAACGTTTTGGCTTCAGAATCTTGTAATGTATGTAGTACAGTTCATATAGCGTCTTGTGCTTGGGTGCGATGAAAACACAGGAGTCACAGGTTTGATATAGAAAAGTCCTGTATTACTTCATACAAGTTGGCAGAAATAGTCACACAGTTTGCAGACACAGAAACAGGAGACACAGCAGGCCAGAGTAATCCAAGCTCAGCAATCACTCTCCAATACAGATTCAGGATCTTCTTCTCTGTTACCGTAAGTCCATGCAAACGTGGGTCTTTCAAAGAGCAGGGTTCAGAGTCCACAAGTGCTTCAGAGTTCCTCAGTAGGAATAGCTGGAGTACAAGGTCCAAGGCTTACAGGAGTCAAGTCACAGGTTCACTGCAGGCTAGATTCTGAAGCACTGATTGCTCAGCTGTGGCTGCTTAAGAAGCAAAGGAGAGAATCAGGGCGGGAACATGCAAGCTGGAAACTCCATTTTGACTGAGGGCAAGATAGCTGCAGCAAGACAGAAAGTAAAATGGCTGACGAACAAACTGAGTTTCAGGAATATATACATAGAACCTTACAGCTTCATCTGGCTGGTTAACAAAAATAGGGGGGACCCCACGCCAATTTTTTTCGAGGGGATCCCCTATTTTTGTTAATCAGTTCCCTCTGACGTCACTGATTGTGTCCCTGGCTGACCTGAAGTGAAAGTGGAAAGCAATCAATTAAGCTTTCCACTTCCTCTCCTGTCAGCCAGGAGAGGAGCTCATTCATTTGGGGTTTACTGTGAGGCTGCAGCATTAGCTGCGGTCCCTGCAGTAAACATTAACCCTTTCTGAAGGATTACACCGTGGGACCTGACTGTGCATGGGATAGGAAAGAATAATTTTGCTTTTTTATTTTATTTTTATTACAGGAAATGGTTTTTGCAGTCAAATAAAAGATGGTCAAAAACATGTGTCTTTATTTCATTAAAATGATTTTTAATTAAAGTGTGTGTGTTTTATTTTTATTTCATGCAATAGGATTAATAATTGATAGTTGTCTAATTGACAGCTCTCAATTATTAACCTGGCTTAAAGTCACCTTTCAATTGCAATGTGGCTTTAACCCCATATTAACCCATTCGCCACCGCTACAGGGCAATGGGAATAGACGGGCAAAGTGCCAGAAAGGGCGAATCTAATTATAGATTTGTCTTTTCTGGGTGTCTGGGGCAGATGTTAGTAGCCAGGGGGGGCCAAAAATAATGGTCCCTCTCTGGGCTATTATTATCTGCCCCCATTCGCTGGCTTTGTCTGTCTGGTTGCGAAAATAGGGCGGGAGCCCACGCATTTTTTTAAACAATTTTACACCTCATATATATATATATACATGTCATTGAATTTGTGACACATATATATATATATATATTTATAGTTCATACACTTCTATATAGTATAATAGCCGCTAATTCAATTGACGGCTTTTGTGAAAATGCAGAACCCGACATGAAATGACACTTGGTGTACATAGGGTTAACCATGTCTTTTCATGTCCTTTGCTATCTGATTTGCACAAACAATTACATCAGTCTATGTGTGCAAAATTTCACACCTGTGGGGGTTAATTAAAGGTGTAAATTCATAGCAAAAAAGTCCGTTTTTTTACAACGAATTTACACCTTTAATTAACCCCTACAGGTGTGAAATTTTGCACACATAGACTGATGTAATTGTTTGTGCAAATCAGATTGCAAACGACATGAAAAGACATGGTTAACCCTATGTACACCAAGTGTCATTTCATGTCGGGTGCTTCTGTCTTTTCACAGAAGCCGGCTTTACCCGGCAATTGAATCAGAGGATATTTTACTATGTAGAAGTGTATAAACTATACATATATGTATATATATATGTCACAATGACATGTATATATATATATATATATGTATTCTATGTGTGTATATTTAGTGTTTACAAGGAAATAAAGGTTTTTTTTAATTGCGATATTTTGTTCCCATAGACTTACATGGGACTTCCGGTATCGGAATCGGATATCGCCAATATTTAGTGATATCGGCGATACCATTCCGATCCGATATTTTTAGATATCGAGCAGTATCGCTCAACACTACTAATTACCCATTAATGCATCAATTGAAACAATGTAACATTTTAGGAGACGTTTCGGCTAATCCCGAGTTTTCTTTTCTTCTTTTATGATGTATTGTATCATTTATTTATAGAATTATTTCTGCTTTGTAGCAACTGAGTGAACAAGTGCTCGGATGAGCAGAAACTTCTCCTAAAAAGTTACATTGTCCCAATATACACTGCTCAAAAAAATAAAGGGATCACTCAAATAACACATCCTAGATCTGAATGAATGAAATATTCTCATTGAATACTTTGTTCTGTACAAAGTTGAATGTGCTGACAACAAAATCACACAAAAATCATCAATGGAAATCAAATTTATTAACCAATGGAGGCCGCGATTTGGAGTCACGCACAAAATTAAAGTGGAATGTAATGTCCTTAAAACAAGTCAAAATGATGCTCAGTAGTGTGTGTGGCCTCCACGTGCCTGTATGACCTCCCTACAACGCCTGGGCATGCCACTGATTAGGCGGCGGATGGTCTCCTGAGGGATCTCCTCCCAGACCTGGACTAAAGCATCCGCCATCTCGTGGACAGTCTGTGGTGCAACGTGACATTGGTGGATGGAGCGTGACATGATGTCCCAGACGTGCTCAATCGGATTCAGGTCTGGGGAACGGGCGGGCCAGTCCATAGCTTCAATGCCTTCATCTTGCAGGAACTGCTGACACACTCCAGCCACATGAGGTCTGGCATTGTCCTGCATTAGGAGGAACCCAGGGCCAACAGCACCAGCATATGGTCTCATAAGGGGTCTGAGGATCTCACCTCGGTACCTAATGGCAGTCAGGCTACCTCTGGCGAGCACATGGAGTGCTGTGTAGCTTTCCAAAGAAATGCCACCCCACACCATTACTGACCCACTGCCAAACCGGTCATGCTGAATGATGTTGCAGGCAGCAGATCACTATCCATGGAGTCTTCAGACTCTGTTACGTCTGTCACGTGTTCTCAGTGTGAACCTGCTTTCATCTGTGATAAGAAAAGGGCGCCAGTGGCGATTTTGCCAATCCTGGTGTTCTGTGGCAAATGCCAAGCATCCTGCATGGTGTTGGGCTGTGAACACAACCCCCATCTGTGGACGTTGGGCACTCAGACCATCCTCATGGAGTCGGTTTCTAACCGTGTGTGCAGACACATGCACATTTGTGGCCTGCTGGAGGTCATTTTGCAAGGCTCTGGCAGTGCTCCTCCTGCAACTCCTTGACCAAAGAAGGAGATAGCGGTCCTGCGGCCGGGTTGTTGCCCTTCTACGGCCCCCTCCACGTCTCCTGGTGTACTGGCCTGTCTCCTGGTAGCGCCTCCAGCCTCTGGACACTACGCTGGCAGACACAGCAAACCTTGCCAGAGCTCGCATTGATATGCCATCCTGGATGAGCTGCACTACCTGAGCCACTTGTGTGGGTTGTAGAGTCCGTCTCATGCTACCACGAGTGTGAAAGCACAACCAACATTCAAAAGTGACCAAAACATCAGCCAGAAAGCATTGGTACTGAGATGTGGTCTGTTGTCCCCACCTGCAGGACCACTCCTTTATTGAGTGTGTATTGATAATTGCCAATAATTTCCATCTGTTGTCTATTACATTTGCACAACAGCATGTGAAATTGATTGTCAATCAGTGTTGCTTCCTAAGTGGACAGTTTGATTTCACAGAAGTTTGATTTACTTGGAGTTATATTCTGTTGTTTAATTGTTCCCTTTATTTTTTTGAGCAGGGTATTTTCAATTTCTTGTGAATTTTCCAAACCTGTTGAATTTTGAATAAATAATAAAAATGTATTTGGTTTATATGAGAGCACCGTTTTTTGGACTATATACAATATATAAAGGTGTCAATGGATTTATATTTAAAGACCTGCATTAGGGATGAGCGAGAGTGCTGGGATAAGGTGTTATCTGAGCATGCTCGTGTACTAACTGAGTGCTCAAAAAAATGTTTGAGTCCCCGGGTTCTGTCTGCAATGCTTGCTGCTTACATTATAAAATGACTGTCTATTATATATACATGCACTAGCAATAAACTAGAAGAATTACTGACCTTTGGATGGGAGCACGTGGCATCACGCTAATAGCACTTATGCTCCGGAGCGCCGTCACACCCTATGTGATTTCCCAAGCCAGCAATTTTTCCTTAGGCTTGGATTCGAGAGATGATTGACTGTTCCCAGCAGTAGATGCTCCACTGCCGCATAGGAAGCAAAATGTATTTCTACAATTGACTATCCTGCAGAGAATCAATTTTGGTAATGAAGAACCCCCTTCAGGTGTAGGAACTGTAGGTTGAAGTATTAAAGTGCCGCAATAATGAGAGAAGGGCTTAAAAGACCGAATAAAAAGCTAGAAGGGCAGAGAATCCTGAGAAGCTCCGATGAATGTAAATCTATAACAAGAGAGCAAACTTCAAAGAGGTTCACCGGGAATTAGGAGGAGCGGGCTCTGTGTGTAATAGAAGTCTATGCTGCAGTTCGCAACTGTCTGTTTTCTAGCAGAGAGGCGCAGGGGCAAGGTGGATGCTATGAATGCACCCACGTACCGGGAATGGAAATTAGGTATTTCGTAGGTCTGTTGGCTTTATGAACCACTTCTCATATTTTGGTACCTCCTGAGATCAGCTGGATAATCACCTATCCGTCATATGCAAAATGAGAGCTGCAACGTTTGGAGCGCTTTAATTTTGTGCATGCTCCAGATTTACATCTTTCATCTCTCCTGATATGTCCGTTTAGTAGATACTTGTCTTCTTCATGAAATATGAATTCCAGATCATCTTTTCTTAGGGTCCTTTCACATTGTGCTTTGTCCCACGATCAGTGGTCCCATCGGTAATTATGTCCGTTCCTCCTCGCAAAACGAGTATGCGCCAACGGGTCCATTGAGTATAATGGTGCCGACAGAGTCAACGTGTACTGCTTCTTAATCGTCGCCTCCTGTAGGGGTATACGCCCAAAAATGATGCACAAATGGAGCATACTTTGACTCTGTCGGCACCATTATAGTCAATGGCCCAGTTATTGACTATAAGGAAACCGGACTTTGGACCTGTACAGGGAATCTGGTCTTACAGTGTGGTCCATGGCTGCTGTCCTGGAGAGCGAACCAGAGGCAGGAAGGGTCGTCAAGCATGGTCAGAGCCAAGAGGTCATGTAAGGCCAGCGTCACACTTGCGAGTGTGATGCGAGTAAGTCGCACGACTTTCTCGCATCAACACCAGGCACGGCCGCCCACTCTCGGACCCGAGTGTGCGGCTGAATGTATTTCTATGCAGCCGCACACTCGGGTCCGAGAGCGGGCGGCCGTGCCGGGTGTTGATGTGAGAAAGTCGTGCGACTTACTCGCATCACACTCGCAAGTGTGACGCCAGCCTAAGGAACAAAATTGTAGAGCAAGAGTATGGTCAAAATTCACACCGATGTCAGAAAACAGGAGGAATCGGGAAAATACCAAAAGCAAAGTCAGGTAGCAAAAACTAATTGACTAGCAGTGGAAGTCAAAGACCCAGGGGTTTAAATAGCAGGCAGCCCCATTCAAGTCTCTCAGAAAGGAGCAATCCAAAACCGGACACAGCTAGTGGGACCAAAAATCCTTGGAATTAAACATGACGGATGCTGTGATGTATCACCCACAACAAAGGGTGACCGAAGCAATGTCAAAAAGGACCAGAACCGGCACAGACTGATACTGTCATATTAGAACTGAAAGTGTCAAACTGTATAGGGACACACCCATTTGACAGTAGGAATGGCTACGCCCCATTGTCAGTTTATTCATAAATATTCAGGATGAATTACAGAAGAACAATGCAAAGTTCCAAGAAATGACAATCCAGTATTTACTAACAGGTTAGGAGTGGTGACGTGTTTACCTTAGGAGAAAGAGATTTTTAAAAATCAATGTCAAGATGTCTCTCACTTATTGCTGCCGGTGTTCTCAAGAAAACTGGGAAAGATACTTTAAACTGCAGCTGCATCCCCCTTCTTACTGTTAGCCTTATACTATATAATGATAGACATAACAAGCTGAAAGGAGGACATCAGTAAACCAGGGGAGGAGTCCCGAGGAGATAATTTGCATATTCCCAGTGCCTTCTGGGATAAGTGAAGAGTCTCCGCGAGCTCAAGGAACACTGGATTTTGGCTGTTGCAGCTGAAAGGAGGACATCAGTAAACCAGGGGAGGAGTCCCGAGGAGATAATTTGCATATTCCCAGTGTCTTCTGGGATAAGTGAAGAGTCTCCGCGAGCTCAAGGAACACTGGATTTTGGCTGTTGCAGCTGAAAGGAGGACATCAGTAAACCAGGGGAGGAGTCCCGAGGAGATAATTTGCATATTCCCAGTGCCTTCTGGGATAAGTGAAGAGTCTCCGCGAGCTCAAGGAACACTGGATTTTGGCTGTTGCAGCTGAAAGGAGGACATCAGTAAACCAGGGAGGAGTCCCGAGGAGATAATTTGCATATTCCCAGTGCCTTCTGGGATAAGTGAAGAGTCGCCGCGAGCTCAAGGAACACTGGATTTTGGCTGTTGCAGCTGAAAGGAGGACATCAGTAAACCAGGGGAGGAGTCCCGAGGAGATAATTTGCATATTCCCAGTGCCTTCCGGGATAAGTGAAGAGTCTCCGCGAGCTCAAGGAACACTGGATTTTGGCCGTTGCAGCTGAAAGGAGGACATCAGTAAACCAGGGGAGGAGTCCCGAGGAGATAATTTGCATATTCCCAGTGCCTTCCGGGATAAGTGAAGAGTAGAGTTGAGCGATACTTTCCGATATCCAAAAGTATCGGAATGGTATCGCCGATACCATTAAAATATCGGCGATACCCGATACCGATACCGGAAATCCAATGTAAGTATATGGGAACAAAATATCGTAACTAAAAAAACCTCTTTCTTTCCTTGTAAACACTAAATATACACACATAGAATATATATATATATATATATATATATATATAATACATGTCATTGTGACATATATATATACATATATTTATAGTTTATACACTTCTACATAGTAAAATAGCCTCTGATTCAATTGCCGGGTAAAGTCGGCTTTTGTGAAAAGACAGAAGCACCCGACATGAAATGACACTTGGTTTACATAGAGTTAACCATGTCTTTTCATGTAGTTTGATATCTGATTTGCACAAACAATTACATGAGTGTAAAGGTACTGCCACACTAAACAATCCCGCTAGCGATCACGATAACGACGCATACTAATGAGATCGCTAGCGGGATTGTTTCTATATCGCTAAGTGCGGCCACATTTAGCGATATAGTTAACGACGCTATCGCCGTTAGCGATCTTCTTAACGACTTTAGCGGTACAAAAGTACCGCTAAATCGCTAAGAAAAGGTGCCACACTAGCGATATATACTTACCCAGCGGGAGCGCCGACGACAAAATAGGGTCCGGAACGATTCCAGCGACGAGCGAGATCACAGCAGGAAGCTCGTCGCTGGCAGCTGCCGCACTGAACAACATCGCTAACGGATCGCTAAATAGTGACGTTTTTTAGCGATCCCGTTAGCGATATTGTTCAGTGTGGCATACCCTTAAGTGTGCAAAATTTCACACCTGTAGGGGTTAATTAAAGGTGTAAATTCGTTGTAAAAAAAACAGACTTTTTTGCTACGAATTTACACCTTTAATTAACCCCTACAGGTGTGAAATTTTGCACACATAGACTCATGTAATTGTTTGTGCAAATCAGATATCAAACTACATGAAAAGACATGGTTAACTCTATGTAAACCAAGTGTCATTTCATTTCGGGTTCTGCATTTTCACAAAAGCCGGCAATTGAATTAGCGGCTATTATACTATGTAGAAGTGTATGAACTATAAATATATATATATATGTGTCACAAACTCAATGACATGTATATATATATATATATATGAGGTGTAAAATTGCTGAAAAAAAATGCGTGGGCTCCCGCCCTATTTTCGCAACCAGACAGACAAAGCCAGTGAGTGGGGGCAGATAATAATAGCCCAGAGAGGGACCATTATTTTTGGCCCCCCCCGGCTACTAAAATCTGCCCCCAGACACCCCAGAAAGGGCAAATCTCTAATTAGATTTGCCCTTTCTGGCACTTTGCCCGTCTATTCCCATTGCCCTGTAGCGGTGGCAAATGGGTTAATAAGGGGTTAAAATGACCTTGCAATTGAAAGGTCACTTTAAGCCAGGTTAATAATTGAGAGCTGTCAATTAGACAACTATCAATTATTAATCCGATTGTATGAAAGAAAAATCAAACACACACACTTTAATAAAAAAGAAGTTTAATGAAATAATCACACAGTGTTTGACCATATTTTATTTACCTGCTAAAACCATTTCCTGTAATAAAAATAAAATAATAAAGCAAAATTTTTCTTACCTATCCCATGCACAGTCAGGTCCCATGGTGTAATCCTTCAGAAAGGGTTAATGTTTACTGCAGGGACCGCAGCTAATGCTGCAGCCTCACAGTAAACCCCCAAATGAATGAGCTCCTCTCATGGCTGACAGGAGAGGAAGTGGAAAGCTTAATTGATTGCTTTCCACTTTCACTTCAGGTCAGCCAGGGACACCATCAGTGACGTCAGAGGGAACTGATTAACAAAAATAGGGGTTCCCTTCGAAAAAAAAAATGGCGTGGGGTCCCCCCTATTTTTGTTAACCAGCCAGATGAAGCAGACCGCTGAGGCCTGGATTTTCAGGCTGTTAAGGAGCCAAGATCCATGGACCTTGCCAGCCTGATAATATCAGGCCACAGCAGTCTGCATATCTTGGCTGATTAACAAAAATAGGGGATCCCCTCGAAAAAAATTGGCGTGGGGTCCCCCCTATTTTTGTTAACCAGCCAGATGAAGCAGACCGCTGAGGCCTGGATTTTCAGGCTGTTAAGGAGCCAAGATCCATGGACCTTGCCAGCCTGATAATACCAGGCCACAGCAGTCTGCATATCTTGGCTGATTAACAAAAATAGGGGATCCCCTCGAAAAAAATTGGCGTGGGGTCCCCCCTATTTTTGTTAACCAGCCAGATGAAGCAGACCGCTGAGGCCTGGTTTTTCAGGCTGGTAAGGATCCAATATCCATGGACCTTGCAAGCCTGATAATACCAGGCCACAGCAGTCTGCTTAGCTTGGCTGGTTAACAAAAATAGGGGATCCCCTCGAAAAAAAAACGGCGTAGGGGTCCCCCTATTTTTGTTAACCAGCCAAGTAAAATGCAGACTGCTGCGGCCTGGTATTAAAAGACTGTCAAGGCCCATGGATTTTGGCCCTCAACAGCCTGATAATACCAGGCTACAGCAGCCCCACATTTGGCGCATCAAAAGATGTGCCAATTGTGGCACTTTACCCGGCTCTTCCCACTGCCCTGTAGCGGTGGCAAGTGGGATAATAAGGGGTTAATGTCACCGTTGATTGCACGGTGACAATAAGCCCGGTTAATAATGGAGAGGTGTCAATAAGACACCGATCCATTATTAATCCCAAAGTTATTAAATGTATAAAAAAAAGACAAAGCAAGAAAAAAGTCTTTTAATGAAATAAAAGAGACAACACAGTTTTCATTAATTTTATTATACACTCATTCCTGCGACGCCATCGATCTCCTGTAAAAAAAGAAAAAAAAAAACCAACAGTATACCACCTGTCCGACGCAGTCCATAGTAACGACAGTCCCACGACGATCCAGCTCTGCTACATCGCAATGACAGGCAAGCTTGTCATCCCGACGCAGCACAGCTGATTACCTGCTTCCCCGGCGGTGACGTCATCGGACTGACTGCTTTACGGCCGGGATTACCCAGCAGTCACTGCAGTTATCGCGAGAAACTGCATGTGACCGCCGGGGAAAGATGATGGCGGCCATGAAGCAGTCCAGGCCGTGACCGCCTGAGATCTTCTGCCAGGTAAGTGCCGCTGACTCCTGACAGACCCGACCGACGGACACTGACAGTGACAGTGACAATCCCGATTCCGGTATCCGATATGACGAAAATATCGGAACTCGGAATCGGAATTCCGATACAGCCAATATCGGGCCGATACCCGATATTTGGCAGTATCGGGAATGCTCAACACCTAGTGAAGAGTCTCCGCGAGCTCAAGGAACACTGGATTTTGGCTGTTGCAGCTGAAAGGAGGAATTATCTCTTCATGGTACAGAAAGAGAAGAAATTCGAAGTGCAACTGAAGAAACAGAGGAATGGAAGCATGTGACCCAGAGAAGCAGGAGGATCAGGAGGCAGTCAGCACCAATTCTGCTCAGGAACCAATACCAGGCTCTTACACAGGAGAACGATGAAGGAATACATCAGGATAAGACTTTGCCCACAAACAACCTTGTACGCCCTCAGAGTCCTCCTGAATGGAGAAAGAAAACTGTTGTGAAGAAGAAACGGAGAGTTGTTGTCATGGGCGATTCCCTGTTGAGAGGAACAGAGGCCGCTATCTGCAGACCGATATAACCTCAAGAGAAATGTGCTGTCTTCCAGGTGCAAAAATTAAAGATGTGTCTGACAGGATATCAGGACTCTTCAGACCTAAAGATGACTACCCATTCCTGCTAATACATGTGGGGACAAATGACACCGCTAGAAACGACCTGGAAACCATCTGCAGTGACTTTGAAAACTTAGGTAAGAAAGTGAAAGAACTGGGAGCGCAGGTGGTCTTCTCTTCCATCCTCCCAGTGGATGGCCATGGAACAAGGAGGTGGAATAAGATTCTGCAGGTGAACAACTGGCTACGTCGATGGTGCCGTCAGCAAGGATTTGGATTTCTGGATCACGGAGTGAATTACCTATACGATGGACTACTTGCTAGAGATGGGGTGCATCTTACGAAGACTGGAAAACATGTATTTGGAAGTCGCCTTGCTACACTCATCAGGAGAGCTTTAAACTAGAACAATGTGGGAAGGGAAGCAAAACGCCAGCAAAAGCCATACACTTGACAAATGCTATTGAGAACTCTGCTATTAGAAGTGAAGGGGAAGACAAAGACAAAAAAAATTACATAATAAAAATATTGAAGGAAGAGAAACCAATCACAAACTAAAGTGTTTCTATACGAATGCACAAAGCATGGGCAACAAACAAGGAGAACTGGAGCTACTAACGCAGGAGAAGAAATATGATGTCATTGGAATCACTGAGACTTGGTGGGACGATACACATGATTGGAATACAAGGCTAGAAGGATACAACTTATTTGCAAGAAACAGACTTGATAAACGAGGAGGAGGTGTTGCATTGTATGTTAGAAAAGCGTATATCTGCACAGAGATTGACGCTTCAGAGACTGGGAGTTCTGTGGAAACTGTTTGGGTAAGAATACAAGGACAGAACAATGGAAAGGACACCATTGTAGGCATTTACTACAGGCCACCTGTGCAAGCTGAAGATATGGATGAACTCTTTATGCATCAAATGGCCAAGTTCTCCAAAAAATATGACATAGTGGTCATGGGAGATTTCAACTATCCAGACATTTGTTGGGAATCTCTCTCAGGCAAAACTAACAGGTCCAGGAAATTCTTATCCTCTCTTGCTGACAACTTTATCTTCCAAAAGGTAATGGAGAAAACAAGGGGATCTGCTACCTTGGATCTAATCCTCATAAACAGGGAGGAAATGGTGGAGGAGGTAAGAGTGGCTGGGACTCTAGGAGGTAGTGACCATGCTATTTTAGAATTTTGGATAACAAGAGGAGGAAGACCTGTGAAGACTCAGACGTCAAGGTTAGATTTCAGAAAGGCAGATTTTAAGGAACTCAGAAAGAGAATTGGAGGGATCCAATGGCTGGATATCCTTAAGGACAAAAATGTCCAGGAAGGATGGAAAATCTTGAAAAATGAGATTCTCAAAGCACAATCGTTAACAGTTCCGAAAAGAGGGAAGAATGGGAAGCATTTAAGGAAACCAGGATGGATGAACATAGAACTTAAACACATGCTAAAAAGGAAGAAAGAAATGTTTATCAAATGGAAAGAGGGAGGCATATCTAAAGAAGAATATAATGCCGTCTGCAGAACCTGCAGGGCACAAATCAGATTATCTAAAGCTGACAATGAATTAAGGCTTGCAAGTGACGTCAAAAGCAACAAAAAAGGATTTTGGGGATACGTCAAAAGTAAAAGAAAAGTCAAAGATGCTATAGGATTTTTACAGGATGAAAATGATGAAATGGTAAGTCAGGATGTTGAGAAGGCTGAACTTTTAAATTCCTATTTTGCATCTGTTTTCTCTCAGAAAGGAAATGTAACATCAACTGATCTTCACTGTCCTATTAAAGGAATAGAAGAATCCAGGATATCTATAAACAGAAAGACAGTGAGGAAACACTTAGCTAACATAAATGAATTCAAGTCTCCAGGTCCAGATGAATTACACCCCAGGGTACTGAAGGAGATAGCAGAAGAAATTCTTGAACCACTGTCCATAATCTTTGAAAATTCTTGGAGAACAGGAGAAGTCCCAGAAGACTGGAGAAGAGCAAATGTTGTTCCTATCTTCAAAAAGGGGAAGAAGGTGGACCCAGGGAACTACAGGCCGGTGAGTCTGACTTCTATACCAGGAAAGATCTTTGAACAAATTATTAAAGAACATGTATGCAAGTACCTGGATAAGAATGAAGTGATTAAACAGAGTCAGCATGGGTTTGTAACTAATAAGTCATGTCAGACTAACTTAATTTCCTTCTATGACAGAATCACTGACTGGGTGGATCAGGGAAATGCTGTAGATATAGTATATCTTGACTTCAGCAAAGCATTTGACAAAGTATCTCACACAATCCTTATTGAAAAAATGACTAAGTATGGAATGGACAAGGCAACTGTTAGGTGGATTCATAACTGGCTTAGTGATCGGACCCAAAGAGTGGTTGTAAATGGCTGCACATCCAGTTGGAAGAATGTCTCAAGTGGGGTACCACAAGGCTCTGTTTTGGGCCCTGTATTGTTCAACATCTTTATCAATGATTTAGATGAAGGAATTGAGGGTAAACTGATCAAATTTGCTGATGACACAAAGCTAGGAGGGGTAGCTAATACTAGAGAAGAGAGAGAGAGGATTCAAAAAGATATACATAAACTGGAGCAGTGGGCAGCAACTAACAGAATGGATTTTAACAGGGAAAAATGCAAAGTACTACATGTGGGCATAAAAATGAAAAAGCATATACAAAATGGGAGGAATAGGGCTAAGTAACAGCACATGTGAAAAAGACTTGGGTATACTAATTGATCACAGACTTAACATGAGTCAACAGTGTGATGCAGCAGCAAAAAAGGCAAATGCAATTCTAGGATGTATCAACAGAAGCATACAGTCTAGATCACGTGAGGTCATTATTGCCCTCTACTCCTCTTTGGTCAGACCTCATCTGGAATACTGTGTCCAGTTTTGGGCACCACATTTTAAAAAAGACATCAACAAACTGGAGCAAGTTCAGAGAAGAGCCACCAGAATGGTGACTGGTCTGCAAACCATGTCCTATGAGGAACGGTTGCAGGATTTTGGAATGTTTAGCTTGCAAAAAAGAAGACTGAGAGGAGACTTAATAGCTGTCTACAAATATCTCAAGGGCTGTCACATTGTAGAAGGATCATCTTTATTCTCATTTGCACAAGGAAAGACTAGAAGCAATGGGATGAAACTGAATGGGAGGAGACACAGATTAGATATTAGAAAAAACTTTTTGACAGGGTGATCAATGAGTGGAACAGGCTGCCACAAGAGGTGGTGAGTTCTCCTTCAATGGAAGTCTTCAAACAGAGGCTGGATAGACATCTGTCTGGGATGATTTAGAGAATCCTGCTTTGAGCAGGGGGTTGGACCAGAAGGCCCAGGAGGTCCCTTCCAACTCTACCATTCTATGATTCTATGACATATTTTGGGGAACTGAGAGTTTCTAGGCAGTTGCAGAAAGTTTGCATTAGGGCTCGTTCACATGACCATATTTTTGGTCCGAGTAGTATCCTACAAAACTTCTGATCGCGCTTGGACTAATGGTATGGGGCCGTGCACATGTCCGATTTTCTTCATCAGCGGCGTCTGAGTTGGATCAGATTATCAGATTGCTCTCAGCCATGCAAATCTATGAGTCAGTGGAAAAAAATCAGACAGCACTCGGATTACTTCTGAGTGCAGTCCAGTTTTCACGGATTGACAGAATGGAGAAGATTGAGAATTTTTTTTCCCATCTTCTCATCCGAGAAAATCAGATCAGAGTGTGATTACCATAATCGGCGCAGATTATGTGTCCAATACAAGCAAATGGGAAATACCATGATACCGCTGTATATTTCCAAATCTGCAGCATGCCCTTTATGTGCTCACATTCTGCAGGGAAAAATAAAGGATTAGTCCCATTGAAAGTCAAATAATGTATTATATATAGTGCCAAGAAATGCTAAATGCTGCCCAGCATGCCCATCCCTCTCAGCCATTGTGGATACATCATTTACATTGCTATTTAGTTGTTAAAAACTGATGGAAATTTTGAGGTTTTTAGTGAGATTGAAAAAAAGTCGTGTGACCTGTAGGAAGCAGGACAAGCATAGAAAGAACGCAAACTTTGTGCAAATGTTTATTTAAAGGAACGTGTAATCAGAAAATAACGTGTTTGTGTTAGATGATTTTTGGCATTTTTTTCTTCCGTTTTCACAATCTTTATTGAAAATAACAAAATATAAATATTGAAAGTTTCATATTGGCCACGGGGGCTTTTTTTAGACTCTTATCTTTCTGTTCTTTCAGTAATTTCATATGTACATTAGTCACAATGAAGAGACTCCTAACATATCTTTTGTATTGAAGCATCTAATGAGCGTGTGCAGAGGTGACTGTGAAGGAGGGGTCAACTGTGACATCACCTATTGCAATTGGTCCATCATGTGCTATCAGCTGTGTACCTGTCATTGTAATCTTGCCTCTGCATGATAATGATACTTCTAAAAACTCTTGAAAGGATAGGAAGTATGAGTCTAAACAAAGCCTGTGTTATCAGCTGTGTATCTGTCATTGTAGTCCTGCCTCTTATGATAATGAGACTGCTGAAAACTCTTCCTGAAAGGGCAGGAAATATGTTTCTATAAAAAGCCTTTGTTATCAGCTGTGTAACTGTCATTGTATTCCTGCCTCTGATGATAATGAGACTACTGAAAACTCTTCCTGAAAGGACAGGAAGTATAAGTTTAAAAAAAAAACTTTTTATTAGCTTTGTAACTGTCATTGTAATCTTACCTCTGATGATTATGAGACTGCTGAAAACTCTTCATGAAAGGACAGGACGTATGAGTCTAAAAAAGCCTCAATGGCCAATGTAAAAATGGCAAGATTACAGATTTTTTTTTCTTACAAACAATAGTAATATGATAAAATACAGTAACACAAAAATCTGACTTAAACAATAGGTCAATCTCTGATGACACATTCTCTGAAAATCTGCCCCCTTGTGGTGAAAGGTAGCAGTGCTCACTAATGAGTGACTTTGGTACTCTGATTTTCTTTAGCCTATTATACCTGATGTATATTTTATAGTGTAATGTATTATTAACATAAGCCAGGATCTCAGTGGTAGAAAGTGAGAAGACTTGGTTAGTTCTATGTAAGCAAAAGAAGAACTTCACAATCTAAAAGGAACTGAATATAAATGGATAAACCAGAAGTAAAAGAAAAAAAAGGAGGAGGAAGTGTGAAGGATAGACACGGTAATATAATTGGGTCTAATGAGGGAAAGAAGTAACAATGATAGAAGAAGAAATTGCACAATGGCAGACGAAGGGGGGACCGGGGAGATTGATGTCACTGTGTCTTGGTCAGCGAGCTCGGGAGGGGGGTGCAGGCAGTTAAGAGGCGTCTCACGTATATTGTTTGCCTGGAGATGGTGCTCAGTATTCAGGAGCTGTGCACTAGAAGAAAGGAGGAGGGATCCGAGGTGAGATTGGATGAGGGATGGAGAGCCGATGACACGGACAAAAAGGATAAATGAAGGAAACGAAGTGATGAAGTAGTGGTCCTACCGAGGTCGGCCATCAATAATTTGTAGGGTGAATACTCATTTAGAGAGTTTCCCCTGGACAGATATTCAATCGGTTGTGTTATTGGTGCAATTTCTATATTTTCACATTTATGACCTTCATAATAATTGTAGAAATGCTTTCATGTGATATTTACACGCAGCATGACTTGTTCTTATTTTAGGCTTTTTTTATCCTGACGTCATGGCTGATATGCAGAATGAAAACTGTGACACTGTTCCATGTGTCCGCGGGGTCCGGAACTGCTCAGTTGCAGAGTTGCACAGTTTCGTCAAATCTATAGTGGCCGCGGCCGGGTGCTGCACATCTGACCCTATGCATCACCCGGACGCCGCCATTATTCCGTCAACTGAGCTGGGCTGTGCAGCTCCGTCACTGAGCAGTTCTAGCCACCACCGAAACCAGGAACAGATAGCTGATCGACAGGGGTGCCACCAACGAGACATTAATGACTCATCCTATGGATAAGCGTTGGTCTCTACACATAGATATTCGTCTTACAACGCGCACTGACAATGCGCTCTGTTGCCGGGTTGTTACTACTGATCTGAGCCGGCGAGAAAGCGCACTGTCATTGTGCACATCGCATAGTGACAGCAGGGACTAGCGAAGCCCCTGAAACAAAAGTCACCGATCACACTTTGTTTCAGTGAGGGGGTAAGGGCTGCGGAAGTGACAGCAGCCTCTGCCCTCTGATGACACTTTTTTTGAGTACCCAGCATGCACTGTGATTCTCAAAAGAAGTGTCATCAAAAAGGAAGTTGTAAAAAAAAAGTAAAGCAGTTAGATAGTGTAGTTAGGGAAAGATAGGGAATTTTTAATTAAAGTATATTCGAAATAGTAGATTAGAATTAAAGGCATTAAATAGATAGGATGTTAGCAGGATGAACAATTGTATTTGTGTATTTCAGGACCACACATTTAAGGGATTACGCTGTCGAGGGGCTCAGGTTTCGGTTTTAAATGGATTTTTATCTTTTTCCTAATACAGCTTGAAGTTACTACCCTCCATTTTCTTTCTTACATTTTCCATTCCGCGTAGACACAAGCGTAGACACATGAACAAACACTAGTGGCCCTGCGCCACTGGAAGCCATGCATGCCCGCACCATCACACTGCCTCCGCCATGTTTTACAGTGGATGTGCTGTGCTTTGGATCATGAGCCGTTCCAAGCCTTCTTCATACTTCGCTAGTCCCATCATTCTGGTACAGGTTGATCTTAGTTTTTGCTTTTCCAGAACTGGATGGTTTCTTTAGATGTTTTCGGCAAAGTCTAATTTGGCCTCTCTGCTTTTAAGGCAGATTAATAGTTTGCTCCTTGTGGTAAACCCTCTGTATTTGCTCTCATGAAGTCTTCTCTTTATGGTAGACTTAGATACTGAAACACTACTTCTTCACTTGGGTGGATGTTGTGAAGGGGTTTTTCTTCACCATGGAAAGGATTCTCTGATCATCTACCACTGTTGTCTTTCATGGACATCCTAGTCTTTTTGAGTTCCCAAGTTCACCAGTGCATTGATACAGTCTGCAAAAAAAACAATCTTTTGATTTGGCTACTCCCAAAATGTCTGCTATCTCTCTGATAGATTTCTTCTTTTTTCAGACTAATGATGGTCTGTTTCTCTTCCACTGAATGCTCCTTTGACTGCATGTTGTGTGTTCACAACAACAGCTTCCAAAGGCAAATGCCACACCTGGAATCCCTCCAGACCTTTTTATCCGCTTAATTGATGATTGATTACCAGAGCATAGCCCATGCAGCCAGTTAAAGAGCTTTTGAGATAATTGTTCAAATGCTTTTGGTCCATTTAAAAAGAGACAGCTACATATTAAAAGCTGTAATTCCTAAACCCTTACTCCAATTAGGATGTGAATACCCTCAAATTGAAGCTGAAAGTCAAGTCTGCACTTTAAGCCCATATTGACTATGTAACTGTATATTGAATATATTTTGGTAAACAGCTAAAATACCAAAACTTTGTCACTGCCCAAATACAGAGGTCTAAAGGGTAAGGTTTCATACCAGCTCTGGCTCGTCAAGGTAAGGAGGCTTATTCACCGTGCAATGCTCCTCTAGGAAATTTAATTTGTAGGATCGCCACTTCCAACAAGTGGCGCTATAGAGTTCAAGTCCTCTTTTTCTCTGAAGAGCCAATTTGCATGTCCAAATACAGTATTTCTGGACCAAACTGTAGTTATATGTATCATAATATGAAAATTAACATGAGTTTTTAATGAGTCTTGAGAAAAGGGGAAACCAAGAAAATGGGATGTATTCTATATCAGTGCCTAATGGCAGTATGAGATGCAAATACATCCCTGGGAAGAAGTGGTTTGATACATATAAGAACTGGGAAATGAGTGGTCTAGGAAAAAAAACTGAAGATGGAGTAGTCAGACATATATGAAGTCTGGGTAATGGTTATTATGACGCTTAGGAGAGCTGGGAAAAAAAGTTTCCTATAATAGTTAGGAAGGATTAGCCTGACACCTGGATCGGAGAGTATTCTGACATCTAGAGATGATGAAGAAGTGGCCTAGCACGTAGGAAGGATGAGACCAGGAAAAAGAGTAGTCTGTCACCAAGATATGACAAAGAAATTGTCTAACACATATGAGAACTAGGGAAAGAGATGAGCAAATCGATTTAATATGAATCAAATGCAGGGTCGGACTGGCCATCTGACAATTCTGGCAAATGCCAGAAGGGCCTGTCTGGTCATGGGCCGCCTTCTCTGCTACATTGTTAACAGAATCGGTGTTCTCAAGACACCCATACTGTTAAGAGTTGTGATGGAGCACAAAGATTCTGACTCCGTCACTTACCCCAGCAGGCCGAGGTATCATTGGTCTTGTAGAAAATCTTCCTTTCCTCCATCCAGGGTAATATTAGTAATATAGCCCATCTGATTCATTGGCCTGTGTGATTTCAAGTGCAGGACTGAATTTCAGCCCCAGTCCGAACCTGTTGGAAAATTATTGTCCTTGGTTAGATTTGAACCAATAACTCAAGCAATGGAAACCTACAATGCAAACCTGTCTGAATATTGTTTATTATTGCATATATTACCACTACTATATACTACTATTTATTGGTGCAGGAGTCTCTGTCTCCAACAATAGTGTTATAATGTTAATAATTGTCTAAAAAAAAAGTACCAGTACGTTCCCGCTCACTGTTCACACTGTGTGTGGCTGGAGCACATTCTGCTTTCACTTTACAAGCTGGCAGACGAGATGCTAAGATCCCGAGCTGTAAGAAATACCAGTTGTAAGCTGTGTTATCTTTGTTCATGAATAAATATATCTTCACTGCTGAACAGCTGGACTGTACACAGATTAATCCACTGCCAACATAACCACCCAGCCACCGTGCTGTCCAAGAGCTGTTTACAGGCTAAAGGCTGGGTCTCACATAACGGTACACCAGCGATCCCGACAACGATATGCACTTGTCAGGATCGCTGGTGTATCGCTACATGATCGCTGCTGAGCTGCCAAACAGGCAGCTCAGGCAGCGATCTGGGACAGCGACACTGCGGGTAACATCGCTTAGTTACCCGCAGTGTACCTTGGATACCAGCGCCCTGATGCAGGGAGCTGGTATCCAAGGTACACAGCGGGTTTCTAGGCACAGCCCCGCGCCTGGAAACCCGCTGTGTACCTTGGTTACCAGCGGATCGCTGGTCTCCCGCCTGTCACACGCAGCGATGCGTGCCTGTCAGCGGGAGACCAGCGATCAAAAAAATGTCCAGGACATTCAGCGACGATCAGCGATACCCAGCAGGGGGGCTGATCATCGCTGAATGTCACACACAGCGATATCGCTGGGGAGCTCGCTGCTGAGTCACAAAACTAGTGACTCAGCAGCGATCTCGGTAGCGAGATCGCTGTGTGAGACGGGGGCTTAAGTCATGAAAATGACTTCCAACACCTATGAGAAGGTTGTGAAAAGACAAACTAGTTCCCATTGCAGTCACTCACTTCAATTTTTAAAGTGTGCCTGAGAGGTGGAATCTCAGCGTGCTCTGTCTGGGTGGAACCCTTGACTTCAACAACATTACTAACCACTGAGCCACCATGCTGCCCAGGAGATTATTTATAGGCAGGTTATCAATAGGACAACCAGCAGCAATGGTGAGATCATGAAAGAGAAAGCTAGATGCCCAAGGCATCAAATCAGTTAACTGATTTTAATTTTTGAAGTGTACCTGAGAGGTGGAATCTAATTATTGTTGGTCAAAGTTGAACCAATCACTCCAGTGCTGACCACTGAGCCACTGTACAAACTGGCAACAGCCACTGTATTACCTGGCAACTGCCACTGTGCTACACTATAAGCATCACCAAGCTACCACCATGCATCACTGTAGGAATCAATAAGCTCCCAATATGCTTCACTGTAGACATCTCCAAGCCCCTCACCATGCTTCACTGTAGGAATCAATAAGCTCCCAATATGCTTCACTGTAGACATCTCCAAGCCCCTCACCATGCTTCACTGTAGGCATGGTGTTCCTTTCAGTGTATGCTTCATTTTCCCTCCTCTAAAAAGTACATAATGACACTGACACTTGGGTTACAGCATAATGACACTAACACTTTGGGTACAGGGTAATGACACTGATACCTTGAATAGGGAGTAATGATGCTGACAATTATGGAACAGAATGATTACACCCTGATTCTTGGATATATGATAATGACACTGAAACGTGGGGTTCTCCTCTATCTGTCTGGATGTTCATTTAGTTCTCATCATCCATTAGTGACAATGACCCTGAGTGAAGAATGAAGCTTCATTGTATCTCGATGTTTGAACCTCCCCATACTGGTTTAAGCATGATGAATCTTCTGATTTTTCTTCTCTGCAGTTTTATGCTCATTCTGGAGCCGGTCATGCCGATGATGTGATCATCTCCTCTATGCACAATGATAACAATTATCAACAATCTAAATGTAGACAATTTTTTTTGAGGTGTGATATTTATACGAGGTCGAGATCTATACTGTCCTGCAGTCCAGAAAATTATCTAATATAACAATATGTAGTATATAACCGCAGCTCACATGCAAAACCTGCACTGGAGAATAAAGATATGGGACCGGCCGGACAAGTGGCAGCTCTGGTTCCACTTTGATTTAAATGGAGCTTTTTTCCTTTCAGGACCAGCACCTCTGCTCCATTCATTATTTATGGGACTATCTGGGAAAGCAGAGCTCCATTATTTACAGACAGTCTCATAGACAATGAATGCAGTGGAGGATAAGCCTGCGCACCTCTGCTCCATTCAAGAATGGGATAGATCTAGGACACTTGTGCACCGAGCTCTGGAGACCGAGTCATGGAGATTATTACGCGATGTTTTCTATTACGTGGACGTGTCAGAAATGTCCCACAGTGATCGGTCGCCCTCGCCGCTCTTTTGTCTGAGAACACAGATCCTATAAGCCCTTTGTACCCATCTCATAGATCGGTGCACAGCCTGCTGTTGCTGGTGGTTAAGCATCCATGGGGCAGCATAGTAACACTGTTGCTTTCTTTTTCTTGTTGCTGTTTTCATTCATTGGTTCAGATCTGACCAAGAACAATGAGATTCCTCCTCTCAGATTGTAGTGAAATATGTATATGTATGCATATATAACCAGCAGTAAGTATGTTTGTCTTAAGGGCCCGTCTCACACAACGATCTCGCTAGCGAGATCGCTGCTGAGTCACTAGTTTTGTGACGCAGCAGCGAGCTCCCCAGCGATATCGCTGTGTGTGACATTCAGCGACGATCAGCCCCCCTGCCGGGTATCGCTGATCGTCGCTGAATGTCCTGGACATTTTTTTGATCGCTGGTCTCCCGCTGACAGGCACGCATCGCTGCGTGTGACAGGCGGGAGACCAGCGATCCGCTGGTAACCAAGGTACACAGCGGGTTTCCAGGCGCGGGGCTGTGCCTAGAAACCAGCTGTGTACCTTGGATACCAGCGCCCTGATGCAGAGAGCTGGTAACCAAGGTACACAGCGGGTTTCCAGGCACCGCACAGCGCTTGGAAACCCGCTGTGTACCTTGGATACCAGCTCCCTGCATCAGCGCGCTGGTATCCAACGTACACTGCTGGTAACTAAGCGATGTTACCCGCAGTGTCCTTGTGCTGATCGCTGCCTGAGCTGCCTGTTTGGCAGCTCAGCAGCGATAATATAGCGATACACCAGCGATCCTGACAAGTGCATATAGTTGTCGGGATCGCTGGTGTATCGCTATGTGAGACCCAGCCTTTAGGCTGCAGCTCTCTATACAGGTCATGACTTCATGTTAGCCTGACTGGCAGTCTCCAATCTCCCCAGGGTGCCTTCCTGAGAGCACATAGAATTGGAGCATTTCACACCTTCTGGCCCTTTTGAAGTTAGATGTCAGTGCTAGCTATCTATGGGAAAGTTTACACCAGAGGTTCAGAGAGAAAATAATGTATTCATTGGTAGCATGGCATGGTCCACTCACAAACCAGCAATTAGAATATTATAATGAGAGGCTGGTCTAGGAATTGGATCCCCAAGTCATATCTATAAATTAGACTTCCACACAAAAGAACTGTGTCATATATGGGGGCAGCCAAGCTGATGTGATCATCTCATATTCCCCCTCCCTCGGGGACAGAGTACCAGAATACAAAGTTCGATATTTCTGTAAGTTTTTCTCCCTGTTATTTTATACTGTTTTGCATATTTGTATGTCCCTTGTTATTTCCATTTTTATATCCTTTTTATTGTACGCACTGTACCTTTTATATTAAAGCTTTAAACTTTAATAAGTCTGAACCTTGTTGCTCTAAAGAATCCATAGCCTTAGAAGTGTGTGCTCCTGGTGATTGGCACATAGTAGTAATATTTCCGGGACTCATCGCCCGTGTGTTCGATTAGTGGTGGCAGCGTGTATGAGCGGGGTGTGTGGTCTGTGTCGGGGTGTGATTTATGCTCCCATTGCAGCATAGGACAGAGGTTGAATGCTGGACTGAGTGAGAGGAGATAGATTAACCCTTGCAGGCGCAACCCCAGACCGTGTGTGTTGGTCTTATGTGACACAGATCATCTCAGAAAATGAAATCAGTGACCACAAGGGAACCTGCTCTTTCTTTTCATGACCTGTCAGTGGGTACTGATAGGCATATTGATGATCTAGCCGTCAGGTAATTCTATGGTGGCTCAGTGGTTAGCTCAATTACCTTTCAACACTTGGGCCCTTAGTTCAATTCTGGTCAAGGTCGGAGTAATTCTACCTCTCAGTTGTACTTTAGAAATTGCAAATGGACCTGCTCTAGTTTTTCATGACCTATCGGTGGGCACTGATAGACATATTGATGACCTGAGGTAATGCTCAGACAGCACGGTGGCTCAGTGGTTAACTCGATTACCTTTCAATGCTTGGGTCCTTTGTTCAATTCTGACTGAGGTCTGGGTAATTCTACTTCTCAGTTGTACTTTAGAAATTGCAAATGGACCTGCTCTTGTTTTTCCTGATCTTCCCATTGGTGCTGCGAGTCATATCAATGATTTTGCCAAAGGTTATCTTCCGAGCAGCACATTGGCTCAGTGGAAAGTAATGGCGCTTTGCAGCATGGGAGTCCAGGGTTCAAATCCCACATGGATGACATCTGCAAGGAGGGCTGTGCTTGCCTGTCTACTTCATTGAGCAAGTATCCTGCATGGTGTCAGTCCTTATTGGATGAATGTCCTGATATATGTAGCAAGAAATTGACTCGTATATTCAGCTCAGCTGCAACTGAGCTGTCAAAAGACCTTTTTGGACTTAGCAAAATTTTTCAGGCTTTCAACCCTCTCATTTCCCTAAATTCAAATGTTCTTCCAGTCCTCAGAAACACAGGATAGCAGCTGTTTACCTCCTTGACACAGGTAACACCATCATTTAGCACAGCACATCCATCACCCGCCCCTACCTGTATGTCTTTGGAACATGGGTGAAAGCACAGAGAGAGCATACAAACTCATAGAATCATAGAATCATAGAATGGTAGAGTTGGAAGGGACCTCCTGGGCCTTCTGGTCCAACCCCCTGCTCAAAGCAGGATTCTCTAAATCATCCCAGACAGATGTCTATCCAGCCTCTGTTTGAAGACTTCCATTGAAGGAGAACTCACCACCTCTTGTGGCAGCCTGTTCCACTCATTGATCACCCTGTCAAAAAGTTTTTTCTAATATCTAATCTGTGTCTCCTCCCATTCAGTTTCATCCCATTGCTTCTAGTCTTTCCTTGTGCAAATGAGAATAAAGATGATCCTTCTACAATGTGACAGCCCTTGAGATATTTGTAGACAGCTATTAAGTCTCCTCTCAGTCTTCTTTTTTGCAAGCTAAACATTCCCAAATCCTGCAACCGTTCCTCATAGGACATGGTTTGCAGACCAGTCACCATTCTGGTGGCTCTTCTCTGAACTTGCTCCAGTTTGTTGATGTCTTTTTTAAAATGTGGTGCCCAAAACTGGACACAGTATTCCAGATGAGGTCTGACCAAAGAGGAGTAGAGGGGAATAATGACCTCACGTGATCTAGACTGTATGCTTCTGTTGATACATCCTAGAATTGCATTTGCCTTTTTTGCTGCTGCATCACACTGTTGACTCATGTTAAGTCTGTGATCAATTAGTATACCCAAGTCTTTTTCACATGTGCTGTTACTTAGCCCTATTCCTCCCATTTTGTATATGCTTTTTTCATTTTTATTGCCCAGATGTAGTACTTTGCATTTTTCCCTGTTAAAATCCATTATGTTAGTTGCTGCCCACTGCTCCAGTTTATGTATATCTTTTTGAATCCTCTCTCTCTCTCTTCTCTAGTATTAGCTACCCCTCCTAGCTTTGTGTCATCAGCAAATTTGATCAGTTTACCCTCAATTCCTTCATCTAAATCATTGATAAATATGTTGAACAATACAGGGCCCAAAACAGAGCCTTGTGGTACCCCACTTGAGACATTCTTCCAACTGGATGTGCAGCCATTTACAACCACTCTTTGGGTCCGATCACTAAGCCAGTTATGAATCCACCTAACAGTTGCCTTGTCCATTCCATACTTAGTCATTTTTTCAATAAGGATTGTGTGAGATACTTTGTCAAATGCTTTGCTGAAGTCAAGATATACTATATCTACAGCATTTCCCTGATCCACCCAGTCAGTGATTCTGTCATAGAAGGAAATTAAGTTAGTCTGACATGACTTATTAGTTACAAACCCATGCTGACTCTGTTTAATCACTTCATTCTTATCCAGGTACTTGCATACATGTTCTTTAATAATTTGTTCAAAGATCTTTCCTGGTATAGAAGTCAGACTCACCGGCCTGTAGTTCCCTGGGTCCACCTTCTTCCCCTTTTTGAAGATAGGAACAACATTTGCTCTTCTCCAGTCTTCTGGGACTTCTCCTGTTCTCCAAGAATTATCAAAGATTATGGACAGTGGTTCAAGAATTTCTTCTGCTATCTCCTTCAGTACTCTGGGGTGTAATTCATCTGGACCTGGAGACTTGAATTCATTTATGTTAGCTAAGTGTTTCCTCACTGTCTTTCTGTTTATAGATATCCTGGATTCTTCTATTCCTTTAATAGGACAGTGAAGATCAGTTGATGTTACATTTCCTTTCTGAGAGAAAACAGATGCAAAATAGGAATTTAAAAGTTCAGCCTTCTCAACATCCTGACTTACCATTTCATCATTTTCATCCTGTAAAAATCCTATAGCATCTTTGACTTTTCTTTTACTTTTGACGTATCCCCAAAATCCTTTTTTGTTGCTTTTGACGTCACTTGCAAGCCTTAATTCATTGTCAGCTTTAGATAATCTGATTTGTGCCCTGCAGGTTCTGCAGACGGCATTATATTCTTCTTTAGATATGCCTCCCTCTTTCCATTTGATAAACATTTCTTTCTTCCTTTTTAGCATGTGTTTAAGTTCTATGTTCATCCATCCTGGTTTCCTTAAATGCTTCCCATTCTTCCCTCTTTTCGGAATTGTTAACGATTGTGCTTTGAGAATCTCATTTTTCAAGATTTTCCATCCTTCCTGGACATTTTTGTCCTTAAGGATATCCAGCCATTGGATCCCTCCAATTCTCTTTCTGAGTTCCTTAAAATCTGCCTTTCTGAAATCTAACCTTGACGTCTGAGTCTTCACAGGTCTTCCTCCTCTTGTTATCCAAAATTCTAAAATAGCATGGTCACTACCTCCTAGAGTCCCAGCCACTCTTACCTCCTCCACCATTTCCTCCCTGTTTATGAGGATTAGATCCAAGGTAGCAGATCCCCTTGTTTTCTCCATTACCTTTTGGAAGATAAAGTTGTCAGCAAGAGAGGATAAGAATTTCCTGGACCTGTTAGTTTTGCCTGAGAGAGATTCCCAACAAATGTCTGGATAGTTGAAATCTCCCATGACCACTATGTCATATTTTTTGGAGAACTTGGCCATTTGATGCATAAAGAGTTCATCCATATCTTCAGCTTGCACAGGCGGCCTGTAGTAAATGCCTACAATGGTGTCCTTTCCATTGTTCTGTCCTTGTATTCTTACCCAAACAGTTTCCACAGAACTCCCAGTCTCTGAAGCGTCAATCTCTGTGCAGATATACGCTTTTCTAACATACAATGCAACACCTCCTCCTCGTTTATCAAGTCTGTTTCTTGCAAATAAGTTGTATCCTTCTAGCCTTGTATTCCAATCATGTGTATCGTCCCACCAAGTCTCAGTGATTCCAATGACATCATATTTCTTCTCCTGCGTTAGTAGCTCCAGTTCTCCTTGTTTGTTGCCCATGCTTTGTGCATTCGTATAGAAACACTTTAGTTTGTGATTGGTTTCTCTTCCTTCAATATTTTTATTATGTAAATTTTTTTGTCTTTGTTCTTCCCCTTCACTTCTAATAGCAGAAATCTCAATAGTATTTGTCAAGTGTATGGCTTTTGCTGGCGTTTTGCTTCCCTTCCCACATTGTTCTAGTTTAAAGCTCTCCTGATGAGTGTAGCAAGGCGACTTCCAAATACATGTTTTCCAGTCTTCGTAAGGTGCACCCCATCTCTAGCAAGTAGTCCATCGTATAGGTAATTCACTCCGTGATCCAGAAATCCAAATCCTTGCTGACGGCACCAACGAAGTAGCTAGTTATTCACCTGCAGAATCTTATTCCACCTCCTTGTTCCATGGCCATCCACTGGGAGGATGGAAGAGTAGACCACCTGCGCTCCCAGTTCTTTCACTTTCTTACCTAAGTTTTCAAAGTCACTGCAGATGGTTTCCAGGTCGTTTCTAGCGGTGTCATTTGTCCCCACATGTATTAGCAGGAATGGGTAGTCATCTTTAGGTCTGAAGAGTCCTGATATCCTGTCAGACACATCTTTAATTTTTGCACCTGGAAGACAGCACATTTCTCTTGAGGTTATATCCGGTCTGCAGATAGCGGCCTCTGTTCCTCTCAACAGGGAATCGCCCATGACAACAACTCTCCGTTTCTTCTTCACAACAGTTTTCTTTCTCCATTCAGGAGGACTCTGAGGGCGTACAAGGTTGTTTGTGGGCAAAGTCTTATCCTGATGTATTTCTTCATCGTTCTCCTGTGTAAGAGCCTGGCACTGGTTTCTGAGCAGAATTGGTGCTGACTGCCTCCTGATCCTCCTGCTTCTCTGGGTCACATGCTTCCATTCCTCTGTTTCTTCAGTTGCACTTCGAATTTCTTCTCTTTCTGTACCATGAAGAGATAATTCTGCTCTGTCTAAGAACTCTTCACCTTCCTTAATGGTCTTCAATGTAGATAACCTCTCTTCCAGATTTTGCAACTTTTCCTCCAACAGGGACACAAGCTTGCATTTCTGGCATGTGAAGTTTGGCTTTTCCACTGGTAAGTCTATGAACATGTAGCAAGAAATGCAGCTCACCACATGGCTCCTAGCCTCTTCCATGTTCTTATTGTTCAAGAGATAATCAAGCGGTGAAATATAAGCCAAAACTAGCGGTTTACTGATGTCCTCCTTTCAGCTGCAACAGCCAAAATCCAGTGTTCCTTGAGCTCGCGGAGACTCTTCACTTATCCCAGAAGGCACTGGGAATATGCAAATTATCTCCTCAGGACTCCTCCCCTGGTTTACTGATGTCCTCCTTTCAGCTGCAACAGCCAAAATCCAGTGTTCCTTGAGCTCGCGGAGACTCTTCACTTATCCCAGAAGGCACTGGGAATATGCAAATTATCTCCTCAGGACTCCTCCCCTGATTTACTGATGTCCTCCTTTCAGCTGCAACAGCCAAAATCCAGTGTTCCTTGAGCTCGCGGAGACTCTCCACTTATCCCAGAAGGCACTGGGAATATGCAAATTATCTCCTCGGGACTCCTCCCCTGGTTTTTTGCACATGTCATCCATGGTGGGATTTGAACCCTGCACTCCCATGCTGCAAAGCACCAGTGCTTTCCACTGAACCATGCTGGTTGGAAGATAACCTAAAGAAGACCTGTGAGGAAGAATTACTCTGACCTCAGTCAGAGTAGGACTAAGGATCCAAGCATTGAAAGGTAAGGCCAGGTGGGCTTCCTTATAATGCATTGCAGCTATCACATCACGTGGTATAACATAGCTAATCAGGAAGGACTATCATAGCCTCTATAAAAGCCGAGGAAAGAAATGAAGCAGCCATTTTGAGGTTAATCTGGATTGTGACACTATATCTCATTTTAGCAATAGAAATAGGTATAAAAGGCTGTAAAACCCTTAAGAAATTCTACAGGGAGTGTGTGGCAGCACAGAAGTGTGAAACGATTACCATCCTTTTACCTATAGCCATATATGATGCGGTCTTTCAGTGTGAAGCCCCAGTAGACCTTATGTACATCTTTTCAGAGCAATTTGTGTACTTGCAGTTCACAGCTGTAGAAAAATTCAGGGAAGCTGTTGAATTTGCATTTCGAAAGATTAGTTTGTCACCTAGGGTTAGAGATAAAGTAGCTCAGCACACATGATGACCAGGAAGATATGGTCTCATACATTGGAAGACAAAAGAAAATTCAATTTTTCAGAGCAAAAAATAAAACTCTGTCTTATTTTCTGATGAAACATGGTTTAGGGCTTATTTTCAAGGGATGTCTTATTATTTTTCTATGAACAACAATCTACATTTATTCTTGAACAAAAAAAATCAAAATATATTCAAATATAATCATGCACATGTATATACACACACAGTGCACATACACACACATGTATATACACACACAGTGCACATACACACACATGTATATACACACACAGTGCACATACACACACATGTATATACACACACAGTGCACATACATACAGTACATATCTTCCTAATTCCTCCAAAGGACTTTTGGAGGCACCATGATCACATGAACATGATGTCATCAAAGTTCCTTAAGCAGTCTTAACCTCAGAATAGAAATTGGGGGCCCTGGACAATTGCCCAGTTTTCCTACCCCCAACGCAAGCCCTGACTGTAACTAGGGCTTATTTTTGGAGTAAGGCTTATATTTCAAGCATGAGCCACAAATCCTGTAAAATCATGCTAGGGCTTATTTTTAGGGTAGGTCTTATTTTCTGAGAAACATGGTCCTAGTTGGGCACTTCTGAGCAGGGAACGGAGCACTAAAAATGGATTAATTTGACCCAAAACAAGGCATGTTGTCTAACACATAGGCTACGATTGCTCATTTAAGGCTAAAAGCACAAAGAAACGATCATACTGTGCTGCTTGTAGTGGAAAAATCACTTTATATTACATTTTATCCAGCAGGAGAACAATGTTCTTTTGATCTGCTTTTAGCTACAAAACAGTCGTCTCAGTAGTTAATTAGCTTTAATTTCTGTATTGTTGCACACGGGCCATCTATGTTGCTATAAATATGAGATTTTAGACATACAATGGAGTTATAATATACTTAGGCTTTAAACAACGTCAATACGATCTAAATTTGGCACATTTTCCCTACTTGCTCCATTTAATTCTGGAACTGACTCATGCCATCATGTCTCTTAACAATGAAATCGGATTCTTTCTTGCAATTTATAACTTTCTGGGGCACTTTCATTAAAGTACAGAGTGGGTAGACCTCTAAAGTAGTAGTATGTAATTAAAGAATAAAAATAGGGTATGGCTGGCTGTCACCTCTATAAATCAGTCTAGTAAATTAAACTACGTGAGATGAAGTATAGTTTAAAATAATTTGCTATGTATTAAAGGGTTTAATTCAGGAGAGACATTGATAGTGTATAAGGCATGTCATCAAAGTCTGATTGGAAGGGACTCCGAAAATGGAACTCATGTTGATCACAAGGACAAAGTGGCAATAGTGTTTGAAAATTTTCATATGTTTGGCTGCTCTGGAGCTCTCTTTCTGTTATTTCTCAGTTTGGCTCCTCTGAATCTTACTCTGTTCTTTCTCGGTGTGGCTCGTCTGGAGCTTTTTCTATTCTTTCTCAGTTTGGCTCCTCTGGAGCTTATTCAGTTTGGCTCCTCTTGAGCTTACGCTGCTCTTTCTCAGTTTGGCTCTTCTGGAGCTTTCTCTACTCTTTATCAATTTGGCTACTTGGGATATTTCTCTGTTCTTTCTCAGTTTGACTCCTCTGGAGCTTTCTGGGTTCCCCCTCCACTTTGGGTCCTCTGGAGCTTCCTCAGTTCTTCCTCAATTTGCCTCCTCTGGAATTTCCTCTGCTCTATTTCTCAGTTTGGTTCCTCAGGAGCTTACTCTGTTCTTCCTCAATTTGCCTCCCCTGGAGTTTTCTCTTTTATTTCTCATTTTGGTTCCTCAGGAGCTTTCTCTGTTCTTTCTCACTTTGGCTCCTCTGGAGCTTACTCAGTTTGGATCCTCTTCAGCTTACGCTGCTCTTTCTCAGTTTGGCTCTTCTGGAGCTTTCTCTGCTCTTTCTCAGTTTGGCTTCTTAGGATATTTCTCTGTTCTTTCTCAGTTTGACTCCTCTGGAGCTTTCTGGGTTCCCCCCCCCCCCACACACACACACACTTTGGGTCCTCTCGAGCTTTCTCAATTCTTCCTCAATTTGCTTCCTCTGGAGTTTTATCTGTTATTTCTCAGTTTGGTTCCTCAGGAGCTTACTCTATTCATTCTTAGGTTGGCTCCTTTGGAGCTTTCTGTGTTCTTTCTCAGTTTGGCTCTTTTGGATTTCTCTAGAAGCAGAATTAATGGCTGATTACTATCAATGGCAAATTATGCAGCCTCTGTTCGGTCATTGACCAGTAACCAACCATAGGGCTTCCAATCCTCCATACACATTAGACAAATACACCTATATTGGAGTCTCGGCCAACAGTCTCATGTATATTTCGGCCTCCCAACTCTCCCCATATAAATGATATAAGGGGAGACATGGATCCGTCATGTCCGATTTCGGTCTGCCAATTTTTGTTCTCCACGAGATAAGCTACCACCAGTGACGTATAGCAGTGGCTCTCTGAAAGAGAACTCAAGATTGCAAGTATTTACAGAGACAGTATTGTGGCAAGGCACAGATCTGGCCAAAGTTACAAAAGAATTTCTGCTGTACTGCGGGATGAATCCTGGTCCATGAGGTTCCGGCTAGCGGACTGGGACGCCCGCCGACTCCCCGTATCTTCACAGCTTCTCAAAGAATTTTGCCAATATCCATAAGATACAGTGAAACTTAAAATTCGGTGTCAGGATATCTTGTTTGGGTAAGGTGTGGTTTTCTCCAAGCAGAGGCCTTTTAGAGAGTTTTTTCAGATGGACTGTGGTGTTCTCATTAAAGAATTGCAGAGGAACGTGTCTCCATAAAGATTATGGCCCTGTCTTAGTTTCTAATGTGGCAACATTTTCTTTTGAGAAGTGACTTTACTCTGAAGCCTTGGTTCTCAGCTTGTAATACATGTACTCTAGAGATAAATAGCATATCTCAAGGGCAGCGTGCCCCAGTCTGAGGGCCTCTAGCTCCAGAATGTCAATTCCCATAATGTTCTGAGGTCTGCAGTCTCTCAGTGCACAATGGAGGATGCCGTTTTATGACAGCTGGAGAGGCACAGGCTGGGAAACGCCACTCCATTGGGTACTCACACTGTGTCTCTAATATTTTATGGTCATAGGTTAGGGAGGACTTTGGTGTCATTTATTTAAGTGGGGTGTACAGGAACTAGACTATTTGGAGTGTTGCTCATTACAGTAGCTTTGTCAGAAATGTGTCTCCCAATGAGCAAAGGACTTCACATCACCTGGACATATTTATAAGTAAACTCTGAAGGCTCTTTTCGAATGACACCAAGTAGATGCATGCGCCGGCACTCTTTGGCCTTTCCCCGTGCATGCGCATTACAGTACTTTGCTCTGCCCTCAGAGCGCGATGCTGAGGACGCTTTGTGGTTGACGTGAAATGCGTCATCCACACAAAGGAAGAAGAGAGTAGGTGCCGGATCAAGACCCGTAATTTCCATCAGACTGGACTGTCCCGTAGGTGATTATAATGAAAGTTATTTTTTGTTTTATGGAGAGCACATTGGGGACATATACACAGCATTCTAGAATACTGTATACGAGGGCTTATAGGTTCTGGCCCCACTTTATATGGGAAAAACCTGGTGACAAGTTCCCTTTAAAATGCCGTATGTATATTTCAACAACCAACTTTCTGATGCCCTAAAGTTCCTGGGGCAGAATGTGAAATTTATAACACAATGCCCCAATTACCATGTGCCATTTAGAATGCAAGTAGTTTGGGGTTTTTTGGCAGAAGGGTCTTTAAGAAGCCCTAAGGGACCAACTGCTAAATCTGCCCTCTTATAGCTGCACCCCTACTGTGGTTATCCTACAAATTCATTATTTGTGTCCTCTCCAGAGGATGGAACTGGTGTGCAGATCAATAAGGCCACGTTCACACGTTCAGTATTTGGTTATTATTTTACATCAGTATT
Source organism: Oophaga sylvatica (assembly GCA_033576555.1). Lineage (NCBI taxonomy): Eukaryota > Metazoa > Chordata > Amphibia > Anura > Dendrobatidae > Oophaga > Oophaga sylvatica. The sequence goes on along the minus strand of JARQOD010000010.1, from coordinate 76,043,853 downwards.
TGTAAGCCAAAACCATAAGTGGGTGATAAATACAGAAGTGGTGACGTGTTTCTATTACTTTGTGGCTTACAAATACTAATGTAAAATACTGAACGTGTGAACGTGGCCTAACTGTGATGAGCTGTCATCACATGTCCGTTTTTTTTCTTATCCTCTGCGTGTAAAAATGGAGGTTTTCATCCAAACACTGCAAGCAGATATTTTAAAATCCATGGAAAATCCATGAAAAATTGATAGGGTATTTTGGAAAGTCACAACTTTCATTATATAGTGAATGCGCTTCATTTTCCATAAATGGAAATATCTTTTTAAATATAAATGTCCTACAATGTGACATTATTATGTCTATTCGTAAAAGAGGAGCGCAAATAACACAAGGATGTTGTAACACTTGTGAATTTATTGCTAAAAGATTCAATATGAGGCTCTCATTATCAGCCAGATAGAGGACAAAGGTGTGAGATTAATGCCTTTATTTCAAGGTGTGTGTGTAGTGTTGGCTGAAAAAGCTTCTCTGACTGCCAGTCTAATCATTAAGCCCATCACTCTTGTTCTATAGAGAAACATTTTTTTATTTCAAAGGCATGGAAACAATCTATTAAAAAGTTCCTTAAGGTACTGCCACACTAAACAAGATCGCTAACGATCACGATAACGACGCATACTAATGAGATCGTTGGTTGTGATCGTTTTAATGTCGCTAGTAGCTGCCAAACTGGACGATTTAATTAACGACGCATCAGCAGTAGCGATCTTTTTAACGACTTTGGCGGTCGTTGGGACGTGCCACACTTGCATATACTGTGAAAGATCACGACCTCGATAGGCGTGACTGAGCGCAACCTTTTGCACTCCCCTCATCACAGATTGGTGGTCACTATTTACCTCATAAATATTTATCACAGCTCTCCCGCTTTGTGATTGGATGACCGCGTCATAAAAGACCACGTATCTGCACTCCTCTCCATTGCTCTCGAGCAGAAGCGGTTCTTTCAAATCTCCAGCATCGTTCCAGTGTGTCCTGCTAGCCTTTGTAGTTACTGCGATCCATTTGTGCCACTATTGCTGTTGCTGTGTTCCGGTCTACGACGTTGTTTTTCTGCGATCCAGTCTCTGACGTTATATCCTCTGCGATCCATTCTCTGGCGTGATCCAGTTTGTGACGCTATTTTCCCTGTTTTCTTTTTTCTCCAGAATCACAACTTGTGTAAGGTAGGTATTATTTTTGTCACATTTCATTTTTATTTTAACTTTAATTTTACAGATCCATGTTTAGATCTCTGCTTTTGTAAACCATTGTCGTTCATCAATTTTTTTTTTTTTGCCATTGTTTGTTTGTTTTGTTCTGGCCACCAAACACACCAACCACCATTTTGTGATCCCTGCTGTGTTCTATGTTGTAGGCTATAAACATTTTATTTTATTTAACCATTCTGGCGTTCTCACATAATAATATTTTTTATTACAGATGGCTGATAAACAAGATTTTTTGCGGGAATTTATCGAGCTCTACCGCTCCATGCCGTGCCTATGGAGAATAAAATCACCAGATTACTGTAACAGGCTTAAAAAGAATGACGCATACCAAAAACTGGTGGAGATGTGCAAGAGCCGTTACCCCGATGAACCTGCGGATGTGTCATCGGTCAAAAAACGCATACAGGCCCTCCGCACAGTGTATAAAAAAGAGCTCAATAAAGTTATAAATTCCACCAAATCTGGAGCGGGGGCCGATGATGTTTATGTCCCCCAACTGTGGTACTTTGATCTGTTCGAGTTCACAAGGGACCAAGAAGTACCCAGAGAAGGGACATCCATGTCGGATCTAGACCCAGTGATCCAGCCGGACTCCCCTGTCATACATGTAAGTACCTTTGTATTACAACACATTTTAATGTACATGCCAAAGTGGGCTTAAATTTAAAATATATAATTGTGAAATGTAGATAAAATGGCAGAATTAATCCCTTCATGTACTGATAATTTATCTAGCTCAACGGTTGAGGCCTATCCATTTACAAGTGTCATTTTCACATTTTTGCTGTATATGGGTGTAGTAAATTGCTTTGTCTTTACAAGGTGTACAATAATAAATTATATTGTGGTACCGTGTTAGCCAGAAAAATCGATGTGAATACTTTTCCGTCCAATTATGACAAGAGCATTCTTAAGGTGATACCTTTATTGGCTAACCAGAAAATTATATGTTCGCTAGCTTTCAGAGCGCACAGGCTCCTTGTTCAGGCAAGATTACATTTGGAATAATTACATTATAAAGGTATCACCTTAAGAATGCTCTTGTCATAATTGGACGGAAAAGTATTCACATCGATTTGTCTTTACAAGTGTCGTTTTCACATTTTTGCTGTGTGAAGATTAATTTCTTTGTCTTTGTGATTTACCATTTGTTTTTTGTTCATGCAGGAAACAGAAGAGTCCGTCTCCACACCTGCAACTGAACAAGACAGCTTGCCGTTGATCGAAGATGAAGAAGAGACACCATCCTCATCTGTGCGGCGCCGGCTTTCACCTTCAGGAAGGAAAAGGAAGACTCCCACCACCTCGGCTACTCCTGAATTGGTGGAAATTGCAAAAAAAGTGCTAACAGCAGAAAAAGAACCTAAAATAACAGGGTTTGCATACTTCGCAAATGAGAGGCTCCCTACTCTGGATCCTGTTCAGCGGCTACATGCAGAGAGACTGATGTTTGAGGTACTGACTCAAGCCTCTTTTGGAAACCTGGATAACAGATATGTTGTCATGCCAAGACCGCAGTACCCGGACTACTCGTGGCCGCACAATCCTGTGCCAAACCCAAACGTTGGTGCTCCCCCTTATTGTAATACACCGCAGAGGCAGCATCCTGTGCCAAACCCAAACGTTGGTGCTCCCCCTTATTTTTATACACCGCAGAGGCAGCGTGGTAATGGCAACGATCCCTCTTACCAGCAGTTGTAGTTTTTAAAATGTTTTTCAAAATTTTTTTTGTTGTCTATATTTTTTTTACATTGTTACCTTTCTTAATAAAAATCTTATTTATCTAATGAATTGTGGTCTTTTATTCTTATGTGATGTCAACTATTAAAATGTTGTATTTTTATTACATCTACTTGTCACACACGGGGTCATGGTACTACTACCAGCTATCATAGGTGTTCCATCATAGGGAAAAAATGAAATTAAAAAAATTTCAAAAATTAACATTTCTTATAAAGGCCCCTGGTCACACTAGCGCTAAAACCTTATACTAAAAAATAATACACCACACCTGCGTTGATTAACGTAAAATATTAAATATATATTTTTGTCATATATATTTTTTGTAAAAATAAATAAAATTTAAATAAAAACAAAAAATTTACATAATAAAATAAAAAATTATGAACAAAATATTTACATTATAACAAATTATTTACAACAAAAAAAAAAATTACTGAGGGCCCCGGACTCCAGAAAATTGTCTCTCCAGCATCATCCCGTGGTGATGCAGAGCTCCCATGGCAGTTTGCAGCGCTATGACTGCTGAATTCATGCCTGCCACAGCTGAATCCATGCCTGCCACCGCTGAATTCATGGCTGTGGCAGCTGAATTCATTGCAGACACAGCGCTGCTCATGGCCGCCACTGCGGTGTGCATTGTCGCCATCAGCCGGCGGTGGGACAGGAACAGGTCCTGGGCAGTGGGGATTTCTGTGGAGGTAAAGGTAACAGTTAACCAGGGAATTCTGTAGCAACATCTACATGTACATGTTATGTTTGTTAACACTTACGGTTTTCCTCAGACGACCCGCTTACTGCCCACCCTGATCCTGTTGCTCCGCCGGCTAGGGAAAAAAAGAAAAAAAAAATTATATCACAACAGTCATTACACATAAGACCTTACTAAGTTCTCAAACTTGTCTGAAGCTTATATAATGTGCGTTAATTACCTGATGGGGAGCCTGCATCCGTGTCACAGGATGATGCAGGAGAGAAGACAACGTCTGGGGAAGGGCTGTAACAAACGGAGTCACGAGGGGGGTTGCTCCAGGTGAAGGGGTTGAGAGGTAAGGTGAGGATGGTGGTGGAGGCGTAGCCGGGGAAGGTGAGGATGGTGGTGGAGGGGTAGCTGGGGACGGTGGAGCAGGTGGTGCTGGTGATGGTGAAGGTGGTGCTGTAAATGAAATATACAATTCAGAATCCCTATTATCACTGCCGGTACTCCCAAGAAAGAAAGAACAGAGAGAGAAAGATGGGAAAGAAAAAAACTACTGAATAATGGCCCCATATACTGCTGCATACTGTATAATAGCTCCACATAATGCTCCATACTGAATAATGGCCCCATATACTGCTGCATACTGAATAATGGCCCCATATACTGCTGCGTTCATGTGCGTTTGTCGTGCGCTGCGCATTTTCCCGGTGTGCGCCCAGACGCTACATGTTGCCTTTTTTTTTTTCACGGTCAAAATAGACAGAGATGATTGAGACAGAGATGATTGAGACAGAGATGATAGAGCCAGAGATGATGGAGACAGAGATGATGGAGACAGAGATGATGGAGACAGAGATGATAGAAATGTGACACATAGACAACGCATGCGCCAAAAAACCGCAAACGGCTACAAAAAACAAATGAAATCGAAGACCAACGCTTTTTTTTTTTTTTTTTAAATGTGTATGCTGATGCGACAAAATATCGCAGCTATTACAAGCGTTTGCATGCATTTTTTTAATGCGCTTCTTGTGCGATCGAAATGCAGCGCAAAAAAAACGCAAGTGTGAAAGTAGCCTAACCCATAAAACATAACCTCTCCAGATACCCTCATCAATACTCACTCAGAGGCCTGCGTAGCTGGGCCCGGATGCTGGCGACCCTATCGCGTGAGCGGTATCGCAGGTCCGCCAGCTTCTTGCGGATTTGTCTCAGGGTCCGCCGCACATTGAAGCGCCTCTCCAGGCCCCGCCGGATTCTCTGCAGGCATACCCTTTTGTGACGCCTTGGATGCGCCACAGGTACCCTGCAGAAATAATCCCACTGGTCCGTTCTCTTTATTAGATAACGGACCTCTCCATCCTCCCATTTTACTGAGCGTTGTCTCGCTGCCATGATAATACCGCATTGGGCGACGCCAGCGTCATGACGTCACAGCGTGCGCACTTTACGGCGCACGTTACGTGCGGCTAAATTCACGTCGCAAAACGGTATTGCTAACGAAAAATGACCGCAGCAGCCATGTAAACCAGCAAGCAGATATGAGATGATATTGCGATCGCAAGACAACGGGTTTAAACTAGGCGATCACAATGTCGTCGCATTTCTGTATGCTGGGGCTATAATCACCATGCAAATCACAATGGCTTTGCAGAGCTGTTTGAGAATGCTCAGATTGCGATCACAATCTCGTCGCATATCTGTCTGCTGGGGCTATAATCACCATGCAAATCACAATGGCTTTGCAGTGACAATGTCGTCGCATTTCTGTATGCTGGGGCTATAATCACCATGCAAATCACAATGGCTTTGCAGAGCTGTTTGAGAATGCTCAGATTGCGATCACAATCTCGTCGCATATCTGTATGCTGGGGCTATAATCACCATGCAATCACAATGGCTTTGCAGATCTGTATGAAATGTCTGTATAGCTGTTTGAGAATGCTCAGATTGGTAAAATAATTGAAAAAAAAACACAAGTGCATTTTTAAAATAAAATTTATTTATTATATAAACATTGTTAATAAAAGGCAAAATTCAAACATTATCAAAATCAAACTAGACCTGATGCTGCCAACTCACTGCACCAGGCCCATTAAAGTACTGGCAGTACTTGTCTCGGCCGGCCTTCGCATTGTCCTTGCTCCTGCCTTGATTGACAGGTTGAAGACCTGCAATAGCGGGATCATTCTCACGCCATTCTCCAAGCACCACGTCACCATTGCTGTCCGAGTCCATGAATCCTGGCGGACTGTAAGTACCAGCATCGCGTTTTCGTAGAAAATTGTGCAGCACACAACAGGCCAACACCACAAAGTCTATGGATTCCAGCTTCATGTTGATTGGAGTGTGGAAAACCCTGAAGCGGTTGGCCATTATGCCGAAGGCATTCTCCACAACGCGCCGTGCCCTAGACAGTCTGTAGTTAAAAATCCGCCTTTCCCCTGTCAAAGTCTTTTGTGGGTACGGTTTAACAAGATGCTCATGAAGGGGGAAGGCTTCATCACCCACAAACACAAAGTTTAGGTTGGCGGTGGTGTCCATGTTGGTTGGCAAGTTAAGTTTATTATTAAACAACCGTTCACCAAAACTTGTGTGCTCCAAAACGCCACCGTCAGAAACCCTTCCATTAATGCCAACATTAACGTCAATAAATTCATAATTGGCATTAACAAGGGCCATGAGGATCACGCTGAAGTAGCCCTTGTAGTTATGAAAAAAGGATCCGCTTTTGGCTGGTTGCGTGATCCGCACATGTTTGCCATCCAAGGCACCACCACAGTTTGGGAACTGCCAAATCCTTTCAAAATCAGAGGCAATAATTTGCCATTCCGCCACTGATTTGGGAAAAGGCATGTAGCTCCGTAAACTGCGGATGATGGCGTTGCATGTCTCCGGAATTAGTTCTCCAAGCAGCGACCGAGAAATTGCAGCAGAATATTGCAAATCCTTCATTGAACGTCCGGTTGCCAGAAATCACAGCGTTACTGCCAAACGTTCCTCTGCTGAAACAGCTGCACGCATCCGGGTATCCTGCCGTTCAATGAGTGGCCTCACAGCTTCCAGTAGGAGCTTGAATGAATCCTCCGACATCCGTAGATAATTCCGGAAATCCTGCGGATTCTTCTCCTGCAACTCCCTCACTAGATGCATGTGGGTGAATCTGGACCTCTGCTCCAGCCATTCTCTGGTCCACATGCGACGCTTTCGCTTGGAGCGCCTCTCTTCCACCCGCGCCTCTTCCTGTCGATCTGCCTCCATAGATAGCGCAACTGCCACAATCATACGCTCCGCGGTGGAGAGGTTCATTATGTGCAACCTGTACGGTAAAAAATAGAAAAGTTAATGACTAATTAATTACTATTACTAAAGTGTTTAAACAGAATAAAATAAAGAATAAAATAAAAATTAAATTACTAAAAAAAAAAATAAACTTTTCAGTTTATACAGTTTACAAATGTCTAAAATGGTGAGGGGTGTAAAATAAATAAAGCAAAAAAAAAAGAGAAAATAATAAAGTCAGGGGTGTAAAATCAATAAAGCAGAGGACGAAAAAAAAAAAAATAAGGTCAAAAAACATTATCAAAACAACATCACAACATCACAAACAATATGTACCTTGAATCCAAATCCAAATATCCCGAAGATCCAAATCCAAATGGGGATGGATGGTGCTCTAACGACTCAGACAGGATCGCAAAACCCACCACTGCGCCACAAATATGATCGCAAAACACCGACACGCGATACTATCCTCACAAAAACGCACAAAGCACAGTTGGAATCATCCACAACGTGCTCTGGAAACAATGGATGGGGGCGCAGTTATTATAGCTGAGGTGATGTTGTGGTCACCAATCGGAGCTGAAGGGCGTTTTGAAAGAAAACAAAGTCCCGCCTCCGCCGCTGACTAATGCATCGTTAATGAGGTCGCACATTGTTCACAAAAAGGTGCCACATTCAGCGATATATACTTAACAGCGGGACGCCGACGATGAAAATAGGGTCCGGAACGATGTCAGCGACGAGCGAGATCACAGCAGGATCTCAGCAGGGGCCACGTCGTCGCTAGATGCCGCACACAACAACATCGCTAACGAGATCGCTAAATAGTGACGTTTTTTAGCGATCCCGTTAGCGATATTGTTTAGTGTGGCATACCCTTTAGAAAAGACCCATTGGGTTATCCTTCAGCTACAGATCCGAAGTACGGACAAACGGATGAGATCTTAGTAGTAGGAACAGCACAAAGATCACAGCAATAACCTCTTTAAGTCTTGGGGTTATGTTTCTGTCTATACCAATCACTTCTTTGCAGTTGATGGTCGTGATGTTTTTGTTATCAGAAAAGTCAGAATGGACCTACCACCTTCTACAAAACTTCATGAACTAAAAGGAGATCAGAATGTCAAAACTTTCTCAAATATGTGTAATTAGGAAAAGTAAAAAGTCAAAGTTAGGCCGGCGTCACACTGGCGAGTGTGATGCGAGTTAGTTGCACGACTTTCTCGCATCAACACCCGGCACGGCCGTCCGCTCTCGGACCAGAGTGTCCGGCTGCATAGAAATACATGCAGCCGCACACTCAGGTCCGAGAGCGGGCGGCCGTGCCGGGTGTTGATGCGAGAAAGTCATGCGACTTACTCGCATCACACTCGCAAGTGTGACGCCGGCCTTAGTGATGAAAGCTAAAGAGAGAAGATGAATTGTGGCTCTCCACTGTCTTACTATTTTGACTGCTGTATGAGACTTCCTGCTTTTGAGCTCGGAGATAGCACTGTATGTAGTGGGACACTGGGAGTATTCAGCATAGAAACACAGTGAAGATGAGTGCTGCTAAATTATCACAGTCTTTTATTGTATGCCTAATATTATTGTAAAGAGGTAATGTAAGATGGATTCCTGTGTATTATGGAGAATCAGTATGAGGTTAAAAGCAACAACTATAATAAACTCTGTCACTGCCCTCTCCTGTGCATGTCAGTCTTAGGCTCAGATTTAAGGGGTTGTCCACTATTAGGACAAACGCTTCTCAATTTTAATTTTTGCCTCTGTGAAAATAAAAAAAGCTTATACTCACCTCCCGTGCCGGCACCGTTCCAGCAGTGTCAGAACTCAAGCTCCTGTGTCTCACGTGCGGTTGTTATAACACGTGAGCGCTGCACCCAGTTAGTGCAGGCGTCATATATGTATACATAAGAGGAAGTGAGAGCTGAGGCTGGGCGCTCACATCCTCTTGATTACTTATACGTCCATAGGCGGGGACAGTGATGCCAGCGGTGATTGGGCACAGGCTCACATGTCATAACATCCGCTGGTGAGTCCTGGGAACATAAGTGCCAACACCGCTGAGTGAGTATAAGCTTTTTAATTTCACCGGCGGCAAACAGATTGAGAAGCGGTTGTCCTACTAGTGGAGAACCCCTTTAACCCTTACAGACACCTATTTTTGCAGATTAATCATTACCATGCTTGTGTTTTTCTCATGTATATTAAGCTTTTAGATTCAGCTATGTTCTCCTTTTGCTGTCGTGTAACCCTTTAGAAGCAGCTGCGTCCTCCTTTATCTGGGCTGTATAATATTCTTGTATGTCTTATTAGATGGCTGATAAATAACAATATTCTGTATAGACTAATTTTTTGGCTCATGTCAGGTAGTGAGGAAATTTCTTGCTTGATTGATTTGCGTTTCACTGATTCACTACCCATTGGAATACAATGGTGAAATAATTCACCATGTTTGTGATTTGTTTTTGATAAATTTATGAGAAAAATAGGTAAATCGATTTTCCCATTGTATTCCATGGACCAACTACTAAACAAAATTGGTGAAACAGGCTAAATCCTTCCAAATCCATCACTATCGGTCACTTTTTGGCCGCGGTTACCTTGTCTAAAGCGGCAATAAATACTGCTCTCAGTTTTAGCTACCAGTTTTATTCAAAGGAACTCTCCTTTCAGCTAAACATTATAAAAAAAAAATTGAATGTCAAAAACCAAGCAATCAACGTAGGATAAACTGAAGTGAAAAAAAAAAATCATAATATGAGGTTCAAGCATCATTTGACAGAAATAATGAGATTCTCACAGACCTTGACGTTGTTCACAAAGAACAGGAATTGGTACACTGTACGCTTGTATCAGCAAGCAGCATCTGCCTTTAATTAACCAACAAAGGATATAAAAAGAAAAATCCATAGGAAAAAAAGCCATAAGGGAGGGCTATTAATGTACCGAGCAGAAAAATAATAGGAGACCATATCATAATCTTAAAGAGAACTGTCAAGCTCGTCTGACGTCTGAATTTGTAGAATTTTGGACTCTCTCTTTTCGGAATTCCGTCGTGCTCTTCCTCTGCTATTAAGGCTGTAAATGTTTCAATAAATTGACAGCTGGATGTTACCATTAATCTACTCAATGGGGCATGTCCCTACGCAGTGTGAGACCGGCCAATTTCTGCTGACTGGGCCTGATATTGTAGAGTAGAGGAACTGTAACATCCAGATGTCGATGTATTCCTAGAGGAGTGACACGATGCAGAGCTCCAAGAAAAGATTGGTGATTTTCCATTCTTATGAAACAAATTGCTGACAACAATAGAACAAAAAGAAGCTACAAAAAAATATATAAATAGACTAAATACTTTTGTTTGGTGCAACGAGCTCCATATTACGTAATCACTCTAAAAAAAAAACATTGAGAATTCTATTACGTACATTTTACTGTAGGATTTTGTAGGGTGTCTGTGGGAAATTTTGCCCCTTCATCCAGAAGAGCATTTGTGAGGTCAGACTCTGATGTTGGAGGAGAAGGCTGGGCTCACAATCTCCAATCTAGTTCATACTAAAGGTGTTGGATGGGGTTGAGGTCATGTTTTTTTCTGCAACAAACACCCCCAATCATGTTTTATGGACCCTGCTTTTATGCACTGGGGCACGGTCGTGGGAAATAGAATTGGACCTTCCCCAAACTGTTCCCAGAAAGTTAAGATACAATTGTACAAAATGTCTTCTGCAGAAGTAATAAGATTTTCCTTTCATTGGAACTAAGGAGCTAAGGCCGACCCTTAAAAAAACAAACCCATAGCGTTACCCCTCCACTAAAACGTTACAGTGGGCAAAATGCAGTCAGACGGGTAACGTTCTCTTGGCTTTGTCAGACGGGTAACGTTCTCTTGGCTTTGTCAGACGGGTAACGTTCTCTTGGCTTTGTCAGACGGGTAACGTTCTCTTGGCTTTGTCAGACGGGTAACGTTCTCTTGGCTTTGTCAGACGGGTAACGTTCTCTTGGCTTTGTCAGACGGGTAACGTTATCTTGGCTTTGTCAGACGGGTAACGTTCTCTTGGCTTTCACCAAACCCAGGTTCCGGATCAGACGGCAGATAGAGAAGTGTGATCCGTCACTGTACAGAACTCGTTTCCACCACTCCATCCGACGCTCGGCATTGTGCTTTGTGATGTAAGGCTGCATGTAGTGTTTGTGCTAATACCAGAGGAGGTCTAGACTCTGAAGATATGGAGTCAGCAGAGTGTTTGTGACTTTTCTGCCCTTTGCTCCTCAGCACTCGGTGACCCCGCTCTGTAATGTTATGGGGTCTTTACTTTATGGCTGAGCTCCATTGGTTCCTTTTGCTTCTCAATAATATCACTGCAGGTGATGAGGGAAGATTTAGGAGGAAAGGAATGTCATGAACGGACTTGTTACCCCGGTGGCTCCTGTTACTGGACCGCGCTGGTATCAGGGAGCTCCACACCACCAGCCATTCTGTCCCATGGTAGTAAAGGCAGTCGGGACGACGGGGGGCTGGATGTTAAACACCTGGGGTGAGGCGCCAGAAATTATACATCGGGGGCAATGGGACTAAATTAAAGATACTTAAACAATTAAGAGATGCGTCCCAATACTTTTGTGCTTATAGTTTATGTGCCTTTTCCAACTGTACTATGTAATTTATTTAGAGGGTTTTGCACTGTTGATTATTTAAAAAAACGTAACAAGCTTTTTCACCTTTAAAATTCTTTATAAAAAAAAAGTAATGCAGCCGACCTTAAAAAATACTGTAAAAAGCATAGTCCCCTAATTGATTCTGCTTCCATCACTCCTCTTCTAATGCTGCCCCGATCCCCACTGGTCTCCAAAATTCCTTTCCCAGCCATGTACTTACCACTGGGTCGGCCAATCTTTCACTGCTGTGGCCAGTTTTTGTAAAAAAAAATTTGTTTTTTAGAAATGCAATGGTCCGTAGACACGTATATAGCGGATCATTAAGGTTTGTGCAACGGGTAGAAATGATGAGTTTTCCTGCATTGCATACCATCTCTTTTATTGTTGTGCTGCCTTTTAGGCAATAATTGTGTTCTATTCCCATTGTCACAGTCTGCTGCTCGGCCCCGATGAAGGATTCTCAGTTATATCATATTTATCGTATTGTTGCGGTGGGGACAGGTTAATTCTTCATCCATACTCATCATTCTGGTGCAATATCTTTACCCATGAAGAACAATAAACTAAATTACATTAGACCTTAATCTGTATCTGTTATATCGGGCTCTTCTTACATACGGGACGTGTTCGGCTCCTCGTAGTAATCAGTGGTGCGCACTATTGTGTCACCTCAGGTGTAATTTTGCTGAACTTTAGAATTCAATGTCTTATTGTTCTAAAATCTTCATATGTTGAATTCCTAATGCATGACGTGAATGTACATGATTTATGGTCCACGTGCCCGATACGCTGACTACATATCTTCTTCCAGGAGGTATATTGAGATACAGATCATTGATGATGAGGAATATGAAAAAAACAAGAACTTCTTCATTGAACTTGGAGAACCGGAAATGCAGAGAGGAGGTAAAATAAGAAGGGTAATTCATAAATGAGTGGGAATTAAACAGTGATTTAGGCAGAGGAAGAAAAACTATTAGTGAGAGACAAAGCCGGTTTCAAACATCTGTGAAATATGGAGCGTGTTTGGATTGGCCTGATCACCAGGTCTCCCAACCCAAGTTGACTGCTTCATAGGCATTTATGATGCAGCTGGGTCAGGTCAAAAGATCCATTGGTCAGATCAGGTCTTTTGATCTGATCAGTGGGTATTTCATGGATGTGTAAAACTGGACTTATGCAACCCCTGACCCCTGCTCCATTCAAACGGGGACAGAAGTCCTTCGTTTAGGCAATAAGTGGTTGGACACCCATTTGTCTAGAAGTTAGAGGATAGGTGATATCTTCATCATAGAGTGCAGTAAGATGACCATATATATCGGACCGAGATCAGAACGCAGTGTACGGACTGGCCAGCGGCACTCCTGACCCAAGCATGACAGCCCTTCATGTATTTCTATGCAGCTGTCAGGCTTGGGTCGTTGGAGCCGCCGGCCAGTCCGTGCACTACGGTCTGTTCGCTCCATTGAAAATACCCCCATAAGTTTATGGATGCAAAGCGATGACTTGCCCAACATGTATTCTTGTGCAGTAACTCTGTTTGTCAGTGCCAATAAAATGTATTGTGGTTTAACCTGTGATGTTTTCCACGTAGGTGAGACAGGTGGAAAATGGGTGGTGTGTACCAAAAGCGGTGAGGAGATTGCAGGAAGTCCCAGTCTGGGAGAACATCGCAAGATGGAAATCATAATAGAAGAATCATACGAGTTCAAGGTGCGATGGAGAAGAAACGAAAAGAGTGAATGGACGGTGACATTAGATAATTGCTGATAGCAAAAGTCAGCAACCTAATATCAGACACGGCCCGCATGGCTCCATATTTCTTCTAGATTTGTCAATTGGGCTGAGAGTTGAGCCTTGACCCACCACAGAACATGCGCATCTCACTTTAAAGAGGACCTGTCACTTGCTATTGATATGTAACTGTTTTATGTGGCTTAAATGCCGCTTTTTTGCTGAATCTGGAGTTATTTTTCTTTTGTTCCTGAGCCTTTCCTGTCCAGAGATATGGCCTCCTCTTCCCTGTATATAAATCCAGTCTTGTTTTCCAAGAGGGTGTAATCTTCCTAAAGAATACACAGAGTTGAAAACCACACCCCCTTGGCTAGCAAGACTAGATTTATATACAGGAAAGAGTAAGCCATATCTCAGGAACGTAGAGGAGAAGGAACAAAAGAACAACATCGCCAGATTGAGGAAAACAGCGGCATTTACACCGGGTAGAGATCCTCTTTAAATTTCATTATAATCACTATACTTGCACACATAGATCATCAATAAGGTCAATAATAAATTATTTGTGAATCAGCCTTTAACATATAAAGCCTATTGGCAAGTACTAATCTCCAAAGTCTAAGGGGGTTGTCTTCAGCTGTATTTTTGTGGGCCATTATTGTGTCATATCCTGAACACTCTAGAAGACTTTATGGTACTTTGACAGACCAGTCTAACACCTGTCACTAGGTTAAGAGTGGCCAGTTTTTGCTCTTAATTTATTCCCAATACTTCTCTCATTATTAAGCTTTTTGTTTTTAAAAAATCTGCCATACGGTTGAAGCGATATGGGTCTTTTTACTTAGTGAGATGGTGAAACAACCACTCACAACTGACCAATTCATGGAATGGGTGATTGCTTAGTATTGAAATTGCATACAATTAAGTCTTGTATAGGACGCTGCTCACACAACCAAGCCCATCTATGTTGTCCTTGTTGTGAAGTATGGCACCAGAGAGATCAAGCAGAATCCCATTGCTGCCACCATATGTGAAGAATCCGCACCACACCACCCCGCCTGATGTCACTATTACGTCCGAGAGATCACGTGGTACAGTCTCCTCACTTGCACCAGTGTGATGTTCTGCACCCCCTGGGGACACATAAGTTCGGCTTGGCACAGTACACCCCCTGTCCACACAGGTCCAGGGAGGCACGTGAAGTGAGAGGATGCAGCCCACACAGTTGCTGACGTGGCACTACAATCGCTCACAACCTTGACAGTCTGAGAGGCCCCTTTCACTTGCACCAGTGAAACAGCGCCTGGTCAGCCTAGTGACACCAGTTCCTCGTTAGATATAAGCTTGAACCATTAACGAGATTATATTGGGCCAGAAACCAGCCTCGGTAGCATGGAAAGTTAAACTGAGAACACGGACGTGTGTTTTCATGAATCGAGATAAAAGAGCAGCCCAAGGTTAAATTATATATTTAATCGCCTTAAGAGCACACTAGACAATACACTATATGCACAATGGTTATATATTTATGCAATGGTCAGATATGCAAATACAAATAATAGTAGTACAAAGTATGCAGAATATAAGATTCAGTTACTAGTCAGATAAAATGCCTGCCTTGTGGGGGAGGGGCTGCCACATGGGAGGCTGGTGGTCCTCTGTGTTACTTGACTTCTCACCACACGATATGTCGTCCTGACATCCCCAAAAAAAAAACAGTAGGCCAAGCTTTACAGAAACAACCCATTTGGATCACTCCCTCCTGCCACCTGAGCTGGACCTAAATCCCCTTCCGCTTGCATCTAGCAGCTAAAAATGCCAAAACCTAAGATGGGTCATAACTCCTTAATGAACTGTCCTAGGGAGGTGGTTTTGATGCCATCGGATCTGGCCAGGCCCCTGCTATGCATTGAGACCAAACATGGCTTTGCTACCTGGTTCCTACTAGCCCTTCTACGTAACATAACACCCTGGGGTGCTAGAACGTATTGAGACCCTGGAAGGCGTTCGCCATGTTCTGGGGATCTCAGAAATATACATGATGTACGGCTAGGACATATAGTGTTTCCATAACTCCTTATGGAATTATGTTTCTAGAAGGTTTCTTTGGCAGCTTCAATTCAGCATGACTCTGTATTGCAAGCAAGCCTTTGTCATGAGCTTTGCTCACTCAAGGTGTGAGATCTGTCATGCACAGCCTTTTGAGGCTTGGCCACCTACTGAGCTAGGTGTCAGCTTTCTCCTTAAGGCTTTGAGAATGCTGGTCTACTTGCTGAGCCAGCTTTCCTGTTTCTCCTGCACAAAGGAAGGGTGTTTTATAATCCCACACCAAATAGGATGCAAATGATTTACATAAATTATATCTCTTATATTCTTCACACTTGTAAACTAGGGTGTCTGTCCTGGTGGGGGCAATTCATACAGTGCTAGGCAGCCCACCTAATCTAATAGTAGGTGCATCACTAATAGGCTGTAAGACAGACACTGTGCACTACTTCTGCATGACTGGCGCCCTATACAAGCCTTAAGGTACTGCCACACTACACAATCCCGCTAGCGATCTCGTTAGCGTCGCATACTAATGAGATCGCTAGCGGGATTGTTTTTATATCGCTAGTAGCTACCTAACTTAGCGATGTCGTTAAGGACGCTATCGCGGTTAGCGATCTCCTTAACGACTTTAGCGGTACAAAAGTACCGCTAAATCGCTAAGAAAAGGTGCACACTTAGCGATTTATACTTACCCAGCGGGAGCGCCGACGATAAGATAGGGTCCGGAACGATTCCAGCGACGAGCGAGATCACAGCAGGAAGCTCGTCGCTGGCAGATGCCGCACAGAACAACATCGCTAACGGGATCGCTAAATAGTGACGTTTTAGCGATCCTTAGCGATGTTGTTCAGTGTGGCATACCCTTTAGTTGTGTGCAGTTTCAATACTAAGCAATCACCCACTCTATGAATTGGTAGGCTGTGAGTGGTTGTTTCATCAGACGTTTGTACCTCCACCTTTATCAAGGAGGGCTTGCTGCATCTTTTTAGTGCAGGAGTTTTTGTGATCTAGGCAGGCAAATTCTTTGTGGCTTTGCTAGTAGTCTCTTTACAAGGGGGCATGGCTTACTATCTAAAGATACACCCCTGAGGATCCTGTGAGCCACTTCCCTTTGTAAAGACTATAAAAATTAGCACCAAATGAAAATGCCCAAATATCTGTGACCGTATGGCCGATTTGAAAAATGCAAAAAATGAAATACTCAGGGGAACAATAATAAAAGTAAAAACTGGCCACTTTTGACCTAGTGACAGGTCCTGTTTAAGCCATATAGGTTTATTCAGCATCTCCTCTAGACAGATCAGTGCAAATCTTTTCTTGAAAATACCGTAAGGTATCAGTCAATATATGTCCAATGATTAGGAAACGTTCCCATGATAAAAATGCTGTAACATTTGTAAATGTGCACATCTAGTCTTTTATCACTCTATTTCTTCAACCCTCCCTCACTCTTCGAGCATGACCCAAGTCTCCCGTTCAGTATTCGTCTTATATTTTTCAGTGCCGTCAACCTAATCTTATGTTATCCCTTCTCCCCATGTTCTTCAATCTGCCTCAATTTTCTCAGCATGTTCTCTTCTTACCATTTCCTTTCCTGCCGTGTCAACATCTTCATACTTACAGCCTGTGGTTCGTCAACCCCGTCCTCTTTTCGTTTTATATATAGAGCACTGTGGACAAGCTGATCAAAAAAGCGAACTTGGCTTTGGTGGTCGGGAGCAGCAGTTGGAGGGAGCAGTTTGTGAGCGCAGTCACGGTCAGCGCAGGTGAGGTGGTCACATCCTGCACATGATCACTCTCCGCACAGTCATCTCCAATGTCCATAGCTTTCCCAAAACACAGTAAGGCTTTACATTTAGTCTCATGCTTACGCCAGCACTGTTGCACACTTATATAGTTATATATATAACACACTAACCCCAAAATGCTCACGACTTTTTGCACACATAATTTACATGCAGAATTGCTTTTGCACATTTCTCCACACCACTAACACTGCTTCCTCCCTCTCCCCACTTGCCCTCTCCGCTGGCATGCTACCATATCCCACAATTTTTTGTTTTTTATCCATTCTTCAACCTGATATTCCTCCTATTTTCATTCTATCACTACCCCCTTTTCTTTATCCAATCTGTTCATAAAACGTTTTGCTCATTTTGCCTCTGTTCCTTGCTTTGGCGCTGCCCTCTTCTTCCAACCTTCCCCCCCCAAAACCCTTTCTGCATGTTCCATCCTGGGCAGGAGATGATGATGATGAGGAGAGCAGTGAGGAAGGGCTACCCAGTTGCTGTGACTACATCATGCATTTCCTGACCGTCTTCTGGAAGGTGCTCTTTGCCTTTGTGCCCCCCACTGAATACTGGGGCGGCTGGGCCTGCTTTCTGGTCTCCATCTGCATCATTGGAATCCTCACTGCTGTCACTGGTGACCTGGCTGCACACTTTGGCTGCACAGTTGGCCTCAAAGACTCCGTCACTGCTGTGGTCTTTGTAGCCTTGGGTACATCTGTACCAGGTATGGACTGCTCTGTACAGTAGGTTCTATTGTTTTGTTTTTTGGGGGGGCTGGGATGTCATTTACAGTCATAATATGAATATTATTTTGTATATCATTGTATTTGTGGTCAAATTTGCACATCATCCAAAGGCTACAATTGATTTGAACATTGTCTCCTTTGTTGCTGCTCCTACATGGTCATAGGTTAGGCAGACGGCATTGGCTGTGTTCACTTCACCTCTAATATTTCCGTATCTCTGTTCTGGTGTTGAGGTAGGATCTAAGTGACCCTTCACGGTTGACCTAGTGATTTCCAAATTAATTCACAGAACGTTGCTAGCAACATAAATAACCAAACTTAGACGTGTTTCTGTCTGGGTGAATCGAAACAGATTCTATCCCATGTATTACATCATCATCTTTTATAGTATTTAGTGAGTTTGTACTTCAACCAATAGTATAAAACCACACCTACAACATTTAACCAATGAAAATACAGGAAGACTGGAAACTACATATATATTCATATCCACGTGACCATAGAAGCGAACAATAGCATACTTATTCTTCAGAGTATCTTATATCTTGTCCAAACTGGAGCGGTCTGGTTTTATTACAGCCCATAACCTTTACTCTACTTCTTTATATCGGCCAGGAACTATAGCTTGTTAAGTAACAGAATTTATCTCATAAACCACAAGATGGAGTTACAAGCACAAAATGGAGCATTCAGTTTTGATCTTTCTTAATTTAGTCCTTCACACTGGTATAGGAACATAAATCCAGTGATAATGACAGTACAACAGCACTGACATGTCAAAAACGTCTCCCGATGGACCTCATTGACTGTAATGAGTTCCACCGGTTTAGTCGTTGCAATATCCAGCATTTTACCAGACAGTAATAAAATTATGGACACTGTAAATTTTGCGACAGAAGTTCCTACAACATGGCCATGCCCAAATACTAACTTGTTCCAATTTTCAGAATTTAATTTAATTTTAAATTATACTAACAAGTGAATAAAAAATCATATCGAACGAACGCTCATATCTCTGGTTGGAATTAATGAAGGATGAAAGTTTTTGCTTTTTTCTGCTCCTTTTGTCTTCCCTGACAAGATGTGAATAGGGTGAATTTCAGTCTATATTAAGCGATATGATTTTTTTCATTCATTTGTGAGCAGATTTTGCAAACATGATAAACATTTTCAGTTATCTCCTGAACTAATATAGACTGAAACTTACCCTATTCAAATCTTGTTCTGGCAATGGAACTGTTTCTTGTTCTGAATATAATCACAATAAGTTCTTTCTTGACTTTTTTTTTAAAAAAAAAGCACTCCCATCAAAATGTTTATCCCCTTAATATCATAGAATGTTAAAGTTGGAAGGGACCTCCAGGGTCATCGTGTCCAACCCCCTGCTTCTTTCAGGAGTCACTAAACCATCTCAGACAGATATCTGTCCAGCCTCTGTTTGAAGACTTCCATTGAAGGAGAACTCACCACCTCTCGTGGCAGTCTGTTCCACTCATTGAGCACCCTCAATGTAAAAAAAATTATGTAATATCTAATCTCTCTTCTCCCTTTCAGTTTCATTCCATTGTTTCTCATGTTTCCATGTGCAAATGAGAATAATGATGATCCCTCTACACTGTGACATCCCTTCAAATATTTGTAGACAGCTATTAAGTCTCCTCTTGGCCTTCTTTTTTACAAGCTAAGCATTCCCAGATCCTTTAACCGATCTTCGTAGGACATACTTTGCAGCCCGCTCGCTATCCTGGTCGCTCTTCTCTGAACTTACTCAAGTTTTTCGATGTCTTTTATAAAATGTGGTGCCCGGAACTGGAAACAGTATTCCAGATGAGGCCTGACCAAGGAGGAGCAGAGGGGGACAATTACTTCACGTGATCTGGACCCTACACTCTATATTAGAGGATAAAAACTTTGATGGGAGGAGTGCTTCTTTAATGTACTTACAAACTTGAAGGCTTTGTAAAATATTCCTTGAATGTATCTAGTCTCACCAGGAAACTTACTGGAAACTTCCAAGTTCCACAACAAAATATATAACAGGGTCCCCACCTATCATGTGCCACTTAAAGGGGTTGTCTGGCCTTACGCTACAAGTCTGCAGTCACTCTATGTGCCTGCAGAATTGTGAATCAACATTGAGCGCTGTCAGGATTCTCCGGTACCAGAGGTTGCATGACCACAAGTATGAGAGTTGTATGCGTGCTTTCACGTGCCTACTAGACGTGCACGGCCTCGGTCTAAGCAGGAGAATTGAGTGATGCTGGACACGTCTAGTCAGAATGTGGCCAGAAGTATAAAAATGGCACACTTGCAGTCACATGACCGCCTGCTCCCAGCGCCTGCATCGGAGAATCTTCACAGCACACAATGTGAGGATTCCCAAGTCTGCAGCCTCAGAGACTGCAACCTTATAGCCGAAGGCTGGACAATCTCTTTAAGGCCCCCATACAATTTAAATAGACGTTGATTGAATGATCATTTGGCCAACAGCTATCTCTCCCAACTCCCCCATACACAAGCATTCCCAACAAAGAAAGCTGCTGCCATACCCCTCTGGCAGAGGCTTATTTGCTTGCAGAACAAAAGGAATAAAATCAATTCTTTGAATTCCAATATTCCAATCCTTCTCTCTCCCGACATCATCTGTCAGGTAGCCCCCTTACACATTAGGCTGCTGGCAAATCCAATGTGGATGGGAGCTGAAGTCTGTGGATAAAGCGCCACTTCAAATACGAGGGCTGGGTGCAACTGCTACCTCTGCACCCCATACAGCAACACCTTGACCACCAACCTAAATAATAAATACGGACCTATGTCTTTGTTAATAGGCTACTTTGCATTTATTCTATTATGATAAATGTTGTTAAAATCGACAAATAATTTATAACTTGGAAAATTCTTTACGTTTAGATATAAAATTAGAAAGACGTTAATCAAACTAACGTGCGTGTAAACTTTATCCAGCTTTCCGCATAGTGCATTCATGTCTTTCTTTTATTTTTTTCTCCATTTAGATACATTTGCAAGTAAAGTGGCAGCAGTCCAAGACCCTCATGCCGATGCCTCTATTGGTAATGTGACAGGTAGCAATGCAGTCAATGTGTTCTTGGGCTTAGGTGTCGCGTGGAGCATTGCTTCTATATTTTGGGCCGGAAAGGGCAAAACTTTCCATGTGGCCCCCGGCAGCCTTGCGTTTTCTGTCACCTTATTCACCGGTCTCTCTGTTGTCTGCCTCTGTGCTCTCCTCTATCGAAGACGGCCACCAGTAGGAGGGGAACTCGGGGGTCCACGGCTACCCAAAATCCTGACTTCTCTTATATTTGTTGGGTTGTGGTTGGTCTACATTTACTGGCATCACTGGAGGCCTATTGCCACATACCTGGTTTCTAAAGACTCTTCGTCCTTCTTTGAGGTTTGTCTTCCCTGGATCTTTTTTTTTTTGGTCAATTTCTATACGGCTTTTTAACTTCTCACACATCTCGAAAATAAATTGCACAAGTGAGATGACAGATAACTATATTAGCCTTCAGCGACATATCATTGCTCTTCACTATGTTGTCTTCCCAGGTTTTTTTCCACATCTCAACACTAGGACAATTTTGTCAATCGAACCTCTGAGGGTAAAAAACAGCATGTAATTGTTCCGCCACGTCCAAGACCAATACAATTTTGGAGAGCACTGTTATTTTCCGGACAACTATTACCGTTTCTGGAATTGTTCTGACTGCGTGAGGCCATAAATAAGAACGTTCTCACCGGAATATATACTGCCGCATCTAGAAATGTTATTCCACTGCCAGGAGCAGTTGACGAAGAGATTACTCTCAAAGGACAGTGAAGCGTTCGCGTTTTCTGTTTCTTGGCTATTGAGTTGACACAAAATGAACAAAAAAAAATAAAAATAAAGACCACATCCAGGGCTTCCATTGTCCACTCTGGACAAAATGGGGTCTTCCTTTGTAAGGAAGTGCCATGGAATCAGAGTAGTGTTGGACTACATAACGAGGAATTACGATTTTGCGTCCAGGTTCCTACAACCTTCTGAAGAGTCAATGACTCTATTAACAGCCAACTTACGTCAAACCCTTTTACATGGGCTGATGATAGAATGGACATTCGCAGGGACACTCGTTGTGAACTATCTACGCTCAGCGATCTGCTGACAAACGAGCTTGTTTGTTGGCCGATCCCGACATGATGGGGGCAAATGATCAATACTATTGTTACGACTGTTCGTCCCCATACGCTTTGCGCGGTGTCAACTTGCTGTGTATTCGACGGGCGCTCATTTCGGGTAGAAAATCTGCCCATGTTAAAGGACCCTTAGAAATGACATAACTGATAATGGAAGTTAAACTATTAGTGTCCAAACAATCTCAGGATAAAGCAACTATTGTTTGAGTACCTATTGTTTAAATCACGTTTTTGTGTTAAATTTATTTTTTAAAACATCTTTGCCATTTTTTGTTTTCATATCACAATTTATATTAAAGGAACCCTTGGAAAATGCTACTACATTGCAGTAATCTGTAGGAAAGTAGCGGTGTAAGGGATGCACATCATTCCGTATCAATGGGTGCACAGGAAGGGAACCAGAGGTCCGAGCATGCCTGTCTGATCCGTACTCTCTTTATCCTGTATAGGGCAATCCTTGTAATGAAGGTCGATAGGAGTCCAAAACGTTATTTTGCTGAAATGCATCATTAAAAATTGTTTTCTTCTGCAGGAAAATATTATTATAATGCTGTGCGGTTGCTGGAGAAAATTAACTTATTTCTTCCCGGGAGCCGCTGGCTTTCAGTGACAGAGGCGTGCGCGCCCCCAGCTACAATAAGTGCTCACAGCGCCTTTCACTTTACTCAGTCACTTCAATCAATAGCTCGCTTTGCTCAGATGCGCTGCTCATTGAGCTGTCAATCAAAGTATCAGTAATTCGGACAGCATTGTAACGCTATTTACCTACAATTAACCACATGTATGCAGGTAAATAGCATTTTCCAAGATGATAACTTCCTTTTAAAAAAAATAATAATTAATTTGGAACCTTGCAATTATCACACTGGCTACTAGAGTTATTTGAGACTCATAATTCCTGTTCTTAACAGAAGACTTTTCAGAAGTCTCATTATCGACGCAGACAGAATTACAATGGCAGATTAAATTTCTATGTACAGCTCATAACACAGCTAGCCATCTCTTCACAATGACCTCTGCACACGCTCATTAGATGCTTCAATGCAGTAGATAGGGGCGGAGTCAGTCTATTGCTGCTAATGTGTATGTGTATTTCCCTAAAATAACAAAGTATGAGTCTAGAATAACTCCAGCAGCCAGCGCGTGAAACCTGCAAGATTTTTGATTTTAATATAGATCGCGATATGAAAAATACAAATTAAATTATCCGAAAATTATAAAAAAAAATACATTTTCAATAAAAAACCTGATTTAGGCAATAGATCATTTTCTGATGACACATTCCCTTTAAAAATATTTGGTTTCATGTTGAAAAATTTTCATATGGGCAGTAAGCATCGGAAGGTCGAAACTTTGACATAAAAAAATATATATAAATTTCTATTGCAATATGGGAATATCTAAATTTGCACTAAATCGTACGGAGATGGACTAAAAGGTGGCAATCTACTGTATGATTGGGCAGCAGAATTAGAGATGGACGGGAGTAGTAGGAGGCGATGAAAACGTTGCGGGAATATTTGCCACTGTGTCGATATGATTGTCCTCCGTGAGTTCTTTGCACGTAAACTCACTGTATATCCTTTATAAACAATGTGTATGTGTGTTCGGTACGTTACGATGTACATACAACACGTATGTGACATGTTTAATAGGTGCTGTGTAGGGTGCGTCATTTCTCAAGGGTATTGTGTTTGATTTCCAGGATGTGAGTGTAGAATAAAAGTCCACTCTTAGAGACGTCTAGAATCAGTGGTGAGTGCAGTCTAATTGTTGATCTTTGTGGTGCTACGCCACGGTATATGTGTTACATGTGATTACCCGTGGGTGGAGTAGGGGCTACACGGCTCATTGAATGTATATTTGCTTTGTGTGTTCCTAAAACTGTCCAGAAACTACCTGACCATCAACCCAACCCACCCCGGTAAAATTAAATCTCTACCCCTATAATAGTGATGCGCCATGCTTGTCTTTATGGTATGATTTTTCAGCTATATTATTTTTTTTCAGTTCTTGTAATCTTCTTTGAGGGGTCCTTCACGTGATGCAGCTGTATAGGGCTGTTGACGATCGTCCGCCCGGTGTGTAACACTGCTTTAGTGCCACTCATTGTCATGATCGTTACAGTGTCATGTGCACAACGAAGGGTGGTAATTGGCTGCAGTGGTCACCTGACCTCATCACTGCAGTACCAGTAGGGACCACTGGGGGCAGTAATGTATTTTTTCCTCTATTTTGTAACATTCCGTGCTATTAGTACAATTCCATTGAAGGTCTTCCATCAAAGATCGTATTCTACAGTGAACAGTTTGTCCTCCGCTGATTTTGCAGAGGAAAACATTGTCAAGCCAGAAATATAATATTTATTTGCTTGCTTGTATAGCACCATTGTAATCACTGTCCCCACTGGGGCTCACAACCTAGATTCCCTATCAGTATGTCTTTGTAGTGCAGGAGAAAACTGGAGAACCCGGAGGAAACCCAGACAAACAAGGGGAGAACATACAAACTCCTTGTAGATGTTGTCCTTGGTGGGATTTGATCCTAGGACCCCAGCAGTGCAAAGAAACAGTGCTAACCACTGAGCCACCGTGCTGCCAGTATTACATGTGCCAAAGTAACTAATTTGGGAACAATTAATAACTTCAACACATGCATTAACATGAATGACTCTTAAGCCCCCCATAGACATCGCCGGGGTTGGCCGACTATTTAATGTTTATGGGGGCACCGGCCAACTAATCATCCGGAGAGATGTCGACTGGACGTGTCCGATTTCGTATCGCTGATCGCATTGTTCTTCCGGAGATAAGCCGCCGGACTTTGCCGTGTTAGTCTGCAGCTTTCTCATAGAGAACACATGAGCTCGGCTAAGCGAGCGCTCTTGTGTTTGGGAGAGTCGGCTGTAGGTCGGAGCATCGGTCAATCGACAGCCATCTAAATTGTATGGATGGCTTTAAAGAGTGGATTTGTTCCAGCTTCTGGGTAAAAATTCCTCTGTATTTGAATATTTTAAAATGTATTTAAAAAACAGCATCGAGGAGAGAAAAGTAAAGCTCGCATTTCGAACGCTATCCTCTATCCGCTATGTATTTGGGGTAGCGTTCGAAACGCTACCATTAAGATGGTGTGCACAGTCACGTGCCAACTAACCGCCATCCTGTTTAGCAAATATTTCAAAAATGGCGATAAGAAATAATTATGTGATATCTAATTAAAAATCTAATTAAATACTCCATAACTGAAGATCAATATATTCATTCTGCAAGAGCTGTGATCAATACTCTTTTACAGGGTGACATCAATGTAACTACCATGTCAAAACCAGGGGCGGCTCCCGGTCTCTATGGGCCCTTGGCACTAAACTCATGTGCCCCCCATTGCAATCTCAGGCATCGGTACTGACCTAACGTCTGTGTCTGTCCCCTCTTTGTAAGACCCTGTGATGTCCCTATGTGGGTGTCCTATGCTCTCCCCATCGTACTGGTTGTCCTTCGGTGTTGGCTGTTGTCAGTGCCGCTAAACATTGAAGTTGGGGAACATGGCACCAGTGTTGGAAACGGCCCTTTAAGAGACAGTGAAATTGATGTCCCAACATGTATGGGTAAAGGAGAACTTCTCCTGATTGTTAGGTAGGCTCTGGGCCCCGGCTTAGGCACATCAGTGAGTGCGCTATTTCATGGGGAGAGGGGAAAACCTGCAACATTTTGCATCTCTGGGTGCCAATACTTGTTGAGAGATTATGCTACAGGCAGGGCAGTAATGGTCCTCATGTGGTGCAGTGGATCCCATTTTTGCCAGGTGCTGATGTCGGCCGTGGTCACTCGTATTGATGTCATCACAATCTTTATCTTGTTCCAAAGTCCATGTCTTCATCATAAGAATGGGGTACATCCATCTTTCCCTACGTTATCACCTATAAAGCACACTGGAGGGCTCAGACAAATTCTAGAGAACTGAATCTAGACTCTCTGAAGAACCTGGTCGCTCAGGAATCTTTATAGTCATGCTCTGTGCCTGACTACTTCACCACATTAGGCTTTTGCTCCATGACTGGGATCATATTTGACATACAGTGGGTTCGGAAAGTATTCAGACCCCTTTAAATTTTTCACTCTTTGTTTCATTGCAGCCATTTGGTAAATGCAAAAAAAGTTCATTTTTTTCTCATTAATGTACACTCTGCACCCCATCTTTACTGAAGAAAAACAGAAATGTAGAAATTTTTGCAAATTTAGTAAAAAAGAAAAACTGAAATATCACATGGTCATAAGTATTCAGACCCTTTGCTCAGTATTGAGTAGAAGCACCTTTTGAGCTAGTACAGCCATGAGTCTTCTTGGGAATGATGCAACAAGTTTTCACACCTGGATTTGGAGATTCTTCCTTGCAGATCCTTCAGCCAAGTCTGAGATCCAGAGCACTCTGGAAGAGGTTTTCCTCCAGGATATCTCTGTACTTGGCAGCATTCATGTTTACTTCAATTGCAACCAGTCGCCCTGTCCCTGCAGCTGAAAAACACCCCATAGCATGATGCTGCCACCACCATGTTTCACTGTTGGGATTGTATTGGGCAGGTGATGAGCAGTGCCTGGTTTTCTCCACATATACCGCTTAGAATTGTCACCAAAAAGTTCTATCTTCATCTCATCAGACCAGAGAATCTTATTTCTCATAGTCTGGGAGGCCTTCATGTGTTTTTTTTAGGTAAACTCTATGCGGCTTTCATATGTCTGGCACTGAGGAGAGGCTTCCGTCGGGCCACTCTGCCATAAAGGCCCGACTGGTGGAGGGCTGTAGTGATAGTTGATTTTGTGGAACTTTTTCCCATCTCCCTACTGCATCTGTGGAGCTCAGCCACATTGATCCTGGGGTTCTTCTTTACCTCTCCCATGATTGCTCACTTTGGCTGGACGGCCAGGTCTAGGAAGACTTCTGGTGGTCCCAAACTTCTTCCATTTAAGGATTATGGAGGCCACTGTGCTCTTAGGAACTTTGAGTACTGCAGAAATTCTTCAGTAACCTTGGCCGGATCTGTGCCTTGCCACAATTCTGTCTCTGAGCTCCTTGGCCAGTTCCTTTGACCTCATGATTCTCATTTGGTCTGACATGCACTGTGAGCTGTGAGGTCTTATATAGACAGGTGTGTGCCTTTACAAATCAAGTCCTATCAGTTTAATTAAACACAGCTGGGCTCCAATGAAGGAGTAGAACCATCTCAGGGAGGATCACAAGGAAATGGACAGCATGTGACATTAATAGGAGTGTCTGAGCAAAGGGTCTGAATACTTATGACCATGTGATATTTCAGTTTTTCTTTTTTAATAAATTTGCAAAAATTTCTAACACAAGGTGAGGTGCAGAGTGTACATTAATGAGAAAAAATGAACTTTTTTGCATTGACCAAATGGCTGCAATGAAGCAAGGAGTGAACAATTTAAAGGGGTCTGAATACTTACCGAACCCTTATTTTTGTAAGTTATACATTGTGCATCTGTATTCCCTGTCTTAGGGTTTATCCTCAATAAATAAGAGACAGTCTATTGTGTGACCTGGATTTTCTGGAATCAGCAGGGGGCCTTGTTTCTGATATGTCAGTAGAACCCATGAAAAAGGATAGCGGTAACGGTAAATTCTGTTCCTTTCATGCTCCGGAGGAGCTGGGTGCCCACACTAATTCTTTGTACGTTGTATTATATTGGAGATGATTAATCCTCAGAGAGGCCTAATCTGTCACTTTTTGCTGTGCCTTTTGTTATAGTCTTTGGTTCTCCGTGTGCATGCTAAAACCTAACTTGGATAGAAATATATAGTCTAAAAAAGAGTCTGGAGGACATTAACGGCATTAGAAAATGGCAAGCGTTAATCTATCTCCGTAACCCACTTTGCACAGTATCTCTCCAGACTATTTGGCTCAGCAAGCAAAGCTCGAAAGCCTCGGGGCAACAGATACGAGTCCTTTGATTAAGACTTGGACTGACTGACAAAATGTAGCGCCAGATAAATTCCTCCGAGTGCTCCGTCGCTATCTCTAACCACTTCCTACACATACACACTGGAGATCGTAGACGCCCGTGTGAACTTAAATGCCCCTTTTACAAATTAAATATCTTGTTTTATATACTTTAGAGAAACCATTTTGATTCATATGGAGAGAATTTGTGAACCTGACCATTATTTCAATATTTGGGTATGTATTATTGGAGCATTATGGTAACCCTTGTTCAAAGGGAGTTGGGCAAGAAGTAGACATGTTCCTAAACTAGCAACTTTAAGGAAATCTGCCAAATGTAGTACTATGGACTGTAGGTTTATATAAAACCTCATCATGACATATGAGAAATATGCTCTCCGATATCTGTGGCTGAGTGTAATAAAGGTTTTATCTCCAACGATCCCAAGATCAGGGCTCTGTAGCCCAGTTCTGAATGGAGCAAACGTGCTCATCCTTGACCTCTGCTTCATTCATTGTCTATGGAACTGCCGGAAATAGTTGAACATTATATCTTCTACCCCATAAACAAATAAAAGGAGACTAGGCCGAACAAGCGCACCTTTGTTCCATTCGAGGCGTTACTGCAGAATCCTATTCCAGAGCCTTGATCTTGGGATCGTTTGGGTTCTCAACAGTCGGATCCCCAGCGATCACCAAAGGTAACTTGATTTTTTTGGAATAACCTTTTTTGGAACATGTAGAGAGGAAGATAAATTAATCTTATAATCAGTGCAAATGAGAGACGAGGTACAGAGGATTTTGGATGGGTGTTCCCCGCCGCACAGGTCGGCTTGTGCAAATACAAACACACATGCTCATATACCTTCCAAATACTGTACTCCCATTACACGTCATTGATCATTGGTGGATCCCAGTGAAAACTATGGTTCTGGCCCTAGATTTTGTGTAGAATTGTCGCTTTTGCAGTATATTTAAGGCCTAATTCACACGTCAGTTTATTGTCACGTCCAAGAAAAACGGACTGCGTTTCATCAGCGATTTTCCGTCTGTTTTATCAGCGTTTGGTACGAGCTTCATCATCATTTCTCGTGCGTGAAAAACAAAAAAAAAGTTTCTCCATCTTCTCCAATCTAAGAGCCAGTGAAAATTGGACCACTCGGATATCATCCAATTTTTTCACCGACCCACAGACTTGCATTGCCGATTTTGATCCGACACTCGAACATCAAAATCGAACATGTTTTTGCATTTTTGTGAAGACCTCTTGGATCATGAAAAATCACGTACATGTGAGTGAAGCCATTCACTATTATACAGTAGATACGAGAGCCATCGGCAAAAAATATGGATAGCACTCGTACGCAAAAAAACAGACATGTGAATGAGGCCTTAGAGGTATACGAAGTAGCAACTCTGACCCACTACAAAATCATCCCACTACTGTGGATGAATATGGAGATTTACCTGCCCCAGGGTCACCAGGCAGAATTTTCAATATCTAATCAACCGTTCCTCAATGTAATTTGTGCTTACTACTTCAACCAAAGTATATATATATATATAGACACAACCTGGACGTATGTGAATCCCCAGGATAAAGAAGAAATATGTGCAAATAATTAAATTAAAGCTTGTATTTTTTTATTTGAAAATCATCAAATAATCTTTATATACATAATAAAGTGCAAGTGCAAGATGTATATATAATGTCCTGCTATGAAGAGAAATGTAACCATATTCCACATAATAAATTGATAATCATATATGTAAATAATAAGGTACAAGTGCAAAAAATCATGTATACTTGTGGTTAAAGGTCTCAAAGAAAAGCCCTATTCCTAAGAGTTGTTGTTTACCATAGGAGGTAATGAAGAATAAGCATGATGTCAAATTGCGTCGGGTGTGGGAAACACAGAGACCCTGGGACTTTGACTATTCTATTCCTCATTGACCCCTATGGTAGACAACAGCTCTAAGGCATGGAGCATTTCATTGAAACCTTTAACCACAACAATACATGATTTTTTTTTGCACTTGCACTTTATTCTTTACGTATTTGATGATCCATTTTTCATGTGGAATATGGTTACATTTCTCTTCATAGCAGGACAAATCATGTTATATATACATCTTGCACTTGCACTTTATTATGTTTATAAAGATGATTTTGTCAGTCTATGCATTAGCTTAGAATATTCAAATATACTGTCTGTTGTCTGAGGACAGAACTCATATCACATAACAAAGAAGCATGGTGTATTGTCTCTTAGCACAATCATAAAAATATTCTTCACAAGGGATTTGATTGCTCACAATGAATACCATAAATATGGCTGAAAACATGCATTAGAGTTGTGTTCACATGCCAATGGTAATTACAAATCCTTGAAAATACTTTTCAGAGATAATGGGTTATTTTGTACTAATGTAGGATTAGGACCATTGTAAACCATCTCCTGCCTAGTATCTTCCCAGCAGCAATAAGCAGATAGCGTAGCTTATCCATAACCACCATATGTGTTTCCCGCTTCAGTTTTTCCCCTGCTTTTTAGATATCTAAATTATAATTCAATTATTAATTAATGTATCTAATAATTTACACTATAAAATTATCTGAATTATTTTCAAATAAAAAATACAAGTTTTAATGTAATTATTTGCATATATCTCTTCTTTCTCTTACGTCCAGGTTGGGTCTATATAGAATTTTCAATATTACCATATAGGCAAGAGGCTTATATTTTTTACTTAGCAAATATTTTCCTGAACAGACCAAATTCCCCGAAACCCCCTTTAGGCTGGTGTTTAGTGGCCACTGCTACATCACAGCATAATCTAAGTAAATGGGGTCACATCTCAACAGTCAAAGTAGCTTTATAGACAGGCAGGAAAAATAGGAATAATTTAGCTTTTTGTGACTTGTTTTTACGGCCAAAGTAGCTCGATGGTCGCAATTCACTTGCATTATGCTTTGCTGTAGCAGACGAATACTGCGATCTTTCACCTGTATTTCAGCCAAAGTCGAAGTGTAGCCACAACTTTAGGCGCTTAGTGTTCCAATTGTTCTATCAAGCTGGTCAGAGACGGAAAAAATTCAGCAGCTAGCACCAGTCTGAGACTTTGGGGCCAATTCATTAATGTGTTTTACACCAGAATTATGGAGTAAAACACCTTAATAAGTCGCCATATTTTTTAATGACCTTTGGCATTTTCACCCACCAAGAATCACTTCTGGGCACCCGTTTGGTGCCGAAACGCGTTGTATCAATAAAATGGCTGTCGTATTTTCCAACAGCGCCCAATGGTTCTTTCTTTTTCTTCTACACCACACAGTCACTGATAAATTCCAGGTGGGTAATGTACCCTAAGTGGTCCAATGGTAATTTTCCAGGTGGGTAATGTACCCTAAGTGGTTCCAATGGTAATTTTCCAGGTGGGTAATGTACCATAAGTGGGCCAATGGTAATTTTCCAGGTGGGTAATGTACCCTAAGTGGTCCAATGGTAATTTTCCAGGTGGGTAATGTAGCATAAGTGGGCCACTTGTAATTTTCCAGGTGGGTAATGTACCATAAGTGGTTCCAATGGTAATTTTCCAGGTGGGTAATGTACCATAAGTGGTCCAATGGTAATTTTCCAGGTGGGTAATGTACCATAAGTGGTCCAATGGTAATTTTCCAGGTGGGTAATGTACCATAAGTGGTCCAATGGTAATTTTCCAGGTGGGTAATGTACCATAAGTGGTCCAATGGTAATTTTCCAGGTGGGTAATGTACCATAAGTGGTCCAATGGTAATTTTCCAGGTGGGTAATGTACCATAAGTGGTTCAATGGTAATTTTCCAGGTGGGTAATGTACCATAAGTGGGCCAATGGTAATTTTTCAGGTGGGTAATGTACCATAAGTGGGCCAATGGTAATTTTCCAGGTGGGTAATGTACCATAAGTGGTCCAATGGTAATTTTCCAGGTGGGTAATGTACCATAAGTGGTTCCAATGGTAATTTTCCAGGTGGGTAATGTACCATAAGTGGTCCAATGGTAATTTTCCAGGTGGGTAATGTACCATAAGTGGTCCAATGGTAATTTTCCAGGTGGGTAATGTACCATAAGTGGGTCAATGGTAATTTTCCAGGTGGGTAATGTACCATAAGTGGTCCAATGGTAATTTTCCAGGTGGGTAATGTACCATAAGTGGTCCAATGGTAATTTTCCAGGTGGGTAATGTACCATAAGTGGGCCAATGGTAATTTTTCAGGTGGGTAATGTACCATAAGTGGTCCAATGGTAATTTTCCAGGTGGGTAATGTACCATAAGTGGTTCCAATGGTAATTTTCCAGGTGGGTAATGTACCATAAGTGGTCCAATGGTAATTTTCCAGGTGGGTAATGTACAGGTCCTTCTCAAAAAAATTAGCATATAGTGCTAAATTTCATTATTTTCCATAATGTAATGATTACAATTAAACTTTCATATATTTTAGATTCATTACACACCAACTGAAATTTGTCAGGTCTTTTATTGTTTTAATACTGATGATTTTGGCATACAACTCCTGATAACCCAAAAAACCTGTCTCAAAAAATTAACATATTTCACCCGTCCAATAAAATAAAAGTGTTTTTTAAAAACAAACAAAAAAAACATCAAATAATAATGTTCAGTTATGCACTCAATACTTGGTCGGGAATCCTTTTGCAGAAATGACTGCTTCAATGCGGCGTGGCATGGAGGCAATCAGCCTGTGACACTGCTGAGGTGTTATGGAGGCCCAGGATGCTTCGATAGCGGCCTTAAGCTCATCCAGAGTGTTGGGTCTTGCGTCTCTCAACTTTCTCTTCACAATATCCCACAGATTCTCTATGGGGTTCAGGTCAGGAGAGTTGGCAGGCCAATTGAGCACAGTAATACCATGGTCAGTAAACCATTTACCAGTGGTTTTGGCACTGTGAGCAGGTGCCAGGTCGTGCTGAAAAATGAAATCTTCATCTCCATAAAGCATTTCAGCCGATGGAAGCATGAAGTGCTCCAAAATCTCCTGATAGCTAGCTGCATTGACCCTGCCCTTGATGAAACACAGTGGACCAACACCAGCAGCTGACATGGCACCCCACACCATCACTGACTGTGGGTACTTGACACTGGACTTCAGGCATTTTGGCATTTCCTTCTCCCCAGTCTTCCTCCAGACTCTGGCACCTTGATTTCCGAATGACATGCAAAATTTGCTTTCATCAGAAAAAAGTACTTGGGACCACTTAGCAACAGTCCAGTGCTGCTTCTCTGTAGCCCAGGTCAGGCGCTTCTGCCGCTGTTTATGGTTCAAAAGTGGCTTTACCAGGGGAATGCGGCACCTGTAGCCCATTTCCTGCACACGCCTGTGCACGGTGGCTCTGGATGTTTCTACACCAGACTCAGTCCACTGCTTCCTCAGGTCCCCCAAGGTCTGGAATCGGTCCTTCTCCACAATCTTCCTCAGGGTCCGGTCACCTCTTCTCGTTGTACAGCGTTTTCTGCCACATTGTTTCCTTCCAACAGACTTCCCATTGAGGTGCCTTGATACAGCACTCTGGGAACAGCCTATTTGTTGAGAAATTTCTTTCTGGGTCTTGCATGTGTTTAGAGTTAATTAGTTGATTCAGAAGATTAGGGTAATAGGTCGTTTAGAGAACCTTTTATTGATATGCTAATTTTTTGAGACAGGTTTTTTGGGTTATCAGGAGTTGTATGCCAAAATCATCAGTATTAAAACAATAAAAGACCTGACAAATTTCAGTTGGTGTGTAATGAATCTAAAATATATGAAAGTTTAATTGTAATCATTACATTATGGAAAATAATGAAATTTAGCACTATATGCTAATTTTTTGAGAAGGACCTGTACCATAAGTGGTCCAATGGTAATTTTCCAGGT
The DNA here is from genome assembly GCA_033576555.1 of Oophaga sylvatica. Lineage (NCBI taxonomy): Eukaryota > Metazoa > Chordata > Amphibia > Anura > Dendrobatidae > Oophaga > Oophaga sylvatica. Next base: position 76,009,828 of record JARQOD010000010.1, on the reverse strand, counting down.
GGGTAATGTACCATAAGTGGGCCAATGGTAATTTTCCAGGTGGTTAATGTACCATAAGTGGTCCAATGGTAATTTTCCAGGTGGGTAATGTACCATAATTGCTCCAATGGTAATTTTCCAGGTGGGTAATGTACCATAAGTGGTTCCAATGGTAATTTTCCAGGTGGGTAATGTACCATAAGTGGTCCAATGGTAATTTTCCAGGTGGGTAATGTATCATAAGTGGTTCCAATGGTAATTTTCCAGGTGGGTAATATACCATAAGTGGTCCAATGGTAATTTTCCAGGTGGGTAATGTACCCTAAGTGGGCCAATGGTAATTTTCCAGGTGGGTAATGTACCCTAAGTGGGCCAATGGTAATTTTCCAGGTGGGTAATGTACCCTAAGTGGTCCAATGGTAATTTTCCAGGTGGGTAATGTACCATAAGTGGTCCAATGGTAATTTTCCAGGTGGGTAATGTACCATAAGTGGTCCAATGGTAATTTTCCAGGTGGGTAATGTACCATAAGTGGGCCAATGGTAATTTTCCAGGTGGGTGATGTACCTACCATAACTGGTCCAACCTTACATACTCAAGAGTAAAAGAAAAAAATTTAAATCATAAAAAACCTATGCTTGTGTATGTTTCTCTTAGGGTAAAAATGCGTGAAAAAGTTGCAAATCTTGACCCACAGCAAATTGGCAGAATGTCGTTCCGTATTACTTCTACAGCATTTTTTTATGCCAGTGTCATGATGGTTGAGGTTTCTTTGTTTGGTTTCACTAGTATTTTTTTTTATTATTATTATTTTAAGTTCTACAGACCCATTATCACTTTATGCACTACTATTTGTGTGACCGTTTTCACAAATGTCTTACACATCATGACGCTTTACGTTATGTATCTCAAGAGCTGGACTATGTTTTGGTTCCTCGTCTTGGCTAATGTGCTGAGTGTGTGGCACCCAACTTTGTACTTCAGTCCCAAGAAATGTCTGTGTTCCTATAATTGTCGGTGGGGTCCACATGTGAGCGGGTTGACGTCACAGCCCTCCGTTATAAAGTGTCTTTGTTATAAAACTTTGTAAATGTGCTGGACTTGGATGTGATGTCACATTCTTGTTGTATCAATGGAGAGGTTTGACCTTGTCTAGCCAATAAACCAGGAAACCTGAGTCATCACTGTCACGTCTGATGTCTTGGTCATTATTATGTCACGGTCACATTAATGTAGGTGAATAAAACACATTTATTACTTAAGGTGGCCATAATACATGAGATAAATCTTAGCCAACGTACTGATTTTGGCAGGATCGGTCAACGATCTAAAGCGTAAAGGGGTCTCCTGAGTATTTTGGTTTTCAGCATACGCGACCTTTTGTTTCTGCAGGATGTAAGTCATTCCCAGACAAGTATGGTCGCTAATTCGCCTCTTACCAAACCGGAATTTCGAGTGCTTGATGGACAGTCGACTTGAGATCATATTTATACAGCCAATATTGATGTAGAGATCTTATCCATGAAGATGGAGGATCTACCGTTTTATACCCAGAAGAACACAAATGTAAAGTTCCCTTAATGAGGTCCAGTTGCTTTTGTAGGATGACCAGTGGGCCAATAATTGAGAGATTTTGTGAGATCTTGAATGTTACTACTAGGGCGGTCAGGAGGACATATAAATCAGACTGAGATCAGAACGCAGTGCACGGATTGGCTGGCGGCTCTCCCAAACTGAGCTTGACAGCTTTGTGTAATTCTATGCATGGATCGGGAGAGCCGCCAGCCAGTCCGTGCATTATGGTTTGATCTCGGTCCGATTTATACTGCCATCTGGCTTCACCCTTAATGTTTATCGGACTCTCAACCTTTGACAAAAGATCCAGAGGATCAGTAAAAAAAAGAAATGAAAATCACTTCCAACCTGTCATTTACATCAAAGGAAAAAGAAAAAAAAAATACATTAATTACAATATGTATTAAAAATCACCCAATGTCCCCATATTTTACACAAATACAATATCACCTGAGTCAAAAAGAGATATCTTGTAGAAGTAAAAGGAATCTGTCACCAAATGTTTGCTACTCCATCTGAAAGTAGCATGATGTACAGGCCGAGACTCTGATTCCAGTGATGTGTCACTTATGGGCAGCTTCCTGTAGTTTTAATAAAATCCCTGTTTGATCCATTCTTCTAGGGTATAGGTCATATTTCTCGACTGTTTTCTCAATGGAAAGAAGGGAATAAACCGCAGAGACACAGGGCAGAGCAAGAATGTTGGGTCTCTTTCCTCCTCTTCCTTCCTGCAGATCTGACATTAGATGGTCAGCCGGTTCCGCCAAAATTTTGGCCAACATTTGTGCATGACCACCTTCATTGAGCTCCTGCTTATCTCCTCGTAAGATCACAACTTCCAGAGAACAAAAAATATGTAGGAAGGGTTTGTCTATCTGGCCAGTAAATGTAATTCTCAGCTTAGATTGCATTCAAGCCTACAATTGGAGAATTTCCCATCTGTGTAAGAATATAATCACCCGTACAACACCATGCAAAAAAAAAAACTGCAGGCGCAAATAAGCTTTTCCATACAGTAATACTAGACGGGCACGTTCACTGCCTGCATGGGGAGCTAACCTTTCACATGCCCAATTCTCAATCCATAGTGTTTGGAGGTGGTGTGAATACCGGACGTGTCGCCTCCGCAGCTCTGCTCACAGATACGTGCCTTCTCTCTCCAGCAGAATCATCCCTCGGCTCTCGGAGGCTTCACATCTGTCCGTCTTTCTCCATCTAGCTGAGATTGCCGCGCTGACAGAAGTGGGGTGACAGATTTCTGTTACTTTTCTCCGCGTCTATTAGTGAAGTAGACTTTACAATGCTGGCCGTCATGGGAAAAGAAATGGAAAAAGGAGCAAAAGCCAACGGATGAGCGGAGCCGCGGAGAATTTACTTCTCATGGCTGTCAGTCAGTGAATATATTGTGTAGCAGGGTAAGGAGACTTCCTCACTGATCCGGCGATTAATGGAAAAATGGGTAACCAGAGAAGTCCGAAAAGTGTGAGGAAGTTAGGCTACTTTCACACATCAGTTTTTTGCCGTCAGGCAGGATCTGGCTATTTTTAGAAAAAACGGATCCGGCGAAATCTACCGCGGATCCGTTTTTTTCTCATTGACTTGTATTAGCGCCGGATCACGCCGCATGACCTCCCGTTTCTTCCGTTTTTTGCTGGATTCAGCAAAAATTTCCATTCCGGCGTTTTGAAAAAACGTCTCTAGCAATGTTTTTTGTATGCAGCAAAAAAACGGACAGCGCCGGATGCGGCGCTTCCGGCTGTTTGCTGCAATGCAAGTCTATGGGTGCCGGATCAGGAAAAAGACGGATCCGGTTACCGGATTCCGTTTTGCCCTTCTGAGCATGCCTGGAACTATTCATATTGCTTTTTTGTGGGGTCTCTCTCTCTCTCGTTTTTTGCCGCATACAAAAAACGTTACTAGAGACGTTTTTTCAAGACGCCGGCATGAAAATTTTTGCCAGATCCGGCAAAAAACGAAAGAAACGGCAGGCCATGTGGCGCGATCCAGCGCTAATACAAGCCAATGAGAAAAAAACGGATCCGGCGGTAGATTTTTCCGGATCCGTTTTTTCTAAAAATAGCTGGATCCTGCCTGACGGAAAAAAACTGATGTGTGAAAGTAGCCTAAGAAACCGCTCTTTGTTCTGGCACTATCTTTATCTTCCAGCACAATGGGGACTAATATGAGAGACCGGCACCTTAGGACCTAATATGACTGTCGCTACTTCCTTGAGATTGGGACCAGTAAAGTGTAGACGGCTTGGGATATGTTCACACTGACGGCTTGGGATATGTTCACACTGACGGCTTGGGATGTGTTCACACTGATGGCTTGGGATGTGTTCACACTGATGGCTTGGGATATGTCACACTGGGTTTTTTTTTGAGACGTTCAAGATTGACGTTCACTTGGGGAAATTCTCTTTTTTTTGGAAGAATTTTCAATTCCTGAAACTGTTTTTAGAGTATGTGCACATGATGTATTTTTTAGCCTGAAGCGCCGCAAAAAAATTAACATAATGCACAGCAATGTGAAAACGACATTGCTGTGCACACATTCAGTTTTATGTTACACGTTCATTTCTCAGGCGACATCTAAAAAGTTCGCGCGCTCTTCATAGTTGAAAGTCGCAAAAAATGACGGCAAGGCTTTTCTCTGAAGTGGCGTCACCTAAGAAAACCTCGGGGGGCTCCGCGATCTGAGTTGGGACTTCGTGTGCACATACCCTTCATTAGGTTTTTTTTTCCTGGAATGTTTCTTTTTCCAGACTTTTGATTGGACAGTTTAGTTTGGAGCCGAGAACTTCAGGATCGGGATTTGCTTCAAAGAAGTGATATGCACATTTTTTTCTTCATCGGGTGTTCGGAAAAATCTCTTCATGGATAAAAAAAAGTAAAGAATAAAACAATAAAGAATCTTAACAGATTTCCAGCAAAAGTTAAAAATAAAAGTTTTATAAGCGTCTTTTTATGAGGTTTCTGGGCTGGTTTCTTATAAAAATGGCGTGTGAGTGTAGCCTTCGTAGGTGTGGACAGGTTGTTCCACAGTGGAAATGTATTCCCATTGAACAATAACGATATATACCTTGGGGAATACGAGTGAAACGCTCCTTTTTTTGGGGGGCAGGAGTGTTTGGAGTTGTTTTTTTTCTGTAGTTTTGAAGAGTTTTCAAAGCATTTTTTCCCCTGAAGTATTTTGTAGCCTTTTTATATGGCAGTGCCTACTTTGGACCAGATTCCATCGGGATCAGTCTTAAGGGCTCAGGCACATGCTCCGATCTCGGACCTCAATGCACGGACTGGCCGCGGGTCTCCCAACCGGAGTATGATGCCTCTGTATATTTCTATGAGGCCGTGTCGCTTGGGTCTGAAGAACTGCAGCCAGTCCGAGATTGGCGCGATTTGCACAGATCTCTGCGTGAGTTCTTTAGAAGAGACATGAACATTTTTTTTTTCCAACCGGATATTTTTAAAAACCTTTTCAGCAGAAAAAAAAATGTTCAAAAACTCTTCATATGACCAGCAAAGTGTATGTCCCCTAGAAATCAATAAAATGAGCTTTTGAAGCGTTTTTTAAGGAGGATTTGGGGGCAGATCCACTCCAAAAAGTCAGTGGGAACATAGCCTTTAATTGATTGGTGTTTTATGAATTCATATGGAGATGAAAAAGATGAATCAGATTTATGACCTCGGTGCTTGAAAATGGTTATGAAGCAAATGATATCATCCATTTTCAGGCACTGATTTGGGATATACGGTATGTTGCAGCTTAAATAAATGATAACTGCAGCATTCAACAAATATCCAAAAACCAATGTGCAGGCAGGGGCATAATGAGGACGGGTGCAGGGGCATAATGAGGACGGGTGCAGGGCATAATGAGGACGGGTGCAGGGCATAATGAGGACGGGTGCAGGGGTTGCAATCGCACCGGGCCCTAGAGCGAAGGGGGCCCCAAAAGTCCCCTTTTGCCTATATAAAATGATCAATGCAATTTAAGACTTGTGGGGGCCCCATTGGAGATCGGTGGGGGTTCAACATCCGGCATCCCCAATGATCAGTTGCTCCCAGAGCCAGCGGAGGTCGGATCTGCTCAGTTACTCTGCAGGAAAGCACAGCTCAAACTACATAGTGGCTGTAGTACTGCAGAGCCACCCCTATTCACTCGATTAGGAACTGCACCCGTCATCGGCCACTGTACACTCTGTGCAGCTCCGCAACTGATCACATGTGGTCGACACCGAAACAGCTGATTGGTGAGGGGTGCCAGATGTAACACTCCCACCGATCTGATACTAGACTACCCCTTTAATACTTTTTTTTTGCATTGCCCAGGAGACAGACCACCACTGCTGTGTAGATGGTAAGCCCTGTACTGGAGCTGGCCAGGATTAGGAGATAACCGCGCTCCGGCGATCCTGGCCAGCTTCAAAACAGTGCTTACAAGCTTAATAGAACAGAGCTTGTCACCACTGCACGTTTTGCTGTCAGGCAACAAACTGTAATCAATAGAAAAGTGTTATAATTGTGAAAAGTGTCTAGGAAGAGTTGCATCGTGCATGCAGTCAACAGGCAGATCGGGAGATCACAGCATCAACCAATAGCTGCGGAGCAGGAAGTGATGTCAGAGAAGAGGCAAGTTCTAGAAACTTCCCCTGTACAGCCCATTCTCTGTTTTTGTCATTTCCTGTGGTTTTAGGGCCCTTTATTGTACGGACCACCTTGGAATGCTACATTTGAGGGACCAGAATATGTTGCACGGCCCTAATGGGTCTAGTTTAATACTTGCAAATATTTATCTGGAGTGGCACTTTAAAAGCTACGTTTTCAAGCAAAACCCACTTACGATACTAAGGTTACGCTTCAGATATCCATTTTACATCGTTCTGCCTATCACCCTTTACAAATAGGTTTTTGGTGACTGAGAAGCTTCCTAAACATTTTCAGAGAACCTAAAAGCAGGAAAAGGGGATACAAAAGCTGTTGGAAGATGCGGAGGATGCCCCCTCATAAGTTATAGTACAAAGTCACTGGCGGATTCGGGAGACCACCGAGCTCTGTTACCAAACCAACTCTGACCCCTAAACAATTTCAGACCCTGGAAGAAATACAAACGACAGAAAAAATACCGACCGATGTAGAAACGCATCTCCCCCTAAACACATGCCGACCCCAGACCACCTAAATGCAAATCCTTGAAATGAATAGATATATTTCCAATATAAATACCAAACCCCCAAATCAGACCACTTCAACAATACATCAATTAATGCTTATTGGTTCCAGTATTACTAAAGTAATGGTACGAATAGTAATTTCAAATTCTCCCGACCCCAAAAATATTATATTTAATTTCCACAATACACGAATATAAAACTTCACTTTTTTGGTTTTCATAAAAGACTTGATTGTTGCTACATTAAGAAAAAGGGTAAATTAACACTAGTAGCAGCTTCAATAACACTGGATGTAAATCAAATCGTATTTACATCAAAACATTGTGGTTCAGCGTATTCGTGTGTTTTTTTTTTATGCAAATTGGAAATAATTAAATTAATGCACAGCAAAACCATGATAAATAAAAGGCATCAAATCTTTGGGAACCTTAGGGCAAACATGAGCTCTCAGTAGGCCGCCCTAACCTTCTATGTTATATTAAACTACTGAAATCACATGTAAATTCTAATAAAGTGAAAATAACTTTTATTTAAAAAGAGTACGCGTTTCGGCTGTTTCCAGCCTTCCTCAGGTGCATCCAGTCTTTCTCAGATACACCTGAGGAAGGCAGGATACAGCCGAAACTCATGATGTATACTTTATGAATATTGGTACACAGCCCCATAACTGTGAGGCACATGTGTGACATGTAGTGTCGGACTGGGTTGGCAGAGGCCCTCCAGTAACATTGATTCTTGGGGCCCACTGTTAACCTACATGCAAAAATAACCTGACCCTAGTACATAAATTCACTTTTGCTTCTATGTAATAACTAGGCTAGCTTGTTTAATGAATGATTAGATGATAACTTTCTCTGCAAATTGTGAGTCAAGTGTAATAGCACTACTCATTAGCAATCCTTCACAGGGGCGGCCTACCGGAGGATTCTTCTGTTCTCCTGTGGGCCAGTCCGTGTAATAGCACTACTCATTAGCAATCCTTCACAGGGGCGGCCTACCGGAGGATTCTTCTGTTCTCCTGTGGGCCAGTCCGTGTAATAGCACTACTCATTAGCAATCCTTCACAGGGGCGGCCTACCGGAGGATTCTTCTGTTCTCCTGTGGGCCAGTCCGTGTAATAGCACTACTCATTAGCAATCCTCCACAGGGTGGCCTACCGGAGGATTCTTCTGTTCTCCTGTGGGCCAGTCCGTGTAATAGCACTACTCATTAGCAATCCTCCACAGGGGTGGCCTACCGGAGGATTCTTCTGTTCTCCTGTGGGCCAGTCCGTGTAATAGCACTACTCATTAGCAATCCTCCACAGGTGAGGCCTACCGGAGGATTCTTCTGTTCTCCTGTGGGCCAGTCCGTGTAATAGCACTACTCATTAGCAATCCTCCACAGGTGAGGCCTACCGGAGAATTCTTCTGTTCTCCTGTGGGCCAGTCCGTGTAATAGCACTGCTCATTAGCAATCCTTCACAGGGGCGGCCTACCGGAGGATTCTTCTGTTCTCCTGTGGGCCAGTCCGAGCCTGGTGACATGTTTAGCTCTGCATGTACTCTGAATACTGTATGCTCCATTCTTTATTTATGTACTGTAAAGGGCTTCAGATTAAAGAGGACCTTCCGACAAAATTTTAACGCTGAACTGGATATACAATATACTAGTGGCTGCAGAGCGGAATATAACTTTTTTTTTTAAAACTTTCATCTCTCCATTGCGGGAGATATTAGCAATTAATTATTTGAGTTATCTTTAATTAAAATAAAAAAACCTTTTTATTCCACTTTGCATCCACAATTGCATGGTATGTCCAGTTCATCATGAAAAATTTGGTAAAAGGTCCCCTTCAGCACCCATTTTTCTATGGTAGCCAGCAGATGGGTCACTTTCACATAGCACAGCACCATCTGGCATCACTGGATAGACCTTGTCATGCTTTAGGAAACCATGAAATACATATAGCTACCATCCATTGCTTTTTACTGATACTTCGGATGCATCTCATGTCTTCGTGTTGTCAGTAAAAGAATAATAAAAGGTGGCATAAACAATCACATTACTGGACATCGGCCAGTTTAATCCAGAAGCCATTAAAATTGCGATTCCAATCATCTTTGGTCATCTTTCATGGTTGGTGGAACAACATACACAATCAATTAGGACCACTTAGAATCATGACAGCCAGAGAGACTGATGAAATTGTGTCTGCAGACAGATTTATTTTCTCCACAAAAATGAATGTGATGAGAAGTGGTATGACTTGTAATATAACGTTCAATGTCCGACCGTGTCAAAAAAGTGTGTACACTAAAAAAACCTGTGTATCTATGTCACTGGAAGGACAACTAGAAGAACGCTGGACATAAATCAACAGTAAGTGGTCCAGGGGATGATTCGCTGGGCAGATTTGCCATTTGGAAATTTTTGAATGGCAATCATAGAGCTCTGGTAAGAAAATACAACATGACCCCCAAACTTCACCGGGAGCTTCTCCTATACCATTACTATATATCTATAGATAGGGTGGTTTAATAAAAAATGGAGCAGATTAGGAAATGGGGCTTGGTCAGATCCACCCGGATGACTGAGCCATCGCTGATACAGATAAAACCTATAGTTGAGCACTGAGCCAAGGGAAACCTACCCTACTGCTTCTTGTAGGCCTTAGGTCACTTTAGGCCTTCGGTCTACAGAATGGCGGGGGTGCACACGAGATTTCAGCTTCACCGTGCAGGCGATACAATAATGTCACAGCTCTGGTCCATCGGCACTTGGTTGCCAAAAAAGGAGAAGACTCGGCCTTTGGGCATATCGGGGGCTTGGTACGGAGCACCTTGGAATCCTACATTTGAAGGAACAGAACATGTCATATGACCCTAAAGGATCAAGGTGCCCATCAAAGCAAAACGCACAAAAGATATAAAGTTTATGCATCAGACATCTCATCTTACATCAGAAGCTTTCGTCCTTTAGAAATAGGTGGTGACTGAGGAGCACCCTAAACCTATACAGGCAGGAAAAGGGGAGACACAGGCTGTTGGGAGAGAAGGCCGATGGGCTCATTGTAGACTTAGGCGGAGTACAAAAAGTAAAATTCGGAGGCATTTTAATCAGGCATTATTACATTTTTGCAAACACTCAGAGGGCATTAATAACTGTTAAGAGGGTACTCAGAGTATTTGTTTTTGGGAGCACTCGGGGCATTATTATTTTTTACAGGGCACCTGTGACAATATTACTTGATAAGTGAGCAGTTTAGGGGTTATTACTTGTTATGGGGTCACTTAGAGGGCATTACCACTTTATAAGGATAAACTAGGGCAGGGTGGGCTATTTATTTTTCCGAGGGCCACATGAGAGACGGTGACTGTTGTGGAGGGCCGAACCGATAAACTCTCCACATTCATATTAATTGCAGTGATTTTATATTAATATTAATTGTATCACTGAACATTGAGCAGAATTAAAGGGTATTCCCATGTACAAGATCCTACCCCAACATGTAGTAGGTGTAAAAGTTAGAAAATATCTCCAATTAGAAATGTAGTATAGTTCTTCTGATTTGCTATGTCACAAAGAGGACATCACAATGACATAAATATTTCTAAAGTACAGTATTTAGGGAACCGCGCATCACAACGGGGGAAACAACAGGCAGTGAATTGGGAATATCATCATTCTGGAGAGCTTGTATAGGCTGGGAACAGGTGGTGGTCCTGGAAATGTGAAAAGTCAAATGTGTCTGTATTATGAACTATGCAGAAGAGTCCTGTCTGGAGAAGTAGTCATGGTGGTCTGAGCAAGATGGAGAAGTGAACAACTCAAAGAAGAGAGAACATCATCTGTGAATCACTATATAGGCTGTACTACTCTACCGCTATATGGTGGTAATATCAGTTTTGGTCTTTGTATAGTCGTTTTTATTTAGTAACGGCATTATTATCCGCAGACATGCCCACTAGAAATAGGGTTGGCCTCGGTCATTGCAAACGTGTGATCTCGTGCTGTAGGTGCACTATTGTGGTGAACAGCCATCATATATTGTCACATAATGAAATCCGAGGCTGCTACATTCATATAATAAAGTCATCACTACCAGTGCATCTCTGAGTAAGGGGCAAGTATATCTACCCCCAACCCACCAGGACTGCTGCTCAGAAACATTACAGAACAGGACTCTGTATGGTAGATATGAGCCTTAATCATTTGTCCTGTAGAAGCGTCAGGCTTTCAGGGAACATGTGCCGCAGAAACATTCATTGTGATAAGAGATCAACTAGGAAGCGCTAAAAAAATGACACCGTGACCACGGCAATATTCCCTGGTAATATAGATATAGCAGTGAGCGTCAGATCAGAGCTGATTGAGTCGTTGTGTGGCGTCACAGTGTGTAATCTGTGGCTTTCCTTATAAATCTGCTGGGCTACTGCATCTCACGATGAAAAGAAATAGAGGTCCTGTCATTACGTGAAAATAAGTGTCCAGTTTTTGCTCTTATTTTATTCCCGTTGTTCTCCTGTGTATTCAGTTTTATTTTTGTTTGTTTTTTTTGTTTTTTTAAAACTACCATACAATTCCAGAAATATGGGCTTTTTTTATCTGGTGGTGCTCACAGGCAGATCAGCCTAAAGACACTCCCCAGAGGATCCGGTGAGCCACACCTGTTGTGAATGTGCTAGAAATGAATTCTGAGCAAAAGCTCCCTCTGGTGGTTACAAACAGTACTGAACTATCCAATGAAGATTGTGAAGATTGGCGATCAGGTGTTACTGACTGGTCTTATATAAGGGAGGTTCCCTCCCATCAGGGTTGCCGGTGATCAATTGTTCTGGTCTCATCTTTGATTCCTGTTCACTTTGTAGCTTGCTGTTTCGTGCCTGCAGGCCGGATTAAGAACATGATGGGCCTGGAGCTGAAGGGGCGGCCAAGGGGTGGGGCCAAACACGGCAATTCACAAAGGCCAAAAATGTAACGTAAAAGATATAAACAAAGTAAATATATGATACATGCCACTTTGGCGAACATTTTGGTCGCCATCTGCAGCACTGTAAAGAGGCCTGCTGTTTTCGGGGCCCCATTAGGGGCCTGCTGTTTCCTTGGACCCTAGGCCCCTGATGGGGCCTGCTGTTTCCTGGGGCCTGCAGTTTCCTGGGGCCCAAGGCCCCTAATGGGGCCTGCAGTTTTCTTTGGAGCTAGGCCCCTAATGGGGCATGATGCTTCCTTTGGACCTAGGCCCCTAATGGGGCCTGCTGCTTCCTTTGGACCTAGGCCCCTAATGGGGCCTGCTGTTTCCTAGGGCCCCATTAGGGGCCTGCTGCTTCCTGGGGCCTCTAATGTGGCCCGCTGTGTCCTGGACCCCCCCCAAGCACACATGCGATTTGCACACTTAGTCATGTACCCACGAGCTGCTCTCCCTAATGCTCTCAATGTACAGTGAAAAACTGAGAGAAGCAGGAAGAGAAGCTCGATGTCACAGGACCATAAGTATAAAAATCGCATATGAGTGAAGTGTCCATGTGATGACTGCTGGAACCTGCAGAGCTGAATCCTGACATTGCAGCTTCTGAATTCTCACAACGAATGCACTGCACACTTTTAGGATTCTTCATTACCGGTGGCAAGAGTACACGGTCATGTCAGCATAAGCATGTGATTTATATACTTCTGGCCACATTCCGACTAGACGTGCCCGGCCTCGCTCCATTCATTTTCATTGAGTGAGGCCACACGTCTAGTCAGCATGTGACCGCTTGTATGTAAATCACCGGCACGAGAGAATCCTAACAGTGTGCAGTGATCACTGTGAGAATTCTGAAATTGACTCATTCTCATGTTTTTATTTATGTTAGGAGCATTAAAGGGGCTGTCCAGGTTTGTGCTGAGTCTGCAGTCATTCTATGTGACACAGACCTGGAGAACCCCTTTAATGCTCCTAACAAATAAAGACATGAGAATTAGTCAATTTCACAAATAATATTTACATCCAGGTAACTTATAGATGACGCTGTCTCTGGAGTCGTTCTCCTTTTCTTCATCTTGTCAAGATCCCATGATGAGTTTTCTCATCCACAGCAGTCTCTGCAGACCTCCATCTTCTCTGCTCTTCTGCACCAACTCTCCACACGATGCCCTTAAAGACAGAAGAGTCATTATAATGCCCCTAAATAAAAATATCTGCAATATACTGTCGCCTCACACTATTCCCCTCCCTCCTCATACTGTCTCCTCTCACATCACCCCTGTTCAGCATACTGTCCTCATATATTTACCCCCTCACTCTCTATACTGTCTGCTCACACATACCTCTGACTCCCCATACTGTGTCTGCACACATCCCATCACCCTCACTCCCCATACTGTGTCCACATGCATTCACCCGTTCGCTCCCCATACTGTCTGCACCCATCCCCCATACTGTTTCCTCATACATACTCTTCAGTACCCTCAAATCCCCCACACATATTAAATGCCCCCATCGCCACTCCAAATCCCCCCACACATAAAATAACCCCCCATCCCCACTCCAAATCCCCCCACACATACAATAACCCCCCATCGCCACTCCAAATCCCCCCACACATAAAATAACCCCCCATCCCCACTCCAAATCCCCCCCACACATTAAATCCCCCCACCCCCACTCCAAACCCCCCCACACTTAAAAGAACCCCCATCCCCACTCCAAATCCCCCCCACACATAATGTATCCCCCCATCCCCACTCCAAATCCCCCCACACATAAAAGAACCCCCATCCTCACTCGAAACCCCCCCCATACACACACACTCACACAGTATGTCCCCCATTTATCTTCTGTGGTATCTTCAGCTCCATAATGGAGCACACTCACCACAAATGTTCACCCTTCTGGGCGCCGACGACGAGTGACGTCAGCAGCGTGATCACATGACCTGATCACGCTGCAGACGTCGCTCTGACCCGGTGGTCAGAGCTTCAATTGTACTGGCGTCTGTATAGACGCCAGTGCAATTGATTCCTGGTAGCCGGCACGCAGCAGCTTCTCTGCGCCGGCTGTCAGCTTGACAGCCGGCACAGGGAGCCGCCGACTCTCAGGCCGGGGGCGGCAGAACGCAGCCGCAGGGGAGACAGCTGCAGCAGGGACGGGCCCCCTTCTAGCCCGGGCCCTGTGGCAGCTGCTTCCCCTGCTTCCACGATAGTTCCGCCCCTGGATGACAGGCTGATGGGCCTATCTCTAACAAGGGGCCTGGAGCTGCAGCTCCATCAGCCACTACGTTAATCCGGCCCTGCGTGCCTGCATCTTCTGCTAACAGATAAGACATTTTCTTCTTTTAGTTTTTTGTGCTTGCTTTTTGCATTTTGTCCTGCACTTCTGTGGGGGTCTGCCAGGTCCCCTCCGGGGGCTTGTGCTCCTCTCAGTTTAGTTCAGCCACTGTTGTTTGTTCATTTGCCTTTTCCAGTTTTTTCAGTGGCTGCTGTTTAGTTTTGCTACACCAGAGAACTAATTTAGGTGGTAGAGATCGTGTGATCTCAGGTGTTTTTGTAATTAGTAGAGTTGGTACTTTTCAGGGTTTTTTGGATTGCAGTAAGTACCTTTCCTATCCTTTTCTATTTAGGAAGTTTGGGCCCCAACGTTTGCTCATACTATTTTCTGTCTGTGTCTGTATTTCCTTTTGTCTAACCGCCATTACATGTTTGGGGGCTTTCTATGTTCTTTGGGGATCTGCTCCGGGGCAGATAGCTTTCCTCTTTCTATCTTTAGGTGTAGTTAGTTTCTCAGGCTGTGACGAGGCGTCTAGGACCAACGTAGGAACGCTCCACAGCTGCCTCTAGTTGTGGTGGTTAGTCAGGGTACTGCAATCTCATAGTTTCCAACTGCTCTGGTGTATTGCCTTTTTGACCTGTACTCCTCAGCTACCAAATCATAACACACACCCCTCTTGGAAATGACCATAAAAACCAGCAATAAATTAAAGCGCCCACATCTCTGAAACCATAGTGACAGTGAGAAGTTTGAGAAAGGGTGATCATTCCTTCTGTCAGCCGATTGGCACCCTCGCAGTGCGATCGTTGGGACACCGATAGTCCAGCTTGTTTCTATAGCAATTAACAATGGCGGTCGTGTCTACCATATTCCTTAGCCTATCCAATGTCACTGGGAGAGATTCCGGAATGGCAGTGAAACACTGACAGGTTATATAATGCCCTGTAATACATAAGTAGTGAAGTGTACTCTCAATCTGATCACAGTATTTCCTATTTCAGTCCACCTGGGACAAGAAAATATTATAAAAAATGTTTTATGTGTAAAATATACAGTGGGGAAAATAAGTATTTGATACACTGCCCATTTTGAAAGTTTCCCCACCTACAAAGAATGGAGAGGGCTGTAATTTTTTAGCGTAGGTACACTTCACCTGTGAGACACAGAATCTGAATAAAGACACAGAAAAAAATCAGAAAATCACATTGTGTGATTTTTACAGAATTAAATTGGATATTATTGCATAAAATAAGTATTTGATCACCTACCAACCAGCAAGAATTCTAGCTCTCGCAGACCTGTTAGTTTTTCTTTAAGTTCTCCTACTCTGCATTCATTACCTGTATTAATTGCACCTATTTGAACTCGTTACCTGTATAAAAGACACCTGTCCACACACTCAATCACACTCCAACCTCTCCACCATGGCCAAGACCAAAGAATTGTCTAAGGACACCAGGGACAAAACTGTAGACCTGCACAAGGCTGGGATGTGTTACAGGACAATAGTCAAGCAGCTTGGTGAGAAGGCAACAGCTGTTGGCACAATTATTACAAAATCTAAGAGACATAAGATGACTGTCAATCTTCCTCAGTCTAGGGTTCCATGCAAAATAGAGCAAAATAGAATTTTTTGGTATCACTCCACTTGCTGTTTGGAGGAAGAAGGATGAGTACAACCCCAAGAACACCATCCCAACCGTGAAGCATGGTGGAGGAAACATCATACTGAGGGTGCTTTTCTGCCAAGGGGACAGGACAACTACACCGTATTGAAGGGAGGTTGGGTGGGTCATGTCTTGCAAGATTTTGGCCAACAACCTCCTTCCCTCAGTAAGAGCATTGAAGATGGGTCGTGGCTGGCTCTTCCAGCATGACAATGACCGGAAACACACAGCCAGGGCAACTAAAGAGTGGCTCCGTAATAAGCATTTCAATGTCCTGGAGTGTCCTAGCCAGTCTCCAGACCTGAACCCAATAGAAAATTTTTGGACAGAGTTGAAACTCAATGTTGCCCAGTAACAGCCCCGAAACCTGAAAGATCTGGAGAAGATCTGTATGGAGGAGGGGGCCAAAATCCCTGCTGCAGTGCGTGCAAACCTGATCAAGAACTGCAGGAAACATCTGACCTCTGTAATTGCAAATAAAGGTTTCTGTACCAAATATTAAGCTCTGTTTTTCTATTGTTTCAAATATTTATTTCATTACTTAGTACACTGTGCATAGGCAGAAAGCTGCCAATCAGTGGTGGGGGTGTGGTTGGACTACATGGCAGCAGGTTTGCCGGTCTTCTTGTGATAAAGGCCAAAATTGGCTGTGATACCAAGGTGGTACGGGCCAAACAAGCCTGGTGCTTCAAGAGTTAACTCGTGACCTCGTCGGCCTTGATCAGTGACCTGCCCTACTGTTTCAGCAGCAGCCCAGGTGCCGTGTAACGTGCCGCCATTCAGATCTTAGCCTAGCGCTCACATCTACAAACACTTTTTTTTCGAGAATCTCACCTGTGCGAGTTTTCCATTGAATTAAGGCCACTTCTTTATTTGTCTGATATTTCAGCTCCCTCTTAGCAGCAGCACATTAGCATCTCACTGATGTGAAGCACGAATTTCCCTGTATGCCCCAATCTCTGCTAATGCCTCTTCAAAGTGTTGCAAAAACGCCTGCGTGACTACAACATGATTATTTTGTTCAACTAACATCCTGACCTGATCTACTTCTGACAATCTACTAACCCATTTTCTGGCTTTCTGGCTTTCATGTCCTGGCAGGCGTCTTGTCACTTATACGCCATTATTATTTTTTTTTCTTATTGGCAAGAAACGTAACACAAGGCAGCCAAATTCAATAAGTGGCATTAGAGATGGCATCAGAAGGGACCTGTATCATCAATCAGCCAGGAAACACACGGCGCCAAGAAGTACATGTGGCGGAGGCAATAAATGAGCGGGTCAGTGCATGTCCAGGCCAGATAATGACAGACACTCTGCTAACATGGTAGTCCAAGACTGCATGGTCACGTTACAGCCAAGACGTCCATCCTTATATATCAAGGTCGGAGTCTGAGCAATACATGACCCCATCCATCCTCCCTTCAATACGGTGTAGTTGTCCTGTCCCCTTTGCAGAAAAGCACCCCCCAAAGTATGAGGTTTCCTCCACCATGCTTCACGGTTGGGATGGGCTCTTTGTAGAAAAGCACCCCCAAAGTATGAGGTTTCCCCCACCATGCTTCACGGTTGGGCCCTTTGTAGTCCAATAGCTCCTCATAGTACACAATTCCACCTGCTTTGGAGGCGGTAGTGGCCCCCAAACCTCTTGGGCCCCTGTTACACCAATGATATGTCCTCCCCCGAGCACACAACATCCACATGGATGACCAGACATTACATCTCTAGCAAACAAAATCCCATATGAATATCCACAGCACATCAAGTACCCAGCCATGAAACAAGGGGAAGCCATCATCAGAAAATGACCTATTAATTAAATCAGGTTTTTACATTTTTTTTTTTTAAATTATTATTATTGCCAATATTTTTTTTTCTCCCCATCACAAAAATAAAAATTAGCGATTTTCATATTGGTCACTGTGCCTTTTTTAAGACTCTAATTTTCTGTTCTTTCAGAAAACAACACATGTACATTAGACACAATGCTTGGAGCATCTTTTGTATTAAAAGCATCTAATGTGCGTGGGCAGAAGTCAATATGGGGAGAGGGGGGGAGCAGGGTCCGATGTGAGATCGTCTGTTGTGATTGATGGATTAGGTGTTATAAGCTGTGCATAGAGGTGTTGTAATCATGCCTCTGATGATAAGGAGCCTGCTGAAAACACTTCTTTAAAAGGACAGGAAGTATGAGAGCTCCATTTACAAACTGATTATCATTGATTGTTGGGTAGGTGGTTTACATTTAGTTGTGCAGTGGATTTTTTAGGTGTAAGTTGGACATTTTACCTCCTTTCTGCTATATTCCCGTTGGCAGGATGCGCAGTAGATTTTTTTTTTGCCGCGGATGTGCTGGTGGAAAACTTGTTCTAGAATTGTGGATGTCATTTTATGAAATCTCTTCCGCGCACTTCGGAAATTGACATCCATCAAATGACAATTTATGGCGTGGATATTCACCCTGAATTTTAACCCTTTGCAGCCAAGTTTCCAGCTGGCTTTCCCACTGCTCTGTGCGAGGTCTCAGAATGAGATGTTATTAGTCTTTGTTGTCTGCATGCTTATGGCATCGCACTATGTCCCTTGTGTCACTTTTATCAATATCCTCTTCATTGCACTTGTCCATGCTGACCTCTGCATTCACCCCGCGAATACTTCCTAATATCCTAATATTTCTGCCATAACGAGCCCATAATAATCTCAGCGAGGAGGTGCAGACATTACAGCCGCAGAGCTGTGAATGCAGCGTGACCCGATCAAATCACAAAGATCATTCATCTCCATGATAAATGAGCTGCCACTTGGTGCTGACACGGAGGGCACAGCTACATCTCCAAAAACTATTTAGAAGATCCTACGAAGCAAAACCTCTGTGCACCAGATCTGTACAAATTGAGAATTCAGCGGGAGACAACCCTGCATCACATCTATTTTAGTCACGCTTTTTCTTGCTGCAGCCATAATCATGGCCCTGAGCAGTCACCGACTGCCACCCATGAGTAATTGATGCGACCAGCAAAATTCTGCAGCCCTGGACCAAAGATTGAATTAGGATTGTTTGGTACGACACTACTGCAGCAAAAAAAAAAAAAAATAGCATTAGTATCAGTAGTAATTTTAGTAGTAGTATCAGAATGCCTCAAAGTAGCTGACCCTGCTTCTCCCCTCCCTTCACAATGACTTCTGCACACGCACATTAGACGCTTTTAATACAAAAGCTGGTCCAAGCATTGTGTCTAATGTACATGTGTTGTTTTCTGAAAGAACAGGAAATTAGAGTCTAAAAAAAAGGCACTGTGACTATTTACCAATAACTTATATTATTGAGTTGCAAGCTGCTAAAAATGAAATAAAATCTAGTGGGAAAATAATAATAAATATATATATATATATATATTATTAAAGGGGGGAGTAAATTAGAAAAAAAAGGTTTTTAATTCCAAAAACAGCATCCCTTTTTTTCATAGGACAGCCACTACCACTACGTTCTTCTCTGGCCAATGGACATCTGACCAATCAGAGGACTTAACGGAGCAATCAGGGCAGAGTCAGCAGCCAATCAGCAATTCCAGCGCTCTTTTTAAAGGGATACTTGTAATGTCCCTTGATATGGCAGCACGGTGGCTCAGTGCTTAGCACTGTTGCTTTGCAGCGCTGGGGTCCTGGGTTCAAATCCCACCAAATCTTCAAGGAGTTTGTATGTTCTCCCCATGTTTGGGTGGGTTTCCTCCGGGCTCTCTGGTTTCCTTCCACACTCCAAAGACATACTGATAGGGAATGCAGATTGTGACAGTGGTGATAATGCTTCTAAAAGCGCCGGAGAATATGATGGCGCTATAACAATAATCTTTATTTATATAGCGCCAACATATTCCGCAGCGCTTTACAGTTTAACAGTTTCAAAACAACGTTAACAATACAATAATTAAAGCAAAATAAGCCGCCCCTGCTCATGAGAGCTTACAATCTACAATGAGGTGGGGGAGATACAAAGTACAGGTGTGTGTATATACAATGGTGCATTTACAATGATGGTCCAGCCATCTTGAGGGAGTGAGGCATGGATGGAGATAGTGAATGGGCTACACACACACACACACACTTACACATAGAATGACTTTGATTAGTGAATGTGATAGGCCGCTCTGAACAAATGTGTTTTGAGGGAGCGCCTGAAACCATGCAAATTGTGGATAGTCCTAATTTCTTGGGTAGAGCATTCCAGAGGATTGGCGCAGCGCGGGAGAAGTCTTGGAGTCGGGAGTGGGAGGTACGGATTAGTGCAGAGGTTAGTCGAAAGTCGTTTGCAGAGTGCAGCAGTCGGTTAGGCCGATAGATAGAAATGAGGGAGGAGATGTAGGGGGGTGCTGCACTGTGGAGAGCTTTGTGGATGAGAACAAGTACTTTGAATTGGATCCTATAATGAATGGGCAGCCAGTGTAAGGACTGGCGAAGAGCGGACGCGTCCGAGTACCGATAATAAGCGAGTAAAATGAATTCATCTGTTGTGCTTTCTATTGGATTGCTCATTCTGGTTCTCATTTGACTACTCTTCTGGATTAACCTTGCTCTGCCTTTGACCTCAGATTTGCTTGTTCTAGAATCTGACATTTTCTAGTCGTTCTATGGTTCCTTTCGGGTTACTCTTTTCAGCTCTGCCAGTTAGCGTATAACCAGCAGATTTAATCTGCCCACGCAGAACAGTACAGACCCCAATAAAGAGGTTAAAGGGTTTAAATACAAGATGGCTTGTGCCAAATCCAGTTGCCTTTTGAACGCTTCCAGATCCGGTGTGACAGAGCGGATTAATACCACGAGAGTAACACAGGTTGATTTATGATCATTTTAATAGAGAAATAAAATGTGTGTAAAAAATACATAAAATGGCATAAGACTGTGCCGGACTTGCGCTCTCTATACATCACACAGCTCAAGCACACACTGTGACGCACACACTCACACGCAGTAATGCACAAGCAGTGTCATTCACGCATCATCTGCTTCCGATAAAATCTGTGACTATATAATAAATTCTTTCCAGGAGGATTATGGCCATTCATAATGTAAAAGTGGACTTCTGAATTTATCCATAGATGTCTGATTGTGTTTTATACGGGTCCGTGATGTCTGTTTGGTCTCCATTCGTCATAAAATCTGAGAATACTATATTAGTGAATGTAAATTCTTCTTTTTTAAAAAAAGGGGTGATCATTTGTATACATATATATAATATATAAAAGTTCTTTAAAGTTCTAGACTTTTGGGGGTCAGAGTCGAGTAGCTTCATCTTCTGAGTCCTCGGGGGTTGGTAAACAATCTTCTTCAAGAAGTTCTGACCCCCAGGCTCTTGTGATAGAAGGAGGGGTACTCTGCGTGGAAGAAGGGGGTTCGGAGCCGCTTCCACCCTTGCTGCCTCCTTCATCTTGGAGGTATCTTCGCACTTCTTGAGGGAGCTGACGTAACTCCGCTTGGCATTCATCTTCCAGCTGTGCCATCAACTAGAAGAAAGGCAGACGACGGATTAGAAGAACGGGGACGGATAGAGGAGGGGACGCTGCCTGCTGTTCTGTATGGCCCGGGACTGACCTTTGGTTCCTCATCCTTTATCCTCTGCAGCGTTTCTTGGTGAGCAGCAAGCAACTTTTCTAGACGCTTGTTTTGTGCTTCTTCTAACTGCAAGAAAAGGACATTTGTAAAGACGGCTGGCAGCAAGGAAGGCTGATCTAACAAACTATGTACACGGTGTAACACGGCACCACTGTACTGAATGGATACCGCCAGCCGAAAAATATTCCCTTATTGCAGTAAAACACTTGCTACTAGCCGGCTCCTATTAATCTGGGCTGGAATCAATTCCTGAACTGTTATAATACACTTACATTTATGATCCTCCGCTAACGGTGAGTGAGACGTTCTCAGGTCTCAGGCTCTGCACCCGTGTTTGAGGTGAGGGTAACAGCGTCACTTTCCCAGATATTAACACTTAACACTATATGGACAAAACTATCAGGATACACGTCTTAACAGGTGAATTTAGGTTTTTCATTCAGTCTCACTGCCCCCAGTATATAACATCCGGCCACATTGCCCCGGTAGTATAACATCCGGCCACATTGCCCCCGTAATAACATCCGGCCACATTGCCCCCAGTATATAACATCCGGCCACATTGCCCCCAGTATATAACATCCGGCCACATTGCCCCCGGTATATAACATCCGGCCACATTGCCCCAGTATATAACATCCGGCCACATTGCCCCCAGTATATAACATCCGGCCACATTGCCCCCGTATATAACATCCGGCCACATTACCCCCAGTATATAACATCCGGCCACATTGCCCCCGGTATATAACATCCGGCCACATTGCCCCCAGTATATAACATCCGGCCACATTGCCCCCAGTATATAACATCCGGCCACATTGCCCCCAGTATATAACATCCGGCCACATTGCCCCCAGTATATAACATCCGGCCACATTGCCCCCAGTTATAACATCCGGCCACATTACCCCTATGTATAACATCCGCACATTACCCCTGGTGTATAACAACTGGCCACATACCCTGAATACCGGTAATAACCACCGCAAACCCCCATTACTGTATACCCACATTACCCCGGTATATAACATCCGCCACATTACCCCGGTTAAAGACATCCCGGTATAACCCGGCTATGTAAACATCCGGCCACATTACCCTGGTGTATAACATCCGGCACTTACCCCGTGTATAACATCCGGCTACATTCCCCGTGTAAAATCCGGCACATTACCCCTGGTGTTAACATCCGGCCACATATACTCCGCCAAATTCCCCGTAAACATCCGGCAAATACCCGGTATAACACCACATACCCCTGTGTATAACATCCGGCCACATTACCCCGGTTATAACATCCGCACATCCCCGGTGTATAACATCCGGCCACTTACCCCCGGTTATAACATCGGCCACATTACCCCGGTATATAACACCGGCCACATTACCCCCGGTGTATAACATCCGGCCACATTCCCCGGTTATAACATCCGCCACATTACCCTGTGTATAACATCCGGCCACATTACCCTGGTGTATAACATCCGGCCACATTACCCCGGTGTATAACATCCGCCACATTACCCCGTGTATAACATCCGCCACATTACCCCGTGTATAACATCCGCCACATTACCCGGTGTATAACATCCGCCACATTCCCCTGTATAACATCCGCCACATTACCCCGTGTATAACATCCGCCACATTACCCTGGTGTATAACATCCGGCCACATTCCCGGTGTATAACACCGCACATTACCCCTGGTGTATAACATCCGCCACATCCCCGGTGTATAACATCGGCCACATTACCTGAAACCCGGAAATGCCCCCCCGGTATAACATCCGGCCACATTACCCCCGGTTATAACATCCGCCATACCCCTGTTATAAACCGGCCACATTACCCCGGTTATAACATCCGGCACATTACCCCGGTGTAAACCGGCCACATTACCCCTGTGTAAACATCGGCACATACCCCTGGTGTAAACATCCGGCACATTACCCCTGGTTATAACATCCGGCACATTACCCGGTGTATACATCCGCCACATTACCCCCGGTGATAACTACCACCCGTATAACATCCGCCACATACCCCTGGTATAACATCCGGCCACATTACCCCCGTTATAACTCGCCACATTACCCCGGTGTATAACATCCGGCCACATTACCCCGTGTATAACATCCGCACATTACCCCGTGTATAACATCCGCACATTACCCCGGTTATAACATCCGGCCACATTACCCTGGTTAACATCCGGCACATTACCCCGTGTATAACATCCGGCCACATTACCCTGGTATAACATCCGGCCACATTACCCCCGGTGTATACATCCGGCACATTACCTGGTTATAACATCCGGCCACATTACCCCCGTGTATAACATCCGGCCACATTACCCCGGTGTATAACATCCGAAATCCGGATAAACCCCTGTTATAACCCACATCCGGTAACATGGCCACATTACCCCGGTACATCCGCCCATAACCCGGCAATACCGGTACATCCCCTGAACCTGGTAATTACTCCGGCATAACCGCATTAACTCGGAAACACCGGCATTACTCTGGCATAACAACCGGCCACATTACCCCGTGTATAACATCCGGCACATTCCCCCGGTTATAACATCCGGCCACATTACCCCGTTATAACATCCGCCACATTACCCGGTGTATAACATCCGCCACATACCCCCGTGTATAACATCCGGCCACATTACCCCCGGTGTATAACATCCGCCACATTACCCCCGGTGTATACATCCGGCCACATTACCCCTGGTGTATAACATCCGGGCCCCATCCCCGTGTATAACACCGCCACATTACCCTGTGTATAAATGGCTAATCCCCGGTTACCCGCCATTATAACATCGGCCACATTACCCCTGGTGTAAACACGGCACATTACCCCCGGTTAAACACCGGCCACATTACCCCGGTGTATAACATCCAGCCCATTACCCGGGTATAACACCGGTCATACATTCCGCCCTGATATAATCCGGCCCATTACCCCTGGTGTATAACATCCGGCACATTACCCCTGTGTATACATCGGCCAATACCCCGTTAACATCCGGCTACTACCCCGGTGTATAAACATCCGGCTCATTACCCCCGCTGTATAACATCGGCCACATTCCCCGGTGTATAACATCCGGCCACATTACCCGCGTGTATAACATCCGGCCACATTACCCCTGGTGTATAACATCGGCACATTACCCTGGTGTATAACATCCGGCACTTCCCGGTATAACACCGGCCACATTACCTTGTATAACATCGACATCCCGGTGTATACATCGCACATTACCGTGTATAACATCGGCACATTACCCGGTGTATAACATCCGGCACATTACCTGGTGTATAACATCGGCACATTCCTGTGTATACTCGGCCACATACCTGGTGTATAACATCGGCACATCCCGTGTATAACATCGCACATTACCGGTGTATAACATCCGGCACATTACCTGTGTATAACATCCGCACATTACCTGGTGTATAACATCCGCACATTACCGGTGTATAACATCCGGCCACATTACCCTGGTGTATAACATCGCACATTACCCTGGTTATAACATCGGCACATTACCCTGGTGTATAACATCGCCACATTACCCCGGTGTATAACATCCGGCCACATTACCCGGTGTATAACATCGGCACATTACCCCTGGTTATAACATCGGCACATTACCCGGTGTATAACATCGGCCACATTACCTGGTGTATAACATCCGGCCACATTACCGGTGTATAACATCCGGCACATTACCCGGTTATAACATCCGCACATACCCTGGTGTTAACATCCGGCACATTACCCCGGTTATAACATCCGGCACATTACCCTGGTGTATAACATCGGCACTTACCCGGTGTATAACATCGGCCACATTACCCGGTGTATAACATCCGCACATTACCCCGGTGTTAACATCGGCACATTACCCTGTGTATAACATCGGCACATTACCCGGTGTATAACATCGGCCACTACGTTATAACTCGCACATTACCCGGTGTATAACATCGGCCACATTACCCCGGTATAACATCGGCCACATTACCCTGGTGTATAACATTGCACATTACCCGGTGTATAACATCGGCACATACCCGGTGTATAACATCGGCACATTACCCCGGTTATAACATCGGCCACATTACCCGGTGTATAACATCGCACATCCCCGGTGTAAACATCCGGCCACATTACCCCGGTGTATACATCGGCCACATTACCCCGGTATAAATCGGCCACATTACCCCGGTGTATAACATGGCCACATTACCGGTGTATAACATCGGCACATTACCCCTGGTGTATAACATCCGGCACATTACCCCGGTGTATAACATCGGCCACATTCCCCCGGTGTATAAATCGCACATTACCCGTGTTAACATCGGCACATTACCCGGTGTATAAATCCGCCACATTACCCTGGTGTATAACATCGCACATTACCCTGTGTATAACATCCGGCCACATTACCCTGTGTATAACATCCGCCACATTACCCTGGTGTTAACATCGGCCACATTACCTGGTGTATAACATCCGGCACATTCCCGGTTAAATCGCCCCCCTGGTTATAACATTGCAAGTATAAATCCAGCCACATTACCCGGTAATAATCCGTCATACCCCCGATATTACATCGGTACTAACGGATATACATCGGCCACATTACCCTGGTATTAAACGGCACATACCCGTGTATCATCGGCAATCCCGGTGTAATCGCCTTACCCCGGTTACAACTCGGCCATACTGGATAATGGAATTACTGTTACTCGGCATTCGGGTACAAATCGTTCCGTGATAATGGCCCTTATCCGCCCTTTACCTGGTTCGGCCATTCCCTAAAAATCGACATTCCTGTGTTATGGCAATTCCTGTTCTGGCTCATCCCCGGTTTCCCAATTGCCCGGTGTTAACCGGCCATTCTGGTATTACACCAGCCATTAGGTAATCGGCCATTGAATAAATGGCTTCGGTTTATCGGCACTTCCCGTTTAATGGCCAACGTTCATACATTCTGTGTTAACTCCATTACCCCGGTGTTACATGCTACTTCCCCGGTGAAATATGCCACATTACCCTGGTGTATAACATCCGGCACATTACCCGCTGTGTTAACTCGGCACTACCCCCGGTTATACATCGGCCACTTCCCTGGTGTATAACTTCGGCCCATTACCCGGTTAAACATCGGCACATTACCCCTGGTGTATAACATCCGGCACATTACCCGGTTATAACTCGGCCACATTACCCGGTGTATAACATCCGGCACATTACCCGGTGTATACATCGCACATTCCCCGGTGTATAACATCGGCACACTTACCCACTGTGTATAACATCGGCCACATTACCCGGTGTATAACATCCGGCACATTACCCCGGGTATAACATCGGCCACATTACCCGGTGTATAACATCGGCCACATTACCCGGTGTATAACATCCGGCACATTCCCCGGTGTATAACATCGGCCACATTACCCCTGGTGTATAACATCCGGCCACATTACCCGGTGTATAACATCCGGCACATTCCGGTGTATAACATCGGCACATTACCCGGGTATAACATCGGCCACATTGCCCCGGTGTATAACATCCGGCACATACCCGGTGTATAACATCGGCCACATTCCCCGGTGTATACATCGGCCACATTACCCTGGTGTATACATCGGCACATTACCCTGGTGTATAACATCCGGCCACATTACCCTGGTTATAACATCGGCACATTACCCCTGGTTATAACATCGGCACATTACCCCGTGTATAACATCGGCCACATTACCCCGGTGTATAACATCGGCCACATTACCCCGGTGTATAAATCGGCCACATTACCCTGGTGTATAACATCCGGCACATTACCCCGGTGTATAACATCCGGCCACATTACCCCGGTGTATAACATCCGGCCACATCCGGTGTATAACATCCGGCACATTACCCGGTGTATAACATCGGCCACATTACCCGGTTATAACATCGGCACATTACCGGTGTATAACATCCGCACATTACCCTGGTGTATAACTCGGCACATACCCGGTGTATAACATCGGCAATTACCCTGGTTATACATCGGCACATTACCCGTGTATAACATCGGCACATTACCCGGTGTATAACATCGCCACATTACCCCGGTGTATAACATCGACATTACCCTGGTGTATAACATCCGGCACATTACCCCGGTGTATAACATCGGCCACATTACCCCGGTGTATAACATCCGGCCACATTACCTGGTGTATAACATCCGGCCACATTACCCCTGGTGTATAACATCGGCCACATTACCCTGGTGTATAACATCGGCCACATTACCCGGTGTATACATCGGCCACATTACCCTGGTGTTATAACATCGGCACATTACCCGGTGTATAACATCGCACATTACCCTGGTGTATAACATCGGCCACATTACCCGGTGTATAACATCGGCCACATTACCCTGGTGTATAACATCGGCCACATTACCCCGGTGTATAATCGGCCACATTACCCGGTTATAACATCGGCCACATTACCCGGTGTTAAATCCGGCCAATTACCCCGGTGTATAACATCCGGCACATTACCCCGGTGTATAAATCCGGCACATTACCCGGTGTTAACATCCGGCCACATTACCCGGTGTATAACATCGGCCACATTACCCTGGTGTATAACATCCGCCACATTACCCTGGTGTATAACATCCGGCACATTACCCTGGTGTATAACATCGGCACATTACCCCGGTGTATACATCGGCCACATTACCCTGGTGTTAACATCGGCACATTACCCTGTGTATACATCGGCACATTACCCCGGTGTATAACATCGGCCTACGGTATAACATCCGGCCACATTACCCCGTGTATAACATCGGCCACATTACCCCGGTTATACATCGGCACATTACCGGTATACATCGGCACATTACCCGGTGTATAACATCGGCCACATTACCCCGGTGTATAAATCCGGCCATTACCCCGTGTTAACATCGGCCCATACCCCGTGTATAACATCCGGCACATTACCCGGTGTATAACATCGGCACATTACCCCGGTGTATAACATCGGCCACATTACCCCGGTGTATAACTCGGCACATTCCCCCGGTGTATAATCGGCCACATTCCCCGGTGATACATCGGCCACGTATAACATCCGGCCACATTACCCCTGGTGTATAACATCCGGCCACATTACCCTGGTGTATAACATCCGGCCACATTACCCTAGTGTATAACATCCGGCCACATTACCCCTGGTGTATAACATCCGGCCACATTACTCCTGGTGTATAACATCCGGCTACATTGACCCCCGGTGTAAATCGGCACCCCGCATGCGCCTCTTCACTAACATGGCAATTATGGTAAAGTATGAATCGAGCAGTCCAGTGTGACGTCACCGATGTAATAAGTCCGTTCATGACATTTCTTCCTTCTGAATATTCACTATTGCCTGTGAGTGATATTACTGAGAAGTGGAAGGAACTGCAACTCGGCCACGATGTGAAGCTCAATTACAGAGCGTGGTCACCAAGTGCTAAGGAACAGAGGCAGAAAAATCACCAACACTCTGCTGACTCCATAACTGCAGAATCCAAACTGTTGTGAATGGGCTTCTGAGCAGAGGCTCCCTCTGGTGGTTACAAGCGGTACTGGTCTGTCCAGTGAAGATTGTGAAGATTGTGAGGATTGGGAATCAGGTGTTACTGACTGGTCTTATATATAGGGAGTCACCTTCCCATCAGGGTTGCCGGTGATCAATTGTTCTGGTCTCTATCCTTGATTCCTGTTTCCCTTGTAGCCTGCTGTGTCGTGTCTGCATCTCCTGCTTACAGATAAGACATTTTCTTCTTTTTGTTTTGTGCTTGATTTTTGCATTTTGTCCTGCACTTCTGTGGGGGCCTTCAGGGTCCCCTCCGGGGGCTTTTGCCCTCTCAGTTTAGTTCAGCCACTGATGTTTGTACCTTTGCTTTTTCCAGTTTTTTCAGTGGCTGCTGTTTTGATTTTGTTACACCAGAGAACTAATTTAGGTGGTAGAGGTCGTGTGATCTCAGGTGTTTTTGAAATTAGTAGAGTTGGTGCTTTTCAGGGTTTTCTGGGATTGCAGTAAGTCCTTCCTATCCTTTTCTATTTAGTTAGTTTGGGCCCCAACGTTTGCTCATACTATTTTCTGTCTGTGTCAGTATTTCTCTTGTCTAACCGCCATTACATGTTTGGGGGCTTTCTGTTATCTTTGGGGTTCTGCTCCGGGCAGATAGCTTTCCTATATCTATCTTTAGGTGTAGTTAGTTTCTCAGGCTGTGACGAGGCGTCTAGGACCAACGTAGGAACGCTCCACGGCTGCCTCTAGTTGTTGTGGTTAGTCAGGGTACTGCAATCTCATAGATTCCAACTGCTCTGGTGTATTGCCTTTTTTGCCTGCACTCCTCAGCTACCGAAACATAACACCAAACCTCCTCTGCTATTATCGGCACGGACACTGCGCCACCGGAAGAGTCCCAATACTTTAGTCCTTACAGCGTAGTTTTCCTCACACAACAGTCCTCATGTTCTGATAAAATTAGTGTAATTTCCCAACAACTGTCTAATGTGTATGGCCAGTGAAAAATTCCCACACATATGAAACGCTAATGCACAGCTTTTTTGTAGTAGTCATAGCTTCCCTCCATGCTCCTAGACATGTCACACAGAAGCTGTGCAGATGCAGGCTGAAGATGAGCACTGAACAAGCCATGACAGGGGGTAATGTGTGCCGTCATGTGTCATGGAGCAGAGGCAGATCGCTGATTGACACTTGTCAATACACATTATAAGTATCACAGTCAATTGCTGCCCCCCTCCGGCACTATCCTGCCTTTGCCTGCTCAGCACTCGCTCACAGCCGGCATCTGCACAGCTTCCTAGTGACTATCAGGAGCATGAAGGAAAGTTATGATTGTCAAAGAAAAGCTTCGTAATAGTAGCAGGCATAGCTCAAAGGAGGCGGAAGGGCAAAGCACAAACCTGTGTATAAAAGAGTAATGAGCAAGCAGCCCCCTGATCTGTATCTGGAGGGAAGGAGCGGTTATCAGGGGGCTGCTGGCATTAGGATCCAGACCACGTCCCTTGATTTACCATTCCAGAAGGGGGAACGGAAGGGTCACTCAGCGTCTCCGACACAGTAATTACTTCTGAATAGCAATAACCTGACCATTGAAAACGTCACCATGGACTTCATAGTTGTTGAAGTTTTGTCACTGTAAATGTGTTGTTTTTTTTATGTTTTAAACAACAGACTCAATTATTTGGCCTTATGCACACTACATATCATTTATTATCTCTCTGTTGCCAGGCAGCTAGGAATCCCTTACCATATATTTTCATGCCTTGTAATGATAGGATTTCTAAATATGTCCAAGAAAGCTGCCCAGTGGTTCCCACTCCAATTAACAAATGCAGATAAGCAGTAAGTAATGATAGCAATTTTAATTGATTTGAGACGGCGAGGCGTCCATTAGTAACACCGCTGCAAAAGTCAGCAACATAGTAATAGTGTGCACACTCAGAGACCAGACTGAGCTAGAGGAGTCATTAACAGTGATGAGCGAAAGTGCTGGGATAAGGTGTTACCTGAGCATGCTCGGGTGCTAATCGAGTGCTCTAATACCATGTTTGAGTTCCTGCGGCTGCATGTCTCACGGCTGATCGACAGCCGGAACACATGTAGGGATTGCCTAACAGCCGGAATACATGTAGGGATTGCCTAACAGCACTAGGATGCTAACAACACATGTAGGGATTGCCTAACAGCCGGAATACATGTAGGGATTGCCTAACAGCCGGAATACATGTAGGGATTGCCTAACAGCCAGAACACATGTAGGGATTGCCTAACAGCCGGAACACATGTAGGGATTGCCTA
The DNA here is from genome assembly GCA_033576555.1 of Oophaga sylvatica. Classification (NCBI taxonomy): domain Eukaryota; kingdom Metazoa; phylum Chordata; class Amphibia; order Anura; family Dendrobatidae; genus Oophaga; species Oophaga sylvatica. The sequence continues at coordinate 75,978,656 of JARQOD010000010.1, read as the reverse complement.
ACAGCCAGAACACATGTTGGGATTGCCTAACAGCCAGAACACATGTTGGGATTGCCTAACAGCCGAAAAACGGATTGCTTACCAGCCGGAACACATATAGGGATTGCCTAACAGCCGGAACACATGTAGGGATTGCCTAACAGCCGGAACACATGTAGGGATTGCCTAACAGCCGAAAAACGGATTTCCTACCAGCCGGAACACATATAAGGATTGCCTAACAGCCAGAACACATGTTGGGATGGCCTAACAGCCGAAAAACGGTTGCTTACCAGCCGGAACACATATAGGGATTGCCTAACAGCCGGAACACATGTAGGGATTGCCTAACAGCCGGAACACATGTAGGGATTGCCTAACAGCTGAAAAACGGATTTCCTACCAGCCGGAACACATATAGGGATTGCCTAACAGCCGGAACACATGTAGGGATTGCCTAACAGCCGGAACACATGTTGGGATTGCCTAACAGCCAAAAAACGGATTGCTTACCAGCCGGAACACATATAGGGATTGCCTAACAGCCGGAACACATGTAGGGATTGCCTAACAGCCGGAACACATGTAGGGATTGCCTAACAGCCGGAAAACGGATTGCCTAACAGCCGGAACACATATAGGGATTGCCTAACAGCCGGAACACATGTTGGGATTGCCTAACAGCCGGAAAACGGATTGCCTAACAGCCGGAACACATATAGGGATTGCCTAACAGCCGGAACACATGTTGGGATTGCCCAACAGCCGGAAAACGGATTTCCTAACAGCCGGAACACATATAGGGATTGCCAACAGCCGGAACACATGCTAGGGATTGCCTAACATCCGGAACACATGTAGGGATTGCCTAACAGCCGGAACACATAAGGGATTGCCTAACAGCCGGAACACATGTAGGGATTGCCAAACAGCAGGAACACATGTTGGGATTGCCTAACAGCCGGAAACATAGGATTGCCTAACAGCCGGAACACATGTATGGATTGCCTAACAGCGAACCATGGTCACTAAAAGCGAAACACACTCATTGATTGTACGTCTGTGACTCCTATTCTGCCGAACAAATAGATTAAAAGCGGATAACATTGGGAGCGTAATAAGGGAAAGGATGAACAGACGAAAATGAAGGATGGAAGCGGGACCATGTAGGATGCTTAAGCCGGACCATGTTTTGGCCCGGACGGTTTTCTTAACTTCGTGATCATATAGTCTCATATCGCCGGATCTTTAGGCATTCCTTCATTCAGTCTCTAAAGGAGATAAATGGAAAATATGATTGAAAGCCGCACATATAGGGATTGCCTAACAGCCGGAACACATGTAGGGATTGCCTAACAGCCGGAACACATGTAGGGATTGCCTAACAGCCGGAACACATACAGGATTGCCAAACAGCCGGAACACATGTAGGGATTGCCAAACAGCCGGAACACATGTAGGATTGCCTAACAGCCGGAACACATGTAGGGATTGCCTAATAGCCGGAACACATGTATAGATTGCCTAACAGCAAGCGCCATGGTCACTTACACTGCGTATGAAGTTCACCGACTCATTGATGTGACGTCTGTTGATCTCCGTCATTTCTCTGCAAGAAAAATACGATGTGATAAATGTGGGGAGCAAAGTAATAAGGAAGGTAGAACAGACATAAGACAGGAGGATGTGCACCGATAGGAGCTTACTGACCCTTCTTTCTTGTGCCGGTCTTGTGTCTTCACCTTCGTGATGCTGTTATGTCTCTTTCTGTCCAGGATCTTTTGCAGTTCCTTCTTCTCTCTATAAGGAGATATATGGATAGATATCATTTAGATGCCGCCTTATTGATTTTTCTTTCCGGTGTCGGGGGCCATCTCTAACATCAGCCCACTTCTTTCTCTCCCGATGGTCACAATCTTGCACTATTTCAATCTCCAGTTGGAAAGCGTTGACCCTTTGGATGGTCTGGTAACTCTTTTTTGGGATCTTGATTTTAGTTGCTGTATTGGAGACGCGATTTTGCGGCACTTACTAATATACAAGTATTTCAAAGATCATCTGCAGCTGCTTGTTTAGTGCATAAAGTCCGGAGAAAAATACTGAGCTTTGGGAAGGTTTTGGTTGGGATCTGAGATCCAGCAGCTCATCCTAAGGGGCCATTGTCAAGCTCCTACTTGGCTCATAGGAGATCCCCTAGCTAATTCAGAGTAAAACTTCACCAATTTTGTTTCAACAGGTTTAAAATTCCAGGTACATCAAAATGTGTCATCAAGACATAAATCAACGCGTTTTGTACATGGAAGTGTCATGGTATACCATGATTAAGGACAGTGCCATATCTAAAACGCCTTGTTTAATGCAGTCTTCAGGAACAGCTTGGCGATCTTGGCGGCTAATGGACGGGTTTGCCACTAGATCTGTCCATCATCCACTTCCAGTTGATGAACACTGAAAGTGCAGGCCGAGTTTCTTATTTCCCAATTGGAGGAGGCCGATCGATAGGTCTGGTCCGTTAGAAGTCATTTTGCATTCTGCAAAGACCTCTGCACCAAGAAGCAGGTAGACATTCACAATGGCGGAAATCGATGCTGAACCGGTAAGAGGTCATTTTGATGGGCGAATATTGGGTTAGACCGCTCGATGGGCAGCACACTGACCCAACAACAAACTGTGTTCTACTGTACATGAGCTATTTTTTCCATACAGACCAATGGTCCATGTGTCAAAAAACCCAAAACGCAGGATGTACAAGTCCAATCAGCGTTATGGACCAAACTAATGCACATCAATAGCAGGCAGCTCATGTCCCCTCCGCTATACAGACGAGCATATGGAGCATCATTACCAAGAAGCCAAGAGCTCTAGGAGTGGTGCAAATTCCAGGAATGTTGGATTCTTTGGTTTGTGAACCTTGCGTCATCCTGATGAAGGATTCCTATGGGTCATCACACGTGTTCGAGCATATGGAGCCAGGCGGACGTGACTGGATTGAGTCTTGGTATCCCTGTGTGAACCCCGGCCTACTAGTGCCACAAATCTTGTTTTCAATACATATAATCAAATAAAGAGAACCCCTTTAAAGAGCTGTCCACCTCTTCAATTATGCAGTGTCTGAGCACCTGAAGCTAAAAAGAGGGGGGTCCTCAAATTGAACCTACCCCAATAATATGTGATCAAAACCAGCTGACAGCACCGAATAGCCGCTCGGTACGAGAAAGCAACGGGTGCAGTGTAATTCTTTATTTTTCTGCAAGGAAATTGAGCATTTACACAGTGGTTGGCCTGAAAATTTAGGTAAGGGTTCCCAGCTACAAGAGCTCCTGTGATAAGAAACTGTTGATGTAAGAAGAGTTTCTCCAAACTAGAAGATCCCTTAAGGAGCTTCCATGATCTGTTCTCAAAATTTGCGAATCCCTCTGTTCATTTCCTGTGACAACAGCAGCACTCACTTCTCACTAATTTCTTTTAACTTCTTGAGCTGGGCGGTATGAGAGCCTTGGGTGACATCTTGCAGCTTCTGCACAGCCTTGAAGTAGGGAGTAAAGAAAAGGTTTTGTTAGAGCCCCGTGCAGAGTGTCTTGGTGAGACTGGAGTATTTTTGGGGAGAGAGAACGCCGCACCTGTTGAAGGTGGACGTGTTTGATTTTCCTTCCCTGCTCGTGTTGCAGTTCTCGGAGCTCCACAAGGCGTCTCTGCTGCTCTCCTTGCAGATCCATCAGCTTCTTCTGCTGCTCCTCCTGCTCCGGCAAGGACCTAAAAAGGGAACACGCAATTAATGGAGTCGGATTGGCACATACAATCGCTCCAAGAAATGATTGTGCTACCTTCCTCAAGAAGAACGCATACTCATCCCCACTTACTCTTGTCCCGATTTAGGGCTCTTCCCAAACTTCTTGCGAATGCTTTGGAGCTGAATGAACCTGTTGTTCTGCTCCTTGCAGAGGGAGGACACCTTGCGCAGGTGTTTCCGGTGCATGTGACGCAATTCCTGGTACTGTCGACAGAGCAGTTTCACAAAGCTTTTCTGTAACTTCAGCTCCTCTAAGGATGGAGCTTTTACATCTAAGAGCAAAAGGAAACTTAAGTAACTTATAAAGCCTCCTGACATGAGAGCAGAAGCAAGAAAGGACTGCACATCGTCCGTCACCTGTTAGTATGCTTGCAATCAGGTCATCTCGTTGCTGAGCTGAGGGAAAAAAGAGATTTATTCTAAGCATGTCAATGAAACAGAGAGGGGTGAGCCAAACTGAAGTGGCGGTGCCGGAGCTGTAGGTGGCACATTGAGGGACCTTCCATAATCAAAATATATTAGTAAGTTGTATGAATTTAATTTTGGAAACACATATAGGGCTACTCGTAAGGTGCAGTTAGATGTGCTGATTTCAGGCCGTCAGTGCACCTCAATGAGTACAGATTGACTATATAACACAATTCAGCACACGTTTACTGGCGACAGAAGGATCCCTAATACGATATTTCTGTCCTCATACAGAATCCTATAATATCATTTTTGTCGGCATAAACTATCTGATCATCCGATGATAAATGAGCGGACAATCAGGAATGAGGGTTCATATAAAACGTTTCTTCGTCATTTATCTACTTGTCTAAGGGCACCGTAATTCTTCTGCATACCCAATTTCAAAAGGACCAGTCAAAAGTGGACAATTTTTGCTCCGATTTTATTCCCGCTGTTCCTCTGAGAGTTTAGTTTTATTCAAATCTGTCGCACGATTGTAGAGATATGAATCTTTTTATTTTGTGTGTCTTTTTGATGGTGTTTACTAAGAGCTGTGTGTCTCAAGGGATCCTCATGGGCGTGTCTTTAGGCTGCTCTACATTATTACCCTGTGAGCCACGCCCCCTTTATAAACACAGTCAAAATTAAAAGGCCAATATCTCTGGAACCGTATGGCGGATTTAAACAGTACCAAAAATGTAATACTCACGGGAACAGCAGGAATAAAAGAAGAGCAAAAACAGGTGACATGGTGACAGGTCCTCTTTGTATAATTAAATTATACATATTATTTCCTTATTCCTTGCATCATCTCAATCTACCAAAAATATAAGGGTCAAACAGGAGCACCCGACTTTTGCCATGATGCTCTTTTACCCCTCCTTTCCACCCCCTTTAAAACTCTGCTTTTGACTCTGGTGCTTTTGCAGACACTCAGGATCTTTTAGGCCTTATAATTAGTTGTTGCAATTAGCAAGTTATTATTATTTTTAGACATCTAACATTTTGATAAAGTCAGCAAATGCTTTCTTGTTCCAACTAACCTTGCACGCTTCATAGACGAACTATTGAGGTTTTCTTTTATCCGAAGTGAAAGTCCAGGAGGACATCCGGGGGCAGCCGCAAGAGCCAAACCAATGACTATCCTCATAATACAACCAATAGTTGTATCTAATATGTATACTAGTCGATATATCTGTGCTATGTGGATTTATAGAAGGCTTTTTACCAAGCTGACTGTCGAATATTCACCGACTGTTATGAATGATGGAATAATTTAATGCTAAACTCGCTGTCCCTCGCAGCTGCCCGCAGACATAAGGCAGCTGCCGGTCTAGCTGTCAGCAGTAATCGCCCCGGATTTCTCCAGTAACACACTGTACTACACGCGTTTCGCTCAGCAGAATGTATTAATTCCTATTAAGTAGCGGAGCGGACACATAGATCTGCCACCACTTATCTCATTGAATCAACTTACAAAACATTTAACATGGCTGATTTGTTCTCTCTGATGGGATTTGGTTGCCCCCAAGCAGATTACATTTGTTATTTCCAGCTGAAAACGAATAAATTGGGAGTCATTAATGCCGATGCCTATGGGGGGACAATCATTATAAATAACAGAAGATACAGACGTGGCGGCACCGCCCGCGGCATCGTCTCTCATCTCCCATGTATAATGCGTACCAGGGGGTGGGACTGGCGTGATGGAGGGCTTCTTGTCACACGGGCTCCTGTTGGAAGAATCGTACGTTGTGTTTGGCTTTTTTCTATCTTGAGGTTTTTCAGTGTTGTTTAGCTGTAAATGAGCGGAAAAAGGACAAACATTGGTCAACGCTGGCACAGGTTACACATCGCAGCGCACTGGCAGGTACAGTAAAGTCAGAGTATGTGAGACAATCAAGTTTCCTATCCGCCAGATAGGTGATAACTTGTTGACTAGTGGGGTCCGGCCACTTGGACCCACACCGATCAGGACAGTTTTATCCCCATTAGAATGGAGCATACGCTCGACCACCGCCCCAGTCATTCCCTATGGGGCTACCGAGTGCTGTGCTCCACTTTTTACAGCAGCCTTTTAGGGAATGTATGACATCCAAATTGCAGAAACCCACATCAATCAGCAGAATGGGGCACTTTTAGCCCCTATAGAACAACCATGCTTGACCACCCCTCGATTCATTCCCTGTGGGCTTGCCAAGCACTGCACTTGTTTTTTTATTCCGGCAGTCTCATCGAAAGTGAATGGAACAAGATGGGTCTGTTGCACCGTTTTGTAACGGCGATAAGAGTGTCTCGTTGGGGATAAGATTACCCCTTAGACTCCATTCGTAGGCCAAATCAGATCTCATGCTTTGCGCTGAGGAAGAGCAACAGCTCCGAAACACGTCCCTGCAAATTAAGCTTCAGGTTTGGCTTTTATCCCAAGTCATTTTGCAAGGCTCGTTAAAAGAAAACCAAAAAACTGAGCGGGGACTATAAGGTGGTATATGTACAAAGTGTAAGAGCACGTTCACATTGTGGCCATTTCACAGACAAAACCCAAGAAAAAAAAACAAAAATAAGCATATACCCTACAGCAAGTAAATAGTAACAGTCCATGTAAATAACACAGCATACTTATTTGATACTATTTTGATCATAAAGGAGTATAAGCCATCCCACCGTGACAAAGTGTACCCATCCCGACGGGTACACCTTGACGTGGTGGGATGGCGTATACAGCTTTATGATCAAAATAGAGTTAACGAAGTACTCTATTTTATTTACATGTACTATTACTATAAGGTATATGCTCAGTTTTGCTTTTTTCTTGGGTTAAGGCTCATTAAAAGGTCGATATTGACCTTTAGGATTGCTACTTCCAATAGGTGGCGCTAGAGTTCAAGTCCCCCTCCTCTCTGAAGAGACAATTTGCATTATTGGGAATAAAAATGCTCGTCTGCTTCTCAGTGCAGGTCCCAGCAGTCAAACTATCGCCAGTCAGCAAGTTATCACCTGGATAGTGGATAGGCAATAACGTTTTTTTTTTTTTTTTTTTTACACGACGACCTCATTAACGCACTTGTAATCAATCATTATTTCCTTCTAATACCCCTCATGTGTGAATCTCGCTGTGCACCGTACCTCGCTTTCTCCAATCAGAGCCACGAGCTTCTTTGCCCTCTCATCCAGGCTGACATGTTGGATGGGGTTAATCAGCGCTCTGATGTACTCTAGGGCAGATGAAGTTAGCAGTCAGCATTACACGGCATAGAAATTAACGATCAATTAAAAACCATCAGTAAACAACAGGTTAAAATAAACCCCAATTACAAATGCGGTGACAAAAGGTAAAAGGACGATGATTCCCCCCCTCCCCACCCAGAATGGTAAATTAGGAACGATAAGAGACATATTACAAGAATCGCAAATGGAATCCGTCATCACTGACCTTGGTGGTCATCGGGGATGTAATCATTGGCTTCCGTGTACGCGAGAAGAGCCGGAAGACACAGAGGCTGATTAATCTCATTCCTGAGACAGATGTAGTGATAACCTGGTAAGAAAAGGAAGGATCGATCACACGATTATCCATATCTCGGTGAGAACACCGGCTAAGCTTCAGGGGCCTTTCCAAGCATGAGCGCCGATCGAGGACACAACGAGGTCCAGACGTTAGAAAGACAAACAAGAATTTAATTAAATTTTTTCATTATTATTTTATCTCAATATATATTTTGTCTTTTCTCCTGTCTGTAGACGCCAGTTTACTTGAGAGGTATCATGTTTAGGCCACTGTAAAAAAAAAATACCATCCAGCAGAATTTCGCCGATGTTTTCAATGGACAATGATTGAGAACTTGTAAAAATCCTCGTTATACCATCTCCCTTTATGGCTTGCGCCAAACTAATTCATACAGCTTTGACTATGACCAGCTTACTTTGGGGTGAACTGTCTGGAAACTTTTTTGCCTTTTATCCACAGTGGGGGAAAAGTAGCAAGAGGTAACACAAAACAGGAGGTGTCACGATGAAACGTTTGGTGCCCGTGAAAAATATGGGGGCATAAAAAACATGGAACACCTAGGAAAAATAAAACAGGACTTGGAACAATGTGCTCTGTAGAAGAAGCTGTGTTTAGTGTAAAACAAAAGGCGGAATTTCACCAGAAGAACCCAATACTAACTCTAAATCATGTAGATAGAAATGGTATGGTGTAGGGTTGCATTTTGGCAAAACAGGATTTGGGCAGCTCCCCAACCACCATATAAACCCCAGAGAGTGCCCAAGGCTCGGTCAAATCAATAAATCTGATCTTCTAATGTACGAGGACCATTACTATTCCAGTAAACCCATCAATCAACAGCTTGAAAAAATAAATAAATGGAAGGTTCTTAATCAACTGTAAAAGGCCTCATCCAAAGCAAATAAAAGTGGTCCGAACATGCCAAATTGGCAGGACTAGCTCAACATCTGATATGTATGGGGCCCCCAAAAGATGATATCAGGGAAGAGAAACAGCCAGAAAATAAGATTAAACCCTCCGATCGCTTATTTTCAGGGAGAGGAGTCTCTGCTAGAGATGTCTGATAGCAGCTTTCTCCCTTCTGTCCATAACGCTGAATGTTCATGTGTGTACAGGGGAAGTCGGGATCTGTTGGCCAACAGGATAGCCAACGTATGTGTGGAGCCTGAATAAGCTGCAAAGAAATACAATCATTGAGGAGCTTGAAAAAAAAATTACAGCTAAAATGTCCCAACGCTGTCACTCACAATTCACCCTGTGCAGATGTGGGATTCGTGCAGGTTAGAGACTGAAGTTTACGAAGACTAAACATGCAGTGTTCACTTTTATAGCCGTTATTACTGGAATTGGTCACTTCTTGTGTCTTGTCTTATTGTGCAAATACTGACGGCTCCGTGCTTATCCCCTCCGGTAAGAAGGAGAGAAACAAGACAATGGCTGACTATAGTGCAGTCCCACAACGCCAGGGATAAATCTGCGCCTCGTATTCATTGTACTTGCAAAACAGCAGGTAAAATTAAGCATAAAATCAATAGCAGAGTGCAAAGGAATATATCTGGCCAGATCTCATCCTGTAGACTCTGCGCTACTGATTGTATGGGGTCAGATCTCATCCTGTAGACTCTGCGCTACTGATTGTATGGGGCCAGACCTCATCCTGTAGACTCTGTGCTACTGATTGTATGGGGTCAGATCTCATCCTGTAGACTCTGTGCTACTGATTGTATGGGGCCAGATCTCACCATGCAGACTCTGTGCTACTGATTGTATGGGGTCAGATCTCATCCTGTAGACTCTGTGCTACTGATTGTATGGGGTCAGATCTCATCCTGTAGACTCTGTGCTACTGATTGTATGGGGTCAGATCTCATCCTGTAGACTCTGTGCTACTGATTGTATGGGGTCAGATCTCATCCTTAGACTCTGTGCTACTGATTGTATGGGGCCAGATCTCACCATGCAGACTCTGTGCTACTGATTGTATGGGGTCAGATCTCATCCTGTAGACTCTGTGCTTCTGATTGTATGGGGTCAGATCTCATCCTGTAGACTCTGTGCTACTGATTGTATGGGGTCAGATCTCACCTGTAGACTCTGTGCTACTGATTGTATGGGGTCAGATCTCATCCTGTAGACTCTGTGCTACTGAATGTATGGGGTCAGATCTCACCATGAGACTCAGTGCTACTGATTGTATGGGGTCAGATCTCATCCTGTAGACTCTGTGCTTCTGATTGTATGGGGTCAGATCTCATCCTGTAGACTCTGTGCTACTGATTGTATGGGTCAGATCTCATCCTGTAGACTCTGCGCTACTGATTGTATGGGGTCAGATCTCATATGTAGACTCTGCGCTACTGATTGTATTG